>ML675620.1:885279-961992 GCA_007922155.1 Mesoclemmys tuberculata
TTCTAATCAATAGTTGTGAATAGGCCTCAGCTACTCTAACTGTATAGACTTTGCTATGACCTACCTCCCTCATTGTTGTACCTTCCCCTTGACTGTGTATATATATCCCCTATCTGATTTCCATTCCCTGCATCTGATGAAGTGGGTTTCAGCCCACAAAGGCTTATGCCTGCAAAAGTTAAATTTGTTAGTCTTTAAAGTGATACAGGACTCTTGTTGTTTTTGCTGTATACAGACTAACACGGCTACCCCTCTGTGTCCTTCTGGAGTTAATTAAGAACTTAAAACAAGTTAAAAACTTGTTCTGTTGTTTTATCTAAGCCAGTGTGTTTGGACTGACGTGTCTGGGAATCTGCATTTGAGACAAGAGGATTTGTGCACACCATTTTCTAATAATAAAATGACTGACCTAATATGAGCTCATATAGTTCAGGATAGAACTAGGCATACAAGACGAATTTCTGGAGGAAAGGCTAGGACTGGAAGTTTGCTGGTGTTGTTCTGCAATGTAATTCACGGGTGGTTGGCCACAACATTCATACATCATTGGTGAGAGTAATTTACATGCTGGAGGCCATGTGTGAGCAGACCAGGAGTGGTTGCTCTAATAGTGAAGCAGTATAAAAGGCTCCCCAGGTTGGAGAATTGAGGGGATACCTGAGTAATGTCACATCTTGGCATGGAGAGACAGAAACCTCACACCCAGCCCTCGCAGGCGTAAAGAGAAGACAGAGATGCTGAAAGCCTCGGGGCAATGATAAGCCTCCTATAGGATAAGCTCCTCTAGGATGTCAGGAGATGTAACAGAAATGCAGGGCCTTCTACACTTCATTGGACACTGCTGCCCTGAAAGAGAGGTTGAGATAAAACGGTGACCTGTATGGAGGGCCAAGTCGCCACAGACCAAAAGGTGAGATGGCTCACTACAGGAGATATTGCTGGTGGGAGACACCAGAGACCATGAGGGGGAAATCAAGGGAAGGGAATTTCATATGGAGACATTCTCATGACTATGAGGTAGAACTCAGAGGAGACACACAGCAACCGGTGTGGAAGTTAAAGCTTTGCTTATTTACAGAGAGAAATTCCAGCAGTTGTACTAAACCATTAGCTGACAGAATATTTACAGGGACACTGTATACAAAATTCATTTCTCTTACTGAGATCAGTGCTTTTAATCTGTTATTTCACTGAGTTCCCCCTCTGGGGAGGCTATCCCATGGGGACACCAAAGACACCTTAAAAACAGAAGCATTTAAAGACATACGCATTCATTGATTAGTACTATCACGGTGATGAGAAGTGTCTATGAAATAATGTAGAATAGAATAGAATAAATCCCTGAAACATGGTTAAAAGAGAGATCTTGATTTTAAAGGTATGTTAGATACTCTTTTGCCTATTGTTTCTCAAGTATCTTAAAAATACCTGCTGATTCCTTGTTAAATTTTTAACAGATCATCATTCTTTGCTTGCCTGATTCTGTATTTCCTCGTTTTACCTCCAGCCCTAGGGTAAAATAACAAACTTCATTTAATAGTAATGGCTTTCCCACAGCAATTAATTTGTGAAAGAAAGAAAGAAAGAAAGATGTACTTACATAAACAGAGATGTATGCTCTATCTATCAATGCTTAGATCTTACTATGCTTATTTATCTATCTTAATTCTTGTTTCTTTCTGTTTCCATATACACCCTTCTCTTTCTCTCTCTAGATCTTAGTATGTTGATTCAGTTATTTCTAACCCTTGATTCTAAGATTCTATCTATCTATCTATCTATCTATCTCCAGGTGGCTGAAGCACAAGGAGAAAGACTGAGGGAACTAGGTTCGTTTAGTCTGTAAAAGAGAAGAATGAGGGAGGATTTGATAGCAACCTTTAACTATCTGAAGGGGGGTTCCACTGGATGGAGATAGGCTGTTCTCAGTGGTGCAGATGACAGAACAAGGAGCAATGGTATCAAGTTGCAGTGGGGGAGTCTAGGTTGGATATCAGGAAAACGTTTTTCACTAGGAGGGTGGTGAAGCACTGGAATGGATTACCTAGAGAGATGGTGGAATCTCCATCCTTAGAGGTTTTTAAGCTGAGGCTTGTCAAAGCCCTGGCTGGGATGATTTAGTTGAGGTTAGTCGTGCTTTGCTCAGGGAATTGGACTAGATGACTTCCTGAGGTCCCTTCCAACTCTAATCTTCTATGATCCTATCTATCTATCTATGCTATGCTATTTTGTGCCATTTCTAAATCACTTATGCGCCCCTGTATTTATTATTTTACAGATGAACTCTACCATAGGCTGTGATGAGCTGGCACAGGGAAACAGCACGGCTGTGAGTGAATTCATTATCCTCGGATTTTCCAGTAGCCCATTAGGACAAGTGCTGCTTTTCCTGGTGTATTTTGCTGTCTACACTCTCACCCTACTGGGAAACAGCCTGATTGTTCTCATCACACTGACTGACCCTGCCCTCCACATCCCCATGTATTTCTTCATCGGGAATTTGTCCTTCCTGGAGATCTGGTACAGCTCAGTCACCCTGCCCAAGATGCTGGCCATCTCCCTTACTGGGCATAACACTATCTCCTTCACTGGCTGTGCAGCTCAGATGTATTTTTTCCTTCTTCTGGGTTCTGCTGAGTGCTATCTCCTGGCCGCCATGGCGTACGACCGCTACGTGGCCATATGTCACCCTCTGCGCTACATGGCCATCATGGAGAGGAAGTCTTGCACCTGGCTCGTGGCTGGCTCCTGGCTGAGTGGGATTCCTGTCTCCTTCATCCAAACCTCCTTGGTCTTCACTTCCCCGTTTTGTGGCCCCAACAAAATTGACCATTTCTTCTGCGATGTGGCACCCGTGCTGCGGCTTGTTTGTGCTGACACGGCCCGCAATGAGATGTCCAACATCACAGTCACTGTGATATTCCTCGCCACTCCATTCACCCTCATCCTCACCTCCTATGCCCACATCATCGCCACCATCCTGAGGATGTCCTCACCGGGCAGCAGGCACAGAGCCTTCTCCACATGCTCCTCACATCTGTTGGCAGTGACAATCTTCTACGGCTCCGGCATAGTCATGTATCTGCGTCCCAGATACAGCTATGTGCTGGTGAATGACAAGCTGCTGTCCCTCTTCTATACTGTGGTTACCCCCATGCTGAACCCCATCATCTACAGCCTGAGGAACGAGGAGGTGAAGGAAGCTTTTAGAAGGAGGATGGCTGGGAGGAGGTTGTCCCCATCACAGTAAGGGTTAGTTTCAGGAGGATTTAGGACCCAATCCTGAAGGCACTGGAGTCAATCAAAGGGACCCCATTGACTTCCAGGGCAACTACTTTTCACTTGCCCAATCGAAAACAGAGAATAAGGATAATCTGGTGGTGTTCACCCAACCCTGAGATTAAGAAAACCAAGATTCAGGACCTTGCTACACTAAAAACCTCCAGGGTGAGTCGCTCAGGGCAAGAATTTCAAATCCATCCAACTTTTTTATGAGCATAAATCCTTCTTTAAAAAAAAAAAAGTGATACAGGGCCAGCTGTTCCAAGGTATTTAGTTGCTCAAAGAGATTTTCAGATGTGCCTAAGAAGGTTAAGCAGCAATGGGCAGATTTTTAAAGGTGATTTGGCACCTAGTGGGATTTTCAAAAGTGCCAGGGAGCCAAACCCCCCTGAAATGAATAAATGGAATATAGGCACTAATATACATCTATAGGCACATAAATACCTTTTAAAACCTGACCCCTAAATCACTTTGATTTCTGTGGGAGATAGGCACTTGTGAAAATTTTACTAATTATCTGTCTGGATTACGAGGTGCCTAAATTCCTACAAAAATCTGACTCTCTGTGTGTTGGGGAATAGCTGAGAGAGGATGGGGATAAAATGGGTATAAAAACACTTCCTGACCTTGCAAGAACAATAATCCTTGTAGATGTGAATGAACAGGTCAAGAAGATATCAGGATATCAGGAGTCAAGATCCATGATCCATGACCTCTGTGAAGACATTGCTTTTAGACACTGTGAGAATTTTAAGGAAAGTCAAGGGGGAAGCAATGCATTGGAGCGTCTAAAATGCAAGAATTCCTCAGCAGGTTTAACAAAACACCTGATTACCCAAAACTAAAGTTTGTGGTCAGGATTTATTGGTGATTCACAGGGGTACATTTTACACAGCAGCTTTCTCTTCTGTACTCTAAAAGATATTGCATGTTACAAAGGCTATTTTTAAACAAACAAACAAACAAAATAATCCCAGGATGTAATAATGAGGGGAAAAAATAATATTTGATGCACACATGAAAAAGTTTGTATGTGTTTAAATTTAATAATGAGAAGTCAATGGATAATTCTTTCCAGAATCCTAAGAAAGAAAGAAAGAAACTAACAAACAGGCTGAAAACCTGAACACAGAATTAAGAAGTTAGAACTGATCATGTTTGTTTTAACATCTTCATAAATACATTAACAAATAAAAACCCAGAGTTCAGACTCCTTTAATTGCCTGGGAATTGTGTTATGTCTTTCTTCTGATTATTTAGAAATCAGTGCAGCGTCTGTGAATAGATTCATAAGTGACATGGCTGAGCAGAAATCTGAAAAAAATGAAACCAAGAGTAACTAATAGAATAGCCTCCCCCTGAGACTGCAGAGAACCTGAACCTCTCCCTGAGAGGGGAATCTTCCCTGAGTTTGGCCAATGCAACAAAATCTTCTTGAGTTTGCAAAGGGTCTGACACAATCGTGTTAAAATGGAGAAATTTTGTTGTTCACAGAACCCTGTTTTCTGATAATCCTTTTGTCAGGAATTTATCAAACATTCTCATTTAGGCACATTTGAAAATCCATCTCCTTTTATTCCAATTTATTGTGAACTATTAGGAAGCTGTGAGACATACCCAGAGATTTCTGATAAAACCTACAGTGTATTTATTGAACGTTCAATGAAGAGCACAAATGAAGGTTGCGCCATGTTACTGCAGACATCCCAGGGCCAGTGATACAGAAATTAACTAGCAAAAGAGGAGGATTTCATTACAAACAATAGGCCAGATGGTGATCTCAGTGGGAAGACGAAGGAACAGCCCCACAGGTGGCTTAAATCATTGGCTTCTTTGGAGACAACTGACCAGAACTCCACCTGATGTAAATCAGTGTCACTCCACCGGACTGAGCCAGGGAGAAAACATAAAATGTGGAGAGCTGGTGTCCCAGCTGCACTGATGCAGTTGTATTGCTGCAGCACTTCTGAGGAAGACGCACTAAGCTAATGGGAGAGAGCTCTCCTGTCAGCTTAGTAACCCCTTCACTGCAAGAGATAGTAGCTGTCGGTGGGAAAAGCTCTCCTGCTGACATCGCGCCGTCTACATGGGGCGCTAAGCTCGCTATAACTATGTCACTCAGGGGTACGGATTCTTCACACCCCTGAGCGATGTAGTTATACCGAGGTAAGTGTGTAGCAAAGATCTGGCCTAAGACAGCACGGGAACGACTCTCTAGCCCGATGGTTAGAGCACTTACTTAGGAAGGGAATGGCCCAGAATCCCATTCCCTTGACCTTTCGTTATTCAGCCACAGTGGAACAGCTTCAATAGGGCGCGACTGAGGGCTCTCCCTGTCAGAATAGCCCATAGCCCAATGATTCAGGAACTCCCCTGAGAGACAGCAAATTCCTTTTCCAATCCCTTCTACCCCTCAGGCGTGGGGCAGCTGGCCCTGAACAATGGCAATATCCATCAGTACATTATATCTGTACATGAAAGCTGCATTCTATCAATGGTGTCTGCGTCCGGGTGGCCTCTGGCCTTGTGCTGTCCAATACTGGGCACTTAATCATGTGCAAAAGACAGAAGGGATTTTATTTAGCATTGCTTGCTTCAGCTGAACTGCCACCTTCAGCTGTCTCACTCAGGGAAGCTGCAGTCAGTGGCTGGCTGTGCAAACCACTCGTAAATTTATTTAAAAAACCATAGGTTTTAGCACTGTCCATAAACCCGTAAATAAATGAAAACGTCTGTGAAATCGGATAGAAACAAAACACACTGTATTTTGACATTGATTGTCGTCATTCAGGATCACTTCTTGTATAGTAAAACTACACCAACCATGACTTTATCAATTTCCTGTTTCCTATTATTGCACGTGCCCAAAGAACCCAACTGATCAATTAACTGCAGCTAAAACAATTGTGTAATTCTGAGTTCCTGTGCATGGAATATCACGAGGGAGTACACACTTTTGTGACATCATTGTATTGTTGATGGTGTTTTCAGTGATGTCAATAAAACATTTACTGTGTCAGTAAAAAAAGATCAACTTTCAGATCTTCGTGTCAGTAAAAGCTAAAAGGCATGGTTGGCTACCCTGCAGTGCATGTGTTCTCGTTGTGTGCTGCACCAGCTCTGTGCATATCGCCGGGACAGCAGACCTCGATGGAACTGTCCCAGAAGCCCATGGACTCGCTTTATTGATAATAAACCTGGCCAAGCGCCTTCACCTCTGAACTAATGTCCTAGCATCCTATACTTACACTGACAAATGTATGCTCATGCCAATGGACTTGGCTCAGAGCATGGCGGGATCTTCAGCTCTGACTCGATAGGACCAAGACCTCTTGCTGCGACCCCTCTTCATTCACTGACACAAACAAGTTATGCGTTGCCCCCTCTGATGTGGTTAGCTAGCACCCTTCGCCTTGTACTTGTTGGTGTGATCAAAGCATTTCTAGCCATCATCCTGACCTTACCTCTAGGAGGAGGTCTGTGTGTGCCTGTTATCTTCGGGAAGTGCATTTACATCCTACTTGGTACCGGGGCGTCTTAGCACCATCCTTCTGGAATTCATTGGCATGTGTGTCTTGTGCCCAGCGCTTCCTAGGCCTGTTTGTGGTTTTTCCATCCCGGACTTGTTTCAGCCAGGTTTGGTGACCTTGAAAGGAGGCAGGTTTTGTAACGGGGCTTGACTTGTGCCCGTGGCCTGACTCTTGCTAGCTTGCTTTGTATCAGCAGGGACTGATGACTTTAGTTCAGGCCTTAGTCCTGACTCCAGGCCCTTCATCCCAGGCCTCATGTCTCAGACTCTCTATTTCGACTGCAGGAGTCAATTAAAACAATAGTCCTATATCATGCTCCCCTTCCCCCAGCACTTGTCTGTAATAAATTCCTGCTCTCGGTTGGGCCTCTCTCATAGCGTCAGCACTGTGAATCTGCACCCCAGCCCACCAGCTCACAACAGAGCTGGACTTTCCCTGGCCAGCATCTCTCTCCAAGCCTGACACCTGCTGCAGGTGTAGTGGTGGTAGAATGGACATACTGGGTCAGACCAATGGTCCAGCTAGCCCAGTATTCTGTCTTCTGACAGCGGCCAATGCCAGGTGGTTCAGAAGGAATGAACAGAACAGGTAACCATAAAATGATCCATCCCTTGTCTTCAAGTCCCAGCTCCTGGCCATCAGAGGCTAAGGATACTCAGAACATGGGGCTGCGTCCCTGACCATCTTGGCAATTAGCCATTGATGGACTTATCCTCTGTTACCTTCCAAGGGTTTCACAATACTAGGGTGATCTCCAGGATTTCTGAAGGACACGACACCTCCATCCGGTATGATTGACACAAGCACTGCAAACACACAAGGCCTTTTATTAACACACATATCCCTATGATGGTAAGCTAGAAGCATCCCAAATTGTAGGTAAATACAATCAGAGGAGATTCTCATGGCCAGTGGTGGGTCATTTGGGGAGGGGGGGGGATGATGTGTGACATCGATTCTTGCAAACAGTTCTCAAGAACCATCTTCTCTCTCTGTCTCTGTGGTTTCCTTGCTCTTGTTTATCTGTGTAGTTAAGACTTTGGATGTGCACCAGCATTGTGGTTAATCACAATTGGTTAAATTATGGTTGCAGTCAATGTCATGACATGCTGCTTTATTGCTGTTTGCTATTTTCCCATCAATTTGTTATTTTTATGCCCTATCCTGCTGTCTACATGATCTGCACACTTTCAGTTAATGGTGGTAAGGTTTTCAAAATGGACTAACTCTTGTTTCCTATTATCATCTATCATGAATTGATCTAATTCTTCTTTTGAACCCAATTATACTTTGGGACTTTGCAACGTCTCCGGGCAAGGAGTTCCACAGGTTGACTGCGTTGTGTGAAGAAGTACTTCCTTACGTTTGTTTTATACCTGCTACCTATTAATTTCAATGGCTGACTGCTGGCTCTTGTGTTAGCTGAAGGAGTAAATAACACTTCCTTATTCACTTTCTCCAAATGAGCCCTGATTTTACAGACGTCTATCATATCCCTTTTAATAACGTATTATTGCCAAGAATGCTAATGACATATTGGGCTGCATAAGGAGAAGCACTGCCAGAGGATTTAGGGAAGTGATTATTCCCCTCTATTCGGCATTGGTGAGGCCTCATTTGGAGTATTGTGTCAGTTTTTCCCCCCCTCACCCTTACAGGGAGGATGTGGACAAATTGAGTCTAGCAGAGGGCATCAAAAATGATGACGGGGCTGGAGCACAAGACTTATGAGGAGAGGCTGAGGGAACTATGCTTGTTTAGTCTTCAGAAGAGAAGAAGGAGGGAGGATTTGATAGCAGCCTTTAACTACTTGAAGGGGGGCTCCAGGGAGGATGGAGCTAGGCTGTTCTCAGTGGTGGCAGATGACAGGAGAAGGAGCAATTGTCTCAAGTTGCAGTGGGGGAGGTCTAGGTTGGATATTAGGAAAATCTTTTTCCCTAGGGGGGTGATGGAATGGGTTACCTAGAGAGGTGGTGGAATCTCCATCCTTAGAGGTTTTTAAGGTACAGCTTGACAAAGCTCTGGCTGGGATGGTTTAGTTGGGGTTGGTCCTGCTTTGAGCAGGGGGTTGGACTAGATACCTCCTCAAGTCCCTCCCAACCTAATATTCTATGATTCTACAATTTTGGCCAAAAATAGAAGCTGCAGTGCGTCATGGGATACGTAGTTTCCTACTCTTATCTTCATTCTCAAGATGTAGGGATTCTGCCATCTGGATTACATCTTCCATACTGCACCAAGATCAGGGACATAGCTACTTTTAACTAAGATTGGAAACTATGATGCATTATGGGCTTGGCTATGAAATCCCAGCCCTTAGAAGAGAATGGGGACACGAGGAGCTAACTACAGCTCCCAGGAGGCACTGCAACTCCCATTATTTCGGTCAGTTTATGACCACAATATTTTAATGAAAAGAAATCGTACTGAAAAGAGGTTTAATTGCAAACCCAATATCCCATTGAAAAAACACTTTTGAAGGAAATTTTTTAAGCCCTAGATTTTAGTATAAATGAGATTTTGTCCTATAGGACTAGATGTTTTAGCTCCACTCCAGTGGGCCACACACAAGGTAAGAGCTCAGGTACAAGATATGAGCTTTTAGAAAAATGCCTGCATGGATGTATGAGTCTTGCACTTCATCCTGCAGTTGCCCAAACCTGGGTTCAGTTTAGGTTCAGAGGAAGCAGACTCCCTAATCCCATATCTGCACTGAGAGAAGTTGGCTCCCAGCCTCAACAAAATATAGCCTCTGTGATGACTGCTTCTGTGTCCCTGCTATTAAGCTGAGATGCTTAGCCATGAGCAGCAGAGATAATAGCTAGTGAGCGAGGGGTTGCTCATGATGTTGTGCAGATACAGAGAACACACAACTGCTCACTCTCAAACTGAGAGATACCCTACTCAAGTAAATGGATTTACAAGTTACGCGAATGACATATAGAGTACTGTAGTTATCAGTGGCTCAGAGTCAAGCAAGAGTACACTTATAAAGTTTGACGATGATACCACGCTGGGAGGAGTTGCAAGCACTTCGGTGGACGGGTTTAGAATTCAAGTACTACACTTAGGAAGGAATAATCAATTGCACAAATACAAAGGGGAAGAGACCCCCTAGGAGGGAGATCTGCAGATCTCAGGGTTTTAGTGGACCACACATTAAATATGAGTCATCAGTATGACACTGTTGCAAAAAAAGCAAATCTCATTCTGGAACGTATAAACAGGATTCTTGGTAAGTGTGGCAAACTGCCAGCTTCCCCCTGGTGGGTCTCGTGCTTTACCTCTCCTTGTGGGCTAGGGCACCCTCAGATACCTCTTCTCCCCTGGCTTTAGAGGAGCTCTGTCTCGTGGCCTGTTAGGGAAACTTCTCCTCCAGCTGCTCCAAACCTTCTGGCAGCTTCCCCTGCATTTGTTCCCTCCTCCTCCTTTAGGGAAGGCAGGGTTTAAATACGCCTGGCCCTGCCCTTCATTGGGGCCAGGTGCCTCTAATCGCTCTGCTTTGCTCTCTCTCTTGCCTGCAGGGCAAAGGGTTTTTAACCCTTTCGGGCTCTCGTACCATTCTTTCTTTCTTTCTTATAAAGTAACTGAACAAAAGAAAGTACAAAAAGGTGCATATGATTGAAATATTGTATATATTTCCAAATATTGCATACTTCACAGGTTCTCCAACATAGACATTATTTTTGCACCTGACCAGACCCAAATCCAGCACTTGGAGTTGGATACGGTTGGGTCCAGGTTGCCTTGAAAGGCGTGATGAGGTTTGGGCTATGGGTATGTGCTGAGTAGTCTGGGGTGCAGAGGGACCCTGGGTGGTAACCAGGGCTCTGTCACAGGTGGATGTGGCAGAGGGCAGTGGGGAGCCCCACCCCTTGGTCTTGGAGACGCGTGGCAGGCTAAGGAAGGTGTGTGGTCAGGGAAGCAGTGAACATGTGTTGTACCCACTCCCCCACCATGGCCACCCACAACAGCTGCTTTTACTCAACTGGGAGTGGCTCTTTCCCCGGAGAGGAAACAACCCTTCTCCCCAAACCCTAAAGCCACACACGCTTCCCAGCCACCCCTTCACCACCCAATGCAGTTCCAGCCCCTCTTCCAGGCAGTCCCCTCACCCCATCACTGTGCAGGGATGGGCTGGAGAAGGAGCATGATCCGGGTTGCTCCGTCTCACAAGTCCGACTTTTCATAGCTGACCCAAACCTGACACTTGTCGTTTGGGCCTGTGTGCAGCACAACCCAAAACCGATACCTGCATCTGGGTCCTGTCCAGAAAAGGTCAGGCACAGGTGTACCCCAGGCCTAGCTAGCGAAGTGCTCTGTCCCCATCTAGTGCCACCTAGCTTGACTAGAGATTGAGGAGTCAGCTAGAGCCTTAGTTAACTGTGATCTGTCTTGTAGCTCATAGAGCTTCAGAAGACCCAAATTCAATCCTGCCCACCGGGGTCTGTTGGTGTTATAAGTGGGGGCTCATCCAGGATTTCAAAGAGGAAGCCTCCGAAGCTCAGAATGTGCTTCCTCACTGAGGGGGAAGTGCCCATTATGCAATATAGCTGCCCCTGCCCTTTCCCATCCCTATCAACCCAGGAAGTGGGAAGTTTCTCAGTCATCTAAAAAGGCTTTCCCCCCCCACAGTGTGAGAACCATGACCCCTGCTCCACGCACAGGGGCCCTACTACTTGCTGTGACAGGGTGGTCAGTTTTTTTATTTTGCTGTGTAGCTGGACCCAGAGTCCAAGGCCGGGCGTAAAGCCCGATGTCAGCCAGAGCCAGGAACGGGAAAGGGAGCAGGGCTGGAGCAGAAGAGGAACAAGGCAGAAGCAGTGCAAGGGTGAGGCTGGGAACAAGGCGTTGAACAAGGCAGGCCCAGACGTCATCACAGCTGCCAAGTAAGCATGGAGGAGCCACTGACGTAATGCTGCTGCCAGGCTTGGGGACGTCTCTCAGTCAGCCGGGGAGCCTGGCTGGTCAGGGTGTCCAACTGCAGGTGGACTAGCTGATCCCAGTCTCAGTGGCAGGCCTTGGTGCCTGACACCATGTCATAGGCCCTGCACTACTTGTGGTGATTCCCTTTGAACTCAAGTACTTTTTGAAGTGTCCATTTGGGAAGACCACCGCACCCGGGAGCTACTGGTCCAGCCCTGGGAGTAATCCCGAGGGCCCGGGCTCCCATACATCTCAGGTCAGGCCTGCCCACCACCCAAAAAAAAAAAGGGCACAAAAGATCTGTGACCTTGCTTAAAAACTTGGGCAAAGGAGTAAGTAACCCTTCCCTATTCACTTTCTCCACACCAGTCACCATTTTACAGTCCTCTACCATATCTCCTCTTCATCGTCTCTGCTCCACCCAGTTTTTTAAATCTCTCCTCATATGGAAGCTCTTTCATGCCCCTAATTGTTTCTGTTACCCTTCTCCAGTCAATGTGGGAAACAGCTAAGCATCAATATATCGATTCAACATCAGGGGAAATTCAGGAGGGTTGCCTTGAACCGTGGTCACACAGTCAGGACCAGAGTGCAGGAAGAGGATAACGTTACAATCCCTACTTCCAAACTATTACACCCCACTCTCCTCCCGGAGTTGGGGATAGAAGCCAGGAATCCTGACTTCCTCACCCCCTGCTTTAACCACAGCACCATCATTTGCAATTAGCAATGATTATTTCTTTAATCTATTTATCTAGATACCTCTGTGCCCTCCGCAACCCGTCACCACAGTATCTTAGCTGCTTCAGTGTCTTCAATGTATGTGTCCTCCCAGAATCCCTGTGAGAGCTATTAAGTCCATGGTACAGAAAGTGAAACTGAGGCAGAGAGAGAGCCTAAGCACCAGAGTTTTAAAGTATTTGGGCAATTAGAAGGATTTTCAAAAGCATCTAGGAGACTGACGCACAATGAAATCAGGTGCTTTTGAAAATCCCACTATGTGTCTAAACTCCTCAAACATCTGGACCTGAATGACTTGCCTTTGATCCCACAGGCTGCCTGAAATCCCACCCCAGGACCATCCTAGCTCATCAAACTATTCCCTGGGCTCAGTGTAGCGCAGAATGCTTGCTCTCACTGTTACCTGTGTGTTGCCTTAGGCTCTCGGCGCAATTTGTGGGAAAAACCCCCAACAGAAATCAGAAGTGTCAGGTTAAAAGGGACCTCAGGACATCATCCCATTCACCTCCCTGTCCTGAGGCAGGATTAGTACACCTTATGGTAAAAATACAACATCTAGCCCCAGTGGAGGCTTGTTCCTGAATCCCTTTCATGCTGCATGCAAATAAATCCCTTTAAAGTGAAGATCTGTGTGTCATATAGAAAACAACTCCTTGGGCTGGGATTTCCAAAGGCAGCTATGAGAGTTAGGCAGCCTTTTCTCCTGAAGACACAACCCAAGGGGACATGCCAATTTCTCATCTCATTCCTCATACGACGTGTCTGTGACCTTCCACTGATGAGGCCTCATGGGAAGGAGAAGACAGCTGAAATACTCCTGTTCGAGCCACAGACAAGTCCTTAGCCAGCAGGGAGAATGGTCCCTCTCTTAGAGGTAGGCACCGGCATCCAAGCTGACGTGGCTTCTAGACAGGCATGGCTAGGGAAGGGTTAGGAGGAGATAAGGGCAGATCTTAGCCCAGTTAAAGTGAAACTTCTTCAGTGTGGCATGAAGTGAGAAGCAGGGCATAATTTCTGGCACTCCATTTGACTAGCAGGGACAATCCTTTGTACCAGAATTGGTCTCAGACCTGAAGCTTTCAGCCAGGAGTCACTCAGAGCTGAGAAACACAGTAGGTGCATTTTTATATCAATCCAAGGGACACAGGGCACTTCTTTCCCCTCTGCTACCTTTTCATCCTTTTCCTCCTCCACCTCTTTTTCTGCTTTTGATGATCCTGAAGCGACAGGGCTCAAAGCAAATATGTCCCTGATAGACCATTGCTGGTGTCCAACACATTTGTGGTCTCCTCATCTCAGAAAGGACTGTGACAGCTTGGAGAGGGATCAGGGAAGAGCCATGAAAAATAGCTGACGTCAGGAAAACCTGCCTTGCGGTGAGACACTGAGGAAACTTAGCCTGCTTAGCTGATCCAAGAAAAGCGTAAGAAGTGTCTTGTTCATGGGCTACATGGAAAGACAGTTTCTGAGAGTAGATGGTTCTTTAGCAGACAAAGATGTAACAAACTCTGGTGCTTGTCAGCTGAAGCGAGACACATTCAGGGTAGAAATAAGGAACATATTCTAAACAGCAAGAGTCATTGAACATTAGAACAATTCTCCTCCGAATGGGGTAAATTCTCCTTCTCTTGGCATCTTTACATCATGATTTGATGTAGGGGGTTAGAATAGATGACCTCTTGAGATCTCTTCCAACCCTATCTTCTATGATTCTATGAGCTTTCTAAAAGATATTTTCTAGAACCTAGCACAAGAGGGTCCGGTTCCATGACTAGGCTCCCACATGCTACGATAAAAATAATAGCAGTTTAGCCTCATGTTATTAAGGGTGCAATTCTCTGGCCTTTGTTATGCTGGAGGTCCGGCTGGGGGGGTCATAGCACTTCCTCCTGGTGTTAAAAGCCATGGAAGATCTATTTAGCAGAGACGTCTTCAAAACAGCCCTGCTGAATCTGAGGGCTGCAAAGAGGAGCTGTGTGATAGGAAGTGTGGGAAATCTGAGGCGCAGGGGCTCGTGATGGGATATTTTGTGTTTGTGGACTGGGTTTATTTATTTTACCACACAGCTGTGTCTTTGTATTGCTGGGCCGTTCCTCCAATATGGATTGTGGCTTCATTGTGGGGGCACTTAGGTCCAGGATTTTTAAGGTATTTTAAGGTATTTAGTCACCTAGTGGGATTTTCAAGAACATCTAGCTGCTTAACTCCCATTGATTTCAATGGTTTTTAGGCATTACCTTCAAATTTTGGGGCTACAGATCTTATTTATGGGTATTCCCGTCCCCCCCTTCATAATTGAAATAAATAAATAATGAACAAACATTAGACCTGGTTGGAAATGCTGTTGCTCTTTCATGTGAACCAAAATATTTTACCTATTAATCAGAATGGAACATATTCTGATCAGGTCAGAATTGAATGGTTTAATTCTGTATTTGGGAAGGCCTTTTCATTTCAGTTTTTGTGTCCAATCTGACATGATACGCTACGGTTAAAATCAGAATGAAATGTGTCAATTTCATCCAAATGAAACATTTCAAGTGATGCAAAATTACCAATTTTTCAGAATTTTGCTTCCTGAAAAACACCAGCTTTTTTTTCCTTTTCTTTTCCATTTTGGAGTTGAAATATCTGCAAAATGCAGAATTTCCCTTGAAACAAAAACTTGGATTTCTGTTATTTAATTTAACTAACACCCCAGGTGCCATATAGATCGCTGCACCCACAAAATGCATTCCACTTTGGCTGTGATGCTCGGGATGAAGTCAAACCAGTGATAGAAACAGAGAATTTAGAGGCACATCCATAACACACAAAGCCAGCCAATCTATCACTGTCTTGTGCTCCTGGTCCATTAATATGTAGGCTTAATCAACTCGAGAGCATTCCACAAGAGTCATTCATTATCCCAAACTTCTTCATAAGCCCAAGGTAATGGTCTGGAGGACTAGATTACCTTCTGAGGTCCCTTCCAAACCTCATCTTCTATGATTTTTTGCCTTTATTCTATATCGATTCATATACCATACCCATCACCATAGAATCTAGCTTCTATATAATGCTTATTAATTTGTTATTCCTAATTAACCATTAATGATGAATTTTTACTTTGCTGCACAGTGACAATATTTTGAGGGAGTGGGTTCTTTTTAATATCATTTGGGCTCCCCCAAGACACAGCCAGTTGTCTTAATGCCATTGAGAAATACTATGTATTACACAGAACGCATTTGTAACAAATGGTAAGGCTCACCAGAGAGATCAACATGTCCTTTATCTCCCAAGTGAGCCAGAAAAGAAGATGGAAATATCTGGAATGAAGCCAGTGTCTGCCAGGGTCAGTGTGTCATTGGGTCACTCGATGGACATGCACGGGAGTCTGACACAAAGAATCTCTCTGTCAAGCATGACACAGGGAGGGACAACTTTATGAGACTTAACATCAATGAAGGCAGGCAAAGAACTGCTCAGATAGACACAGGCAGCAGAGCACTGCTCCTGTCCTAAGGAACGATTCGGATTCACACTTCGTAAATATGAAAATGGTGTGCTTGGGATTTTATATGATGACAGATCTCTGATGATGGGAACAATACATCCACAGAAAGAAAGCAAGAACGCTCTCCAGTGTATCTGCCTCTTCTCTGCCCTTTGTCTGTGTCTTTGTGGCTCTCCTCTGGTCATTCTGCTAGTTCAAGTTTCAGCAGTCTGAAATAACATTGCCAGAGATTTTCTCTATCTCTTCTGTTTGCTGCTTTCTTAAACTGTGTCTAGTAACTGAATGTGCCATTGGTCTTTGAATGCTTGCTCTTTTTCACCCAAGCAGGGAAAAAATGTCCAGCTGCTAGAGGGTGGCAACAGTTTCCCCACCATTCAGGGCCAGTGACTTCGTGCCAAAGGCACAGAAAAAGGGCAAAGATGATGCAATTCTTCCAGCTCCACACCCTGGTTCATCTGGTTCCATGGCTCAAGGGATTGTTAAATGATGCATCCTTCAAACTGATGGTTGCAGGCTGAAAGTGACCAGCAAACGAAAATTATGAACATCAGTTGTCTTCTTGTCAGCAGTTGTAAAACGATTTGGTTGGTCTTAGCAAAGTTTTCTGAATATCTTGTGGGTAAAAATGATTATGTTTTGAATTGGTCAAGAACACTGCACCATGATGTGATCTGCAGAACTGGTTCTGATGGTTAGAACGGCAGTTGTGCAAATACTTTGTTTTGTTTTGTGGCACGTCCAAAACAACAGACATTCTAGTTAAACTGAAAAGAAAATTATTTGGAATTTTTTTGCAAATCAAAAAGAAAAAAGATAATTTGGGGTGGAATAAAATGTTTTGTTTGGCCTGAAATGAAATGTTTTGTTTTCATTTCAAGCACTTTTTTTTTTTAAAGCACATTTCTGCTTTTCTTCTTAACTGAAGGAAAATCTCCCCCCAAAAATCATGTTGACCCAGAAAATCAAAATGTTTCATTCTGGAAACATCGGAATGAAACATTTTGACTTTCTCTCAAATTTTTCTTTTCTTTTCAAGAAGAACAGTTCAGTGAAACTGACATGAATTTGCAAAATGTTAAATCTGTTGTTGTACCTACATTTATCACACACCCCGTCCATCCCAAAGAAAAATGTTTTTGCTAAAAAATGTCACCCATCTCTATTAGTGTAGAGAACTTTGCACTGCTATTGCCTATTGTAACCCAAATACAGGACTTCAGCCTTTCATGAACCTGTCTTTTAAACATGTATTTCTATACTTTAATTAAAATCTGAGAGTTGTACCCTCTGCTACTCAGATTATAATAAGATCCAGTGAAATAGAAAGGTCTGATTTTAAGACCAGAAGTGGCAGTTATGACTGTGTTATGCAGGACAGTAATACTTGAACTGATCCCAGTAACTAACGCTACGGGAATATTTTCCATCAAAACATTTTTTTTCAGTGAAAATAGCTTTACCATGGCTAGGGAATTTTCCCAGTAAAATTACTGTTTTTACAGAAAATATTCAGAATTGTGTAGCACATGTAAAAAACTGAAGACATTTTTCTCTTTTGGCAACTGAAAAGTGAAAAATATCCAGAATTTCGATTTCCAATTTTTAATTTTTTTTTTCTGGAAGAAAAGATAATTTCCCAGCCAGCTTTACTAATGAGTTGTGATTGAACTAGGTCATAATGATGAAGGTCCTAGAAGATGAATCCATGGCATGGCCTCCATTTTCTGGATATCCAAATCCCATTTATTTTGATGGAAATTGAGCATCCATATCTCTTAGCTAGTTTGCAAACAGCCTAAATTTTCAATCTCATTTGGATGTATTTTTGCATTTATCAGAAAGATAAATAAATAACTTTCATGTCTTGTCTTCCCTGATATGGGTTCCTTCATTTACTCCCTCTGATGTTGACATAAGCCCAGCCATTGGACAAGGGAAATCTCACTGCAGTGACCGAATTCATCTTCGTGGGATTCTCTTGGCTGGCGGAACTGCAAGCGTTGCTCTTTGTGATGGTTCTGTCCATGTACGCTATGTCCCTGACAGGGAATGTTATCATCACAGCTGTTATAAAAGTCAACCAGTCCCTCCATACACCGATGTACTTTTTCCTCATCAACCTGTCCGTGCTGGAGATCTGCTACACCACATCCATCGTGCCCAAGATGCTGGTGAGCCTGGTGTCAGAGAACAGAAGGATCTCACTGTGGGGTTGTGCCATGCAGATGTATTTTTTCACCCTCTTTGGCATCACCGAGTGCTGCCTCCTGGCGGCCATGGCCTATGACCGCTACGTGGCCATCTGCAACCCACTGAACTACACCCTTGTCATGAGCCAAAGGGCCTGCATCCAGTTGGCCATGGCCTCCTGGACAGTAGGGGTGCTGGTGGGCTTGAGCCAGACCACCTATGTCTTCAGTCTGACATATTGCGGGTCCAACAGGATCAACCACTTTTTCTGTGACATTCCGCCCCTCTTGAAGCTGGCCTGTGGAGACACCTCCATGAATGTGTTGGCTGTGTACTTGGTGGCTCTTCTTTTCATAACAGCCCCCTTCACGCTCATCCTGGCCTCCTACTTCTTCATCCTTGCCACCGTCCTGAGGATGCCATCCGCTGAGGGAAGGCACAAGGCCTTCTCCACCTGTTCCTCTCACCTCATTGTGGTTTTGCTCTTCTATGGATCTGGCATAATCACCTACCTCAGGCCCAAGTCCAGCTACTCGATGGAGAGCGACAAACTCCTGGCCCTCTTCTACACTGTGGTGACGTCCATGCTGAACCCCATTGTCTACAGCCTGAGGAACAAGGAGATCAAGGAGGCCCTTAGGAGGGTGATGTACAGGATAACAAACCCTCAGAGAATGTAGGGGGAGGTTTCCCAAGGGCACAAATAACTTCTGGGGGATTTGGAGTACGTATGTTGGTGGGGCTGACTCGGTGGCTAGTGAGCAAATTACAGCTGCCAGAAGCAGAGGGATTTCAGCTCATGTATCCTAGGGTAGGTAGATCATTTTTGTATGATATATGTACATACCGTCTGGTTTGTCAATGCTCACATGAGATTGCTCTCACACAGAAAAGTGCACTGTGCAGAATCACAGTATTAAATCTGCCGGGCAAACAAATGGTTCAGCGAGATTACTCTGTGGGTTTTTGTAGTGTGCAAAGAGAAGGAAATAAGAAAGGAAATGTGTACCCCTCTGTGAGTAAGAGGTATTGGGCCCTATTCCAATCTTATTTACACCAGTGGTAAGCATGTAGTAACTTTGCTGGAGCCGATGAGTCTATAGCAGATTTGCACAAGTTTAACTGAGGTTAGAATCTGGCCTGTTATTTCTAATGGTGAATTTTTATTACCTGCTAATTTCCAATTCAGTTTCCTAGTGCTGTGTTAGATAACACTTTACTGCCTTGCTTCCTTCTGCACACTGAATATTAAATAAATGAGCGATAATGTCTCATTATTTTCGCCCTCTAGCCTCAGTGCTAGACTAGCTTGAATACATTCCACTGTAATCTGATTGCTCATTGTAAATTAGAGCACTAAATGGTTAACACCACTGATACAAATGTCATTCCAAAATTAAACAAGGCTAAGCAAAGTAAAGTTTTACTTTGTGTGGATTTCTTTATTTACTACATTTGTGTAAATTTAGCAAACATCCTTGTTTTTAGTTTTGTGTCAGGAGTTAAGAAAGGTAATTTACACACTGTCTTTAGACTTGGTCTTTAAAACTGGAATGAAGACTCTCATGAGTTATGAGTAACTAACCTTTATATCAATTTCTCTTATTCCATCTACATAAAGCAATGTATTTTTATAGCTTTTTACATTTATTGGGAATTAGCACATATTAACTTTACATTTTAAAAAACAAAATAATTACCATCTCTGGGACACAACTGAAAGAAAGATTTTAGTCTTTTTTGGTCAAAATGACTTGCCTAAATGTCTAAGAAAAACTCCTGTAAAAAGAGCTTACAGAAATGTGAATCGTGAAGAAATAAATTCCTGGGGAATAGCAATATGATACAAAGAAGGGATTTACAATAATAAAATAAAATATAAAAAGACCCGTTCCAACTTTCTAAATGCCTAAAGGCGTTGTCTTTAAAATAGTGTTACTTTGCTTTTTCAAGTTTTGCCTAAACAAATGGCCCAGAATACAAAAATATAACCCAACAAAAACTGCTCTGCTTGAAACTGCTCAGGAAGCTTTAAAAACCCAGGATACAGTTAAAAACCTGACAATTGAGGGATTTTACAATAAAAACCATTTTTTTAAAAGACAGTAGCCACAGCTCAAGTTAAACTGGAGTGAGTCCCTGAGCTACGGCTGCAGTGAAGTTTGCCGCTTGTGTAGACACATCCGAGTCAGCTATAATCTAGCTAGCCTGGGTACCGGAGCAAAGGAACTGCAGCAGTGAGTGCATCAGATTGGGCTGTAAGAGCTTGCCCTGCACCCTGGGAACTTAGTTTCACATGGCTAGTCTGCACTGGGGAATGCATGACTGTGGCCTTAATGTTCCAGTGCTTGGCTTCTAGAATAGATCTTGCTGGGGACTGTCTACACCAGCAACAATCACACCTCAGGATTGCAGGGTAGACTGGCCTGTAAACAAGCCCATAAACTCAACCCCATGTGCACAAACTGAATGAGGCAGGTCTGAAAACATGATGAGAATGGCTTAAAAACCATGAGCTACTGAAAAAAAAATACATTGTTAGAGGGAGACTTATTCATCTTCCGGCTCCTGAGCATCTAGAGGTCACATTTCCAGCTTTCCTTTGCAACCATGAGGGCCAAACTCTTACTCCTCTGAAAGGTGAGATTCTCTAGTAATCTCAGGACTCTTGAATCTGGGCCTTTAAGAGAAAAACCAAGTATCATCAGAAACCAAGGCACTGAAACCATGAACACTGGCAACAGACGCCACTTAGATACCCTCTCCTTGGGCCATAAACAAAATGCTAAGGGGTACGATCTTTAATATGTGTTAAGGGAGCACGAAGAACATATTCCACTGAAAGTTACTTGTGCACCTAACTCCTGTATCTATTAAGAACTGTGGGACTCCCACCCTAGAAAGACAGATAGGTAGAGAGATAGGTAAGACCAGCTTCTGTTGGCAGAAGGGATAAGTATTCGAGCTTCTTCAGGTCTGAGAAAGGTCAAAATAACTAGGGTGTCACAGCTAAATACATGGTGGAACGGATGGATATGCATAAGGGTTTAACACATGTTGCCAAAATAAACCCAACAATTAAAAAAACCCACTTAAAATGAAGTGGGCAATTAACAACACTGTGGATAGATGGATAGCTAGATATCACCCGAGGTTTTCAAGTTCTTTACATACATGTTCATTGAAAAAGGAAGTGGCCATTAAAGAGTTAAATATTCTGGCCAGAGAAAATACCTGTGAGAGCTTTTGTATGCGTTTTTAAGTTTTCCCATGATATGAGGTTTTTCTGATGAATTCTCTGATGTGACCATTTCACGTGAAGATGTTGTAAACTGTTTATGGATGACAACAGGGTTCAAAATGTGGCTTTTCCCTGGATGGTGACTAAAAAAAAGTTGAGTATCTTTACTCAATTCCTCTGCCCTTCCCTGTATCCATTCCGAAGTCATCTTTGGTGTATTATGTGACCCCCATGCAACTGTCATTGCTGTCTGTCTGACAGAGCTAAAAGCAGATTTGTGGCAGAAGCCACTCACATGACAGAAGAGAATATCAGCAAACAGTATTAAGGGAAGGTTGTTTTATAGTCATCTAAATCATAATCCTTGCTTTAAATGTATTGAGTTTTTTCCCAAAAAATAAAACAAGAACAGGGGGGAAAAAAAAGAAAAGAGAAAGAGAACAAATACATAAAGGCTTGGACAGAAGGGAAAGGAAAAAGTGGAAGGAAGGGTGACATCTTGCTTTCCATCCACTAAGAATTAATCAAACGGTTCTAAAAAGTGAAACCAAATCTGTTACTCCGCCTGACCCATCAGATACCTGAGCTGAGAATGTCCCAAACACTAGTTCTGTGCTCAACGCTACTTGAGAAACCAGAATTTCTGCCATATGTTCCTTAGAGCTGCATTCACCTCTCTGTTTTTCAGGCTGTAGATGATGGGATTTAACATAGGGGTCAAGATGCTGTACTGAATAGAGACTATTTCATCCAGAAGCAGAGAGGAGATTGAGCTGGGTTTTGCGTACTGCATAAACGCTGCCAGGTACAACAAGCCAACCACAACCAGGTAGGAGCTGCAAGTGGAGAAGGCTTTACGCCTGCCCTCCGAAGAGCGTATCCTCAGGATGGTGGAGATGATGTGTATGTAGGAGATCAGGGTGAGGAGGAAGGAGATGGATCCCAGTGTCACAGCGGAAGTGAGAAGCACCACTTGATTGGTGAGGGTGTCCATGCAGGACAGTTTTAACAGAGCAGGGAGCTCACAGCTAAAATGGCTGATTTGATTGGGCCCACAGAAATGCAGCTTGAGGGTAAAAACTGTGTTAAGAAGGGCATAGAAAAATCCAATGGTCCATGCTCCACTCACCAGCTGAACACGGATCGCTTTGCTCATTATCTCCGTGTAACGCAATGGGTTGCATATGGCAGCGTAGCGGTCATAAGCCATGGCCGAGAGAATGAAAACTTCTGTACCAGCTGAGAGGACAAAGAAGAACATCTGGGCAATGCAGCCATGGACAGAAATAGTTTTGTACTCTGCTAGGATGTTCTTCAGCATATTAGGCACTGTGACAGAGGAATAGCAGATATCAACAAAGGATAAATGGAAGAGGAAGAAGTACATGGGGGTGTGAAGGTGAGAATCAGCCCTTATCACCAACATAATCATCATGTTCCCAATGAGAGTGATTGCATAAATAATTAAAAACACCAGGAAGAGGAAAATCTGCATCCGGGGGTCACTGGACAGTCCCAAGAGAATAAATTCAGTGACTGTGGTTTGATTTCTCATTGGTATTTATTCAGGAAATCTATGCTCTGGAAGACAAGAAAAAAAGAAATCCAATTAACACATATCTTAAAAGGAAATTGAAATGCACGTGAAGATCATCTGTTCAGAGGGATGAATGTAAGGCGGACCCTGTTCCATTATGTTTTAAATAGACTAAATTGAGAGACAGAGAGAGAGAGACTAGATGGAATTTGTGTGTTTTAAATAAACTAAGTGACCAGATCCACAAAAGGACATAGGCACCTAACTGCCACTTTAGATGTCTAAATTCCAGAAGCAGGCCCCACTGATATTCACAAATATCCTGCTCAGATGAGATTAGGGGCAGACTGACGTGGGGTTCCAACAGTCTCTTCTTTTGAAGCTGTTCCACTCTGGATGAAAAATTAGAGTGGCTTTGCAAAAGATGTCCTGGATCTCTTGCATCCAGACTGAGTGCTTTAGCCATGAGGCTATGGAGTCATTTGCTTCTCTTTCTCTCTGTATGCTTAATATCTCTTTAATCTGGCCCAGTGACTTCAAAGACACTACTGCTGAATTACACCAACAAGGGACCTGCTCATTTATCTCTTTGCCTATAAATTTCCATGTATTGTTGTTGACTATATTGTTGAAAATGCTATTTAATATCTATAGTATCTTAATGGATTCATTCCTATTCAAATTTCTAGGATTTTTCATGAAGATGAAGAAGAAAACATGAATGTGTCCAGTAAACATTCTCCAGTCACAGTTTTATTATTTTGAAAAGATGGGCCTGATAGAAAATTAATGGGACTTTTGTTCCTAAGATACTTAAGATCCTTTGAAAATCTGATTCTATGGGACTTTAAGTCATTATTCTGCACAGCTGAATGTCAGGCTCTACATAGATAGGAGAATCTATCCTGCCCTTATGAAGGTGAGTGGCTATTTTGATATCAATTTTTAATAGAAATGGAAATGAATCCAATGGTCTCTCCAATCCTACATTAAATCCTATTGAGGAAAATAGAGAGAAGCATAAACTGGCAAATAAAGTGTAAAAATACAATTAGGAAGGCCAAAAAACAATTTGAAGAACAGCTAACAAAAGACTCAAAATATAACAGCAAACTTTTTATTAAGTACTTCAGAAGCTGGAAGCCTGCTAATAAACCCATGGGGCCGCTGGGCGAACAAGATGCTAAAGGAGCACTCAAGGAAGATAAGGTTATTGTGGAGAAACTACGTTAATTCTTTGCATTGGTTTGCACAGATGAGGAAGGGAGCGAGATTCCCAAATCCAACCCTTTCTTTTTCGATGACAAATCTGAGGAACTGCCCCAGATTAAGGTGTCATTAGAGAAGGTTTTGGAACAATTTGATAAATTAAACAGTAATAAGTCACCAGGAATAGAGTCCACCCAAGAGTTCTGAAGGGCTTCAAATGTGAAATTGGAGAACTACTAATTGCAGTATGTAACCTATCATTTAAATCAGTTTCTGTATCAGATGAATGGAGGATAGCTAATGTGACACCTATTTTTTAAAAAGGTCCCAGAGGCAATCCTGGTAATTCTAGGATGGTGAATCTAACTTCAGTACCAGGCAAATTGGTTGAAACAATAGTAAAGAACAAAATGATCAGACACATAGATTAATATGAATTGCTGGGGTCGAGTCAACATGGTTTTTGTAAAGGGCAATTATGCTTCACCAATCTACTAAAATTCTGTAAAGCCAAGAAAACTGTCATGGGATAAGAGGGAAGGTCCTCTCCTGGATCAGTAACTGGTTAAAAAAGAGAAAACAAAGGGTTGGAATAAATAGTCAGTTTTCAGAATGGAGAGAGGTAAATAGTGGTGCTCCAAGGGTTCTGTACTGGGACCAACCTATTCACAAATGGTCTGGAAAAAGCGCTAAACAGTAAGGTAGCAAAATTTGCAGATAACAGAAAACTACTTGATAATTATATCCAAAGCAGACAGAACAGTGTTACAAAGGGATCTCACAAAACTGGGTAACTAGGCAACAAAACGGCAGATGAAATTCAATGTTGATAAATGCAAAGTAATGCACATTGGCAAACATAATCCCAACAGTACATATCAAACGATATAAGCTAGTTGTTACCATTCAAGAAAGAGATTTTGGAGTCACTGTCAATAGTTCTCTGAAAACATCCACTCAAGGTGCAGCGGCAGTCCAAAAAGCTAACAGAATGTTGGGAATCATTAGGAAAAGGATAGATAATAAGACAGAAAATATCGTATTGCCTCTTTATAAATCCCACATCCGGAATACTGTGTGCGGATCTTGTCACCCCATCTCAAAAAAGATATCAGAATTGGAAATGGTACAGAAAAGTGGCATTAAAGTGATTAGGGGTACGGAAAAGCTTCCATCTGAGGAGACATTAATAAAATTGGGACTCTCAGGCTCGGAAAAGAGACAACTCGGGGGGACATGACAGGGGTCTATAAAATGATGACTGATGTGGAGAAAGTAAAAAAGGAAGTGTTATTTACTCCTTAAAAGACAAAAACTGAATGAATGAATGAAATTAATAGGCAGCAAGATTAAAAGAAAAAAAAAGTATTTTTTCACACAACCTCAGACAACCTTGCCAGCGGATTTTGTGAAGGCCAAGACTATAGCAGGGTTCAAAAAAGAATTAGATGAATTTATGGAGCATAGGTCCATGCATGGCTATTATAGGCAGGGACACATCCCCATTCTTTCAGTGTCCTTAAACCTCTGACTGCGAGAAGCTGGGATTGGACAATAGGGAATGGATCACTCGGCAAATTGCTCTATTCTGTTCACTCCATCTAAAGGACCAGGCATTGCTGGAAGACAGGACACTGGGCTAAATGGACCACTGGTCTGACCCAGTATGGCCACTCTTATGTTCTTAATAAATTTAAGAGTGTTCTCCAGAGAATTCCCTTCCCCTAACCTCCCTATGCCCATGAAAGACACACACAATGTCTCGCTCTCTCCAAGAAATAGAAACTCGAGCAAACATGTACCAAATGAACTCAATTATCTCAGTGCTGCCTTGACAAAGAGTGAGATGGGTGATTGAAGTGGTAGATGGTTCCCAACCACAGCTTCTGGGTTACTACTCCTACTGGGAGAGTATGCAGTGTAGTTGTAGCTGTCTCTGTCCAAGGCTATTCAAGAGACAAGGTGGGTGAGATAATATCTGTTATTGGACCAACTTCTTCTGCTGGTGAGAGAGAAGAGCTCTGTGTGGCTCCCAAGCTTGTCTCTCTCACAAACAGAAGCTAGTCCAATAAAAGATATGACCTCACCTACCTTGTCTCTTTGTCAGCATTATGCTGCATGCAGGCAGAAAAGAATGAGACCCTGTAGAGAGACCCACCCCTAGATAAATGAGTCAGAATCTGGTAGAAATGAAAGAAAAAAGAGATTAAAAAGGAATTAAAATATAAATCAACTCACCTGCCTTTAAAACATGGGTCATAAATATGGTGAGATCGTTCTGACCTGTGATTTTCTCTCTCTCTTTTCTTAGTCTGCCGACCTACTTATGGATTTGGCAATCTAGTCTGTCTATCTGCATCTGGGCTACAGCATCTCAGGACATCCAGTAGGTCTATGGATGTACCTGTGGACCCTTTATCTGGAGCAGTGAAACCGCTCAAGTTGTGTAGGGTTATTTCTGGAAACAGAGCAAAGAGCATTTCCTCATCTGACACCAAGACTAAAAGCTGATTTCTTGAGAATTGTTTAAATGCTGTTTTGTTCCCCTTTGGACAAGATCCCTGAAGTTCACCCTCTGTAACGAGCTACCACTAACACTGGACTGGGTCAGCCCTTGTGCAATGCTCTGTAGGGAGTAAGAATGAGAGCAGAGAGGGTTAGATTATCACAGGATTTAGATACCCAGTCTCAGCAACAGTTAATGAAAAAGGTATGTATTTAGGCTCAGAGTTTCAAAAGAGCCCAAGAATGTAGATACCTTAATAGCAAATGATTTCATCTCCCTTACAAGCTTATACTCATCATTTATAATTACCACAAGATGGCAACATGGCCAGATAGACTTAAACTTCACTAATAAATGGAGACAGGGTAGGAAATGGGAAAACAAAGTAAATACACCTTCTATGAAGGCAATAAATAGGTGTTGAGACAAAGGAGGAGATAAACTTGTATTTTTCAGATTAACTGTTTATTTGCCAATAAGGAAGTTTTGGTCAATTTAACATTATTCATGATTTAAAACACATTTTCCTGCATTGTTTCATCCAGAAAAGAGAGATTGGGCTAAACTCACAAAAAAGCATGAAGAAGGAGTCCCTCTGCTGCTGCTTTTCTTAAAACTTTAGTCCTTGGTTCAATCACTGCCCTGGCACATGAGAGACGCTGGTTCTCTTCCCTTCTCTGTCTGCTGGGGGACAGAGATTTGAAGGGAGGTCTCCCGTCTCTGAGGAAAGAGCCTTAATGTCTGGGTTATAAAGTATTCTGGAGTATTGAAGCTGTTCCAAATTGTATAAATAATTAAATAAAATACTCAGTGGACCACGGACTTTGAGCTCCCAACGGGGTCCCCAAACACTGAGCTGTTGTGTCATTTTACTCAGCTTTTCTAGCTCAGTAACAGGTCAGGTATTTGATATGAAGTGAAATAGCTTTAATGGGTTGAACTTTAGAAAATTCCACTCCAGTGTACCCTATAGATGGGTGGTTAGGGCCGTCAATTGAGAAGTCACAGTTTCGGTCCCTGCTCTACAGGAGGTAGAAAGAGGAATTGAACCCAGATCTTCCAGACCACAAATAAGTTATACTGGGCCAATGGTCAGAAGAGGGGGCAGCACCTCCTCTTTTTGACAGCCTGGTTAACATGTCCCATTGGCTTCTGCTCTGAGTTCTGTAGGCACTTCTGGAAATGTCACCTGTGGACCCTACTCTGTGTAAAACTCCCAATGACCGAGTGAAAACTGCCCCTTTGGCTTCTGCTCTGAGTTCTTCTTTATTTTGTTGTTTGCCTTAAGGTCCACCTGAGAAGAGTGTGACCGTGATTTGTGTGTGTAAAACAACGGCAGCTGGGATTTTTAAAAGTGCCGAAGGGAGATGGGCACCCAACTTGAGTTAAAATGCAGCTTTCAGTCAGTCAGTGGGAGTTTTACATGGAGGAAGGTCCGAATAAAAGCTGAGTGCAAACCAAAGGATTTGAGCCTTAAAAAGTGTGGAGAGTATGCATCTTGCTCACAAGGGCTTATCAGTCAAGGAAGATGCCAACATCTATCATCCAGCACAGCTGATCTCGAACAGTGTCGATGGGCCAGGTTTTTAAAGGTCTTGAGGTGACAAAGACACAGATATGTACTGAGATGTGCCCAGATCCCATAGATTTTGAAGGGAGTTACACGCCTGGATGCTTTTGAAAATCCCAGTAGGCATCTGATCTAGAGTTACGAACTGACCAGTCAATCACACACCTCGTTTGGAACCGGAAGTGCACAATCAGGCAGTAGCAGAAACAAACAAACAGAAAAGCAAATATTGCACAGTGCTGTACTAAATGTAAACAACTAAAAAAAAAAAAGGAGAGCAGTACTTTTCTTCTGAAGAGTAAAGTTTCACAACTGTATTAATGAATGTTCAGTTGTAGACTTTTGGAAAACAAACCTTAATGTTTTCTTCAGAGTTAAGCACATTTCAGAGTTAGGAACAACCTCCATTCCTGACGTGTTTGTAACTCTGATGTTCAGCTGTGTCTGGATCTTTAGGTGCCTAAATATCTTTATAAATCCAGGCCTATGGGACTCTTCCTTCTGTTCTGGAGAGAGGAATATTGTGAAAACCAAGAACGAGGGAGGCAGAAGAGCTGAAGTCTCTCCCACAAAGTGGAACAGAGATGAAAGCTGGAAGACTGCTGGTCTCTAAGTTAGAAGGCTCAGAAGGAGGTAGGCAGGATTATATCTGAGAAAACTTTAAAGGGAGTAAGACAAAGAATTGAAGGAGAATATTTAAAGGCTGAGTCTAAGGGAGATCAGTTTGATGTGGTCTTACGTTTTCAGTGGTGCTTAAAGGAGATAGGCACCCAAAACCCACAGACTGTTAACTAACTCTCTTAGACTCCTTGAAAATCACAGAAACACAGCCCCTGGGAGTCCCTAGTTTGGCACAGAGAGCCTTCTCACAGTCCATCCAGGCCCAGCCAACACACCACCCAGCCCATTTGCTGTGGAATCCATTTTTGTCTTTCTCCCTCTGTCTCTTCGTCAGCCTAGGTGTGGGCCATAGAGCCGCCTTGACACCTCTTGGCCCATCCTCCTCTTCTTGCAGACACACGCTGTGATCACATGTTCTGCCTGCTGGAGTTGCCTGTCCTTGGGGCTCCCGTTGTCTTTCTGTTTCCTTCACTGAAATGGGTCCGTCCCAGATGGTCCTTCACAACCCATAACTAGCACCCTAGACAGTCCAGTTGCTCTGCAGCATAGGGCATGGGTCACTTGCAGGTCTGAACTGGTGTAAATGGTGGATTCTCTGTCACTTGAGATCTTTAAATCATGATTTGAGGACGTCAGTAACCCAGGCAGAGGTGAGGTGTCTGTGACAGGAGTGGGGAAGGGGGTGAGGTTCTTCAGTCTGCAATGTGCAGGAGGTCAGACTAGATGATTGTGGTGGTGCCTTCTGACCTTAAAGTCTAAGAGACGTGACACTGCCCCCGTCATATCTCCAGTTCAGCTGCAAAGGTTTATATAGGGCAGGTAGCCAATGAGGAGCCAGGGGGGCTGCTGCTTGTCAAACCCTTGCAGCGGAAGTTCCCATGGTGAGTGCCCACAGCCAGTCAGGGAAGTGGAGTGAAAACCGGTTACAGCTGCTGGTGGGCTGCTCCCTGACAACCTTAGCGACCTCCTAGCTGTACAGGGTGGAGGGGATGGGTTGTGGTGGATTCTATCCAGGAGATCAGACTGGATGATCCCAGTGGTCCCTTCTGGCCTTGCAATCTCTTAATTTACCCAAGGTCACACAGGAAACATGTAGCAGAGAAGGGAATTGAACATAAGTTCCAAGCTAGTGGCCTAGCTCCTGGCACATACTTCATTTTGTATTAAGTCATACAGGCAGAGGGCATTCAAATCCCTTTAGCAACTTTGACAAAGCTTGGTTTTTGGGGGCTATTTACTTCAGTGAGACTATATAACAAGAAAGGATTCAGCAATCCAGACAGGCCAGGGGCCCCAGTCAGGCACTTAGCAATGCAGGGGATATTGACTGAAAAGTTTTCTCAAGGCCTGTTTTACTTCCTTGTTCCTCAGGCTGTATACGATGGGATTGATCATTGGGGTCACCACGGTGTACATCATGGAGAAGGCCTTATTTAAGGCTGGCCCCTGGTTGGCTGTGGGAGCCGCATAGACAACCATCAGCGTGCCATAGAACACGGACACCACAATGAGGTGGGAGGAGCAGGTGGAGAAGGCTTTTTGCTTCCCTGTGGCAGAAGGGATCTTCAGGATGGTGGAGATGATTTTATAATAGGACAGTAGGGTTAAAAAGAAGGGGGAGAAGGACACAAGAAAGGCTATGATGAAAGCCGGAATCCTAACAGGACGGGTGTCCCCACAGGAGAGCTTAAGGATAGGCGTCAGGTCACAGAAGAAATGGTCGATCTCATTGGAAGCACAGAAAGGTAGCCTAGAAACCATGGGCATGGTAACTACCGGTGAGAGGAACCCGAGGACCCATGACCCCACTGCTAGCCGAAAGCAAAGCTGGGAGCTCATGAAAGAGGCATAATGCAGTGGTTTGCAAATGGCCAAGTAGCGGTCGTAGGACATGACGGAAAGCAGGAAGCACTCGGCGACCACCAGAGAACCGAAGATATAGAACTGCAGGAGGCAAGCAGAGAAGGAAACCTCTTCTCGCAAAACCAGGAGGGTTTTCATCATCTTAGGGGTGATGGCAGTAGTGTAGCAGACTTCCAGGAAAGAGAGGTTGCCCAGGAAAAAATACATAGGGTTGTGCAGATTTTGCTTATATGATACCGTTACTATGACCAGGATATTCCCAATGAGTGTTACTATGTAGATAGCCAGGAACACCACGAATACAGGGATCTTCAGCTCATGAAGGTCCCCAAATCCCAGGAGGATGAACTCTGTGATGATCATTTGGTTTTTCCCTTCTAGGCCAGGCATATCTTTATGTAGAGAAAAAGAAACCGAGAACATTTTGAGCTCTGATAACAATTCTTCATTAATAATAATAATTATTATTTATTTACTATTTAATTGAATTATCTTAAGACATAAAAGCATCAATACAGGCCCAGTCCCCATTCTACTAGATGCTGTGCAAACACTGAACTAAAAGGCAGTTTCTACCCCAAGGAGTTTACAGTCTAAAACTAGAGACAACAGATGGAGATAGAAATACAAGAGAATATAAGGAAACACTGAGGGTGTATTCTTAGATTCCAAGGACAGAAGAACCAATATATTAGTAGGTTGCATTAGTAGGAGCATGGCCAGCAGGTTGGGGGAATTGATTATTCTCCTCTATTCATCACTAGTGAGGCCACATTTGGAGTATTGTGTCCGGTTTTGGGCCCCCCAATACATAAAGGATGTGGAAAAACTGGAGAGAGTCCAGCAGACGGCAACCAAAATTATTAGGGGGCTTGATCACATGACTTATGAGAAGAGAGTGAGGGAACTGGGTTTGTTTAGTCTGCAAAAGAGGAGAGTGAGGGGGGATTTGATAGCAGCCTTTAACTACCTGAAGGGGGTTCCAGGGAGGATAGAGCTAGGCTGTTCTCAGCGTAGTAGATGACAGAACTAGGAGCAAGGGTTTCAAGTTGCAGTGGGGAAGGTCTAGGTTGGATATTAGGAAAATCTTTTTTCCTAGGAGGGTGGTGAAGCACTGGAATGGGTTACCTAGGGAGGTGGTGGAATCTCCAACCTTAGAGGTGTTTGAGGTGTGGCTTGACAAAGCCCTGGCTGGGATGATTTAGTTATGGTTGGTCCTGCTTTGAGCAGGGGATTGGACTAGATGTGACCTCCTGCGGTCCCTTCTGTCCCTCATCTCCTCTTATTCTATTATTGTGATCATCCAGGCTGTTCTCCTGTATAACACAGGCCAGAGACCTTCTACAAGACAATTCCTAGAGCAGTTTTTTTTTTTTTGGGGGGGGGGGGGGATTCCAACATTGATTTTAAAATTAACAATGATGGAAAATCCACCACGATCCTTGGTAAGTTGTTGTAAGGGTTAATTATGCTCATTGTTAAAAAAATTATAACGTTATTTCCAGTTTCAATTTGTCTAGCTTTCAGCTTCCAATCATTGAGTCATGTTCTACTTTTCTCATCTAGACCAGAGAGCCCATTATTAAATATTTATTCCCCATGTAGATACTTATAGGATGTGATCATGTCACCCTTCATCCTATTCTTTGTTAAGCTAAAGAGGTTGAGCTTCTTGTATCGTTCAATATAAAGTATGTTTTCTAATCCTTTAATCATTCTCATGGCTCGTCTCTGAACCCTTTCCAATTTATCAACATCCTTCTTGATCTGTGGATGCCAGCATTGGACACAGTATTACAGCAGTGGCCACATATAGAGGTAAAATGATCTTTCTACTCTGACTGGAGATTCCCCTGTTAATGCATCCTAGGATCGCATTAGATCTTTTGGCCACAGCGTTGCACTGGGATCTCATGTTCAGTGATAGGCAGTGGTTTCTGCACACCAACAGCCTCGCCATTGTCAAGTTTTGTGTAGGTATCATGATAAAGGAGGGTTTTGAGGAGGAATTTGAGAGGGATCATGAAGTACCTTTGTGACACAGCATTGGAGAAAGCATGAAGATGCCTGTTTTATGAATTGTTAGTAAAGTTGGTCAGATCTTTTTTTCCCTGAAACATCTATGAACTTTCATTGAAAAACTGAAAACAGGATTTCCAACTGAAACCCACGGTTCTTTTGGCCAAAACATAAATACTTTCTGCTGAAAACTGCTAAAAACTGAAGCATTTTGACCAAAAGTGGATAGTATTTGATTTTCAAATGAAAAATAATGGATCTTTTGTTGTTGTTTTATTTTTTGGGGTGGGTGAGGATTGTTAATTTAGAGAAGACATGATCCTTTATAAGTCTTGTTTTGTCAAAAACACAGTTTTCTGCAGAAAAAATGTTTTGGTGTAAAATTTTTCACCAGTCCTAATTATTAATGAAAAGTTCCAGAGGGGTAGCCATGTTAGTCTTCATACAGCAAAAACAAGAGTCCTGTCGCACTTTATAGACTAACAAATTTAATTTCTGAAGGCATAAGCTTTCATGGACTGTAACCCACTTCATGAATCTGACAAAGTGGGTTACAGCCCATGAAAGCTTATGCCTGCAGAAATTAAATTTGTTAGTCTTTGAAGTTCTACAGGAACTCTTGTTGTTTTTGCTAATTATTAGTGTTAACCATCAACAGAGTGCCAGAAGTGTTAGAGGTGCAGGTAGCAACTTTAAAGTTAAAGTCGAATTAAATGTTGCACTTATTCCAGGGATTCAGCCTCTTTGTTACTCATGAAAAGTACAGTACTTTCTCCCCCAGTATTTTCTTGTGTGTTTTATTTGTTCATTCATAGGATTAATGGTCATTTCCCTGCATTATTCTCCATAAATGAGAGCTTTTCCTCCAATAGAAAATTTAACTTTGCCCTTCAGTGTCACCAAGCCAAAAATACATAATTATGATGAAAGAATTTTAAGATTTGTGTATCCATATTGGCTTAACCTGATTTGGAAAGATAGATTTGATGCTTTCCTTTTTTTCACCCATCATAATTTCAAGTGTACAAAATAAGGAAACCTGGTTATAGTTCACATTGACCAAACCTAAGACATATTTTTATTTTAAATGAACTCCTTCATACTTAGTGAAAATATTTAATACATATATCATACATCCACTGGCCCACACTCTCTTTTTTAAGTGAAAAATGTGGTGGTAGACATGATGAGTGTAACCTTGCATTGATAATATCTGTATACAAGTGTGTACTATAGCGAGTAATTCTTGGACATGGCTGAAATTGTTTGACCAAAAATTTTCCCACTTAAAATGTGGTTTAGCAGAATTTGAAAGGATTTTATTTTGTCATTTTGACTTGACATTTCAAAATAAAACATTTTATTTTGAAATTATGAAAGAAAAATTTTATTTTGATCAAAAATGTCATTTTTCTTATAAAAGAATACAGAATTGTTTGTTCCACAAAAAATATCAATATGTCAATATTTTGTCCCAATTTGGGATGAAAAAGAATGTTGAAATGTCAGAATTTCGTACAGGATGAAAATTCCATTTTCTGATCACCTCCACTAATTCTGCAAACACGCTGACATATAGGTAGGCTTTGAAGGATTTGAATTTTTGTCAGTAAATATTGGTGAACGTCCATGTCACAATACACATACAAATTGGTGAAAGATCTTTCCATCTATAATAATTGAAATTTGTAGATAGGCAAAGTAAAAACCAACTTTCAATAACTTCAAAACCTTCAATGGAATTGTGAGAATTTGCACCAGCTGAGGATGTGGAATGTATGTGAATGGATGCTCTCAATAATAAGTATCAGGGCTCTCCCACCCTGTCCCCATCTCGGACCCTGATAGAGTTCCTGTCCCGCACCCACCAATCATCATTCTATATGCCCATAGAGCTCCTTCTTTCCCTGACCCTGGCTCCATACACCAAAGAAACCCCCTCCTTGCCCACGTTCTTCTTGATAGCCTTAATTATACTTGTAGGCCACCCCCATTGCCACCCCTTCCAATATATGGTTATGTTCCAATTTGGGGGCTTGGGGGCTTTGGTACAACCTCTTTTGTATTCCATGGAAGGGAAGAGAGTGGAGTCACGTCTTGGCCATGGTCAGTTCATGGCCCTATGTTTATGGGGGTTTTAAATATCTCCTTTCACCTCCCTTGCTTTCCCAGCCGCTTGCTTGGCCTCGCTTTGGCATCTGTCTTGAAAAGGAGTCACAGCTTTTGCTCATTTGTGCATTCATATATCGCACCTTCACTACACCTTGAAACATTTTAACTGCATCCTTATCTTTCATAGTAATAAAGAAAACCCACGTACTTGCGGACAGGCAATTGTAATACTATGTCTTTTGTTCTTTGCTAATGTGTATCTCAGAAAATTTAGCTTTCAGGCAGGCCCAGAATCCCATCTCAGGCAGATACACAGGTCTAAATATTTATATGAGCTTACATTATATAGTTATACCCTAACAGTAAGCAGTAGACATGTTTTTAATTGTTATAGAAATCTTAGAGGCTCATTTTCAAGTCCATATCCACTTAAAACTCCCATTGTATTCCATGGAAACTTGTGTTAGTTAAGGCTGCAGAGTGAAACTCATGCAAATCTTACATAGTGTCTTCAATGGAGTTGGGCCAGTTTGAAAGAGATAAGGATCTTGTGTTGCATATGTTTAAGAAAACCAATTCAACATGCAAAGAATGGCACACCTTTCTGTGCAAGACACACAGACAACACAGTTTAAAACAAAAAGGAAAATCTTTTAAATGCTGCCAGTCAGGATGCAAGGCTTCAAGACTTATAACTATCTGATTTGTATCACAATCAAGACAAGCAGTGCTTTAGGAGACAAATTCCAAAGTCCTAAATTACTTTTGAAAATAGGACTTAAAGTCCTTAATTATATGGGACTAAAATCAGCCTGCAATAGCTATTCCAGAATAGCTCTCCATGTGAATAAAAATTACTTTATTCCAGAATAATTACTCTGTTTACAAAGCAGAGTCATTTATCCAGACTAAAATCACTTTTATTTTGAATACAGTGTCCACACGGGGGAGTTCCAGAATAGCTATAAAGTCCAGAATAGCTGTGCCTGCCAATTTCCTATTGACTTTCAATGAGGCTTGGTTCCTGGGTAACTTATGTGCTTTTGACAATTTTACCCAAGAGCTGGTCCAAAAATAATTAAAATTATTTTCTTAAAAAAATGAAATTGTGAAGTCATCTTCATTTCACTCATTTTGTCCTAGTTTCATCTTTTTAACTGATTTTTTTAAAAAAATGCTTTCAATATAATTTTGCATGTTTTCATTTGTCTTTTTTTGTTTCATTTCCCTGTGGCAAAATAATTTCATTTTCAATAAAAGGCCATTTTTCCCTACAGAAAAATAAATGTCTTCAAACAATTTTGACCAGCTCTACTATGGACTTCAAAAGAGTTATTCCAGATTTAGAGTTCTGTTATGTGGGAGAGTCTAGCTCTTTGCTTTCCTTTCTCCTTAATAATAAAAATAGAATTTCAATTAAAAAAACACCAGGCTCTATTTTCTGTATATTAATTGCATAAACCAGCTGTATAGAGACGACTAGTGTTATGGCAATTGGTATGGTATAATCAAATAGAATAGAAAACAAGGTGGTTTACGCTTAACTAAAAATGATCATATTGTACCTTGAAACATGTTGTATCCATAATGCAGCATTTTAACTCTTCTTTTCGGAAATTCAGCAGTCAGAGTTGTCTTAGGTGGATCTAACACTTCTCACGGTTTTCTTGGTGCGTAGAAAGTTTCTGCATCCTGCAATAGTTTCGTGCTCTGGAAAGGGACACAATGAAGAATATCAGATAAAGAATTGCCTTTATCTGGAGGCGGTAACCGAACTGAAGACTGTGGCCAAGTCCTGTTTAGCTGATTTGTTTTCTTAATGATTATCCCTCAGGGAATTTCTAGCAGCAGCCTGATGTCTGTGCGGTGTAAACAACATCGATCTGCTGTGTCAAAATTCTATTTGCAGTTGGGAATATGGAACTTTCATGTGATAGACCAAAGCTCTGGTGGATGAAGATGGAGGATGCTCTACACCTACTGGTCCAGAAGCTGTATGTAACTCAGGGAAAACAGGGTATATGGAGTAGTGTGCCCAGTTTTGGGCCCCCCAATCAAAAAGGATGCGGACAAATTGAAGCAAGTCTAGCAGAGGGCAACAAAAATGACTAGAGGGATGGAGCACATGACTTATGAGGAGACAGTGAGGGAACTGGGCTTATTTAGCCTGCAGAAGAGAAGAGTGAGGGGGGATTTGATAGCAGCCTTCAGCTACCTGAAGGGGGGTTCTAGGGAGGATGGAGCTTGGCTGTTCTGAGTGGTGGCAGATGACGGAACAAGGCAAAATGGCCTCAAGTTGCAATGGGGGAGGTCTAGGTTGGATATTAGGAAAACGTTTTTTACTAGGAGGGTGGTGAAACACTGGAATGGGTTACCTAGGGAAGGGGTGGAATCTCCATCCTTAGAGGTTTTTAAAGCCTGGCTTGACAAAGCCCTGGCTGGGATGATTTAGTTGGGGTTGGCCCTGCTGTGAGCAGGGGTTTGGACTAGATGACCTCCTGGGGTCCCTTCCAACCCTCATCTTCTCTGAATCTATGAGTCTATGCTATCCTAGCTCCACAGCAAGCTCGGGAAGGAGCCTAACAGTGACACAACCAGCAAGTGAGAGCAGATCAGCAACAGATGCTAGGCCTACTGATCCCAGGTACTGACATAGGTGCTGCTGGAAAGTGGCCTAAGCCCCTCACTGCCTTTAATGGACCTATTCTCCAGCCCCATTGAGAGGTACGGAAATGCTATTCTCCTCATGTGTTCAGAGAAGGAACTGAGGTTGCTACAATGATTGATAGTCCCCCAAAACACATCTTTCAAACGTCAACAAATGACTTTCCTAAAATGAGGGGTACCTCATTCAGTGCACAAAACGCCCCCGTAACAATTATGTGGGTGAAATCAACCACTACGCTCTTGGAGGAAATCACACCAACAAATGATGAAAGACAAAAACACCCTGTCACTCCTGGATGAAAACTTTTCACATGACCGTCACTCCATGTCTGACCTCTCGTTTCTTGTCCCCAAAGGAAACCTGTGTGACACCTTCAAAAGAGCCTGGGAGCTTAAATTCATAATTTTTCTAGATAATAAAATCATGGACAAGACACTGAATTTATGGCTTGTTACAACAATCTGTAACCCGCTAGCCCCCCTTTTTTCGTATCACTGTTAAGGAATTAACTGACCACTTCACCTTGAATGGTCTCTTACAATATGTCTTAACTATACATTCTAAACAATCAGTTCCATCTTGTATTTAGCTCTGACACTGACTACCTGGCCCAGGCCTAAGGAAGCTCTCTGTGTAGCTTGAAAGCTTGTCTCTTTCACCAAGAGAAGTTGGGTCCAATAAAGGAAACCACCTCATCCACCTTGTTCGGCTGCTCTGCCCAGCTACTTTAAAGCTGATGCAAAAATACAAAAGAGGATCATGAAACCTCTGGGAAGTGCAAAAGAGTTTTCATCTCATTGTTCGCCACAGCAGTTTGAGTTTTTTATTTTTATTTTCTGACTCTTCCACTCATTTTACACCATTTTTCCATGCTCAGAATTGGCAATTTTCTACAATGATTGCTTTTCCCCCTCAGTTCTGGAACTGACCCAGGGATTTCCTTAGAAAGCTTCTCCAGTACATCTGAAGTTTGATACTATAGTCACTGTGGGTGAAAGTCAATGTCTGTAAAACACAAGGTCCATGTGCCATTGAAGTCCTGTAAGCTTACTCCCGCTTATCATATCATCTGAATGGTGCCTCCAAAGTCGGGGTGACCCTTGTACTTCAGGAGTGGTAACTATGGCATTGGTACAACTGTTTCCTGAGCTGAATCTGCGTGCTGTCCCTGCAGACATACCCAAGAAGGTCATGGCTGTCCTACTTCAAAGGCATACTTGGTCATGTGCTGACGCTGCACAGAGGTGAATGTCACCCATCCTGAACTGATAGATGTCAAAACTTCCCATGGGAATTCCTTTAGATCACTGGTGCTCAGCTTTCTGGTGCTCTACAGGCAGATAGTCCCTCTGCATTGTGGCTGGGACACACTGACTAGGATAAAGCCATGGGAAAGAATGCAGTGCTTAGATTCAGAGCTTCTAATGCCAGGAAGGACCAGTGTGATCATCTATTCTGACCACCTGTATAGTAAAGGCCACAGAGCCTCTGCAAATAATGCCTAGAGCAGTTCTAGGATGCTGCCTATGCTCTATATTTCTGGTGAATGAATATAAGGTTCAAGTCAAACATGTGTCTTTTATCTGGCCAACCTGACCCAGCATGTCCAAAACACGCAGGTTGTGATTTTCAAGCCTGCAATGAATTTTAATGGGACTTGGGCACTTGATTCCCTTAAGCTCCTTTGTGAATCCCAGGCTAATGGAATTGAGTGCCCACTTCAGTTAGTAGAAACTGGAGGTCTTTGAAAATCTCCCCCCCAGATAGTGTCAAAGGGGGCTGGACAGCTCATTCCCTGATATCCTGCCTGGCTGTGAGAAAGAAACAGACCTGAAATTTTAGACGTCACTTGATATACAAGTCCAAATTCTCCCATCACTTTCACTGAGGCAAATTATCAGTGAATTATTAGGCCCTCTGCTTGTTCTTTTAAACACACTAGTTCGGGGCTGAGTCCTGCAAACCCTGAAATGGGCCTAACACTGACTATCCTTCCTCATGTGAGTAGGTCTGCTGAAATCAATTGTTTCATCGATAACGTTGGGATCGCTGGGGTAAGAAATGCTTTCATGGGTAACAATGAGCAGGGTCACCCCACTGGACAGTTCTTAGATTGTGCCTGGTATTCAGCTGCTGTAGACTGACTCAGCACCATGGTTCACCCCAGCTTTTCATTTCTGCATTTCATCCTACTGTTTTTATGGATCCTTCATTAGCCCTTTGGACACAAGCCTAATACCAATGTCTTAGGGTATGTTTTCACTGACGGCGGCAAATTCATTGCCCTCATATTAAGTTACCGAGATCGATGGAGTGGTCAGTGAAGACCCACTCAATCAATCTGGAAGCTGACGCGTTAAAACCACCCCCTCAAGTGGTGCAGACATAGTGAAGACGCTGTGTAGAGATCATTATAAAGATGGCCGCCGAATTTGAATGTAAGTGTAGATCAGGCCTTAGTCACTGGATTTTGACTCATTTTGCAAAATTTGCCTCTCTGCACATTTCTGTTGTTATTGATGAGACATTTTTTTCTTCCATTTGTATGTGTACAATGAGATGAACATTCTGCCAGCATTTACTGACAAATATCTAATCCTATTTTCCTTAAACTCCTTTCAAAGTCTTCTCTAAATTTGCAGAGAGTTGAATCAAGGTTTCCGGAACATAAGCAAACTCATGAAAATGCTTGTGGAGATACGTCAAAAGTGTTCGCGTACTAAAGGTCACAAGCAAATATCGAGGGAAAATGGATAAATATATCAGAGCAGGCTAGTTTAGACACACAAACAATGACGGCCTGAGCCTTATTTAAAGTAATGAATGAATGAATCCAGCAGTGGAAAGGGGCCTGTTTACACTGTCAAAAGGGTCCAAAGTTACCTTAATGTAGATGAAAATCAGGCCTGTGTAACACAGCTTCCAAGTACAGAGCCAAATCTGCTTTATTATTAATTATGATTATATATTTGAGAAAAAACGTATTTATTATTATTTTGATGACTCACTGACTGCCTAAATCAATGAGAGCCAAGCCATTGGACAATAGTGTCATCTCTTACTACTAAATGCTTTTCTCAAGCTTTCTTTAATGTCTTTGTTCCTTAGAGTATATATGAAAGGGTTAAGCAACGGAGTCACAATGCTGTTCAAAAGGGTGACCGTTTTGTTCAATTCTAGTGATTGCTCTTTGGAAGGCTTGACGTACAGGAAGATGGAGCAGCCGTACCACACAATCACAACGGTGAGATGGGCTGAGCAAGTGGAAAAGGCTTTTTGCCAGCCTTGGCGAGACGGGATTCTCAGGATGGTGGAGATGATGTTAACGTAGGAGACCAGGATGACTGCACAGGATCCCAAGACAACGATAAAGCAGATAGCAATATACACCATCTCAACGAGGTGTGTATCTGTGCAGGAGAGCTCTATCCAAGAATCTACATCACAGAAGAAATGGTTGATGATGGTACGGTCACAGAAGGACAACCCAGTGATCAGAAAGGCCAGGACAGAAATAGTCAGGAAGCTACCTGCCCATGAACAAAGAGCCAGCTGAATGGACAAGGTGCTGTTCATGATAGAGCTATAGCGCAAAGGGTGGCAGATGGCCAGATAGCGGTCATAGGCCATGACAGCCAGGAGTAGATATTCAGTGCAGCCTAGGGAGAACATAAAATACATCTGCAGGAGGCAGCTGGGGAAGGAGATGTTTTTGCTTTGGGACATAAGGATGGCAAGGGTTTTGGGAATGAAGGCCGTGGTGAACCAGATGTCCAGGAAGGAGAGATTGCAGAGGAAAAAGTACATGGGGGTGTGGAGTTGGCGATGGGTCCCCACTATGGATATGATGGTGATGTTTCCCATCAGCGTCAGGAGGTACATGAACAAGAAAACCAGGAAGAGTGAGACCTGCAAATACCGTGAGCCAGGGAACCCAAGCAGAAAAAATTCCATCACGTCGCTTTGGTTGGCCTTACCCATTGGGAGCTTTACCTGCCAAAACACAAGACACCATACAGGGAAGACAAAGAGACCCTCAGGTTAGAAGCAACTTGTTGCTGATAGACAATTTATTGAGCAATCAAAAATATACAATATATACATCTCATTTCTAAAACATGAAGGGGTCATATAGTTTGACCTCCTGCATGACCCAGACTGGATCATCCACTCACTAAAGCCCAGTCACTAACCAGAGCCTATCTTTTACAGGGGAAAAAAATCCTATCTTTACTGGACACCCCATCTCGCGTTAAAGAGCTATATCCTACACTGTGCTGAACACACTTAAAGGAAGCAGTGCACATCCAGCTCTCAACAGGAGCGGTGAGTAGGTTGTCATCTCAGGGCAACAGACTTTCAATGGCAGGTTGGCGCCTAACTCCCATAGATTGCTTTGCAAATCCCAGCCTTAGCTTCCACTCCATCCACAGAGCCAGGAAACCTGGCCTAACTCGCCTCCCAAAGCCAGACACAGAACCCAGGATTTCTCGCACCCATGAGACCATGGGACCCCACTTTCCCTCGTAGAGCTGGGAATGGAACCCAGGAGTGCTGACTCAACCTGCCAACCCAAGACCCCATTGCCCTCCCAGAGCTGGAAAGAGAATCCAAGCCAGTCGATACCTGGTTCCTTTCTCTGAACTATTAGCACATAATCCCCTCCCAGAGCTAGAAACAGTACCCATGGGTTCTGGCCCATATTTTCAAAAGAGATGACTTATTTGAAGTGCCCCAGTTATTTCGTGTGTCTCTCAGGATGTCAAAGGGCCTGGTCTCATGTGAGCTTCTTGGGCCCTGACTGTACCAACTAAAGGACAGTCTGCTGTTGTTGATGTTAATATTGCTGCTGCTACTGACAATATCAGCATATTTGACTTATCCCTCCTCTGAGCCATTGGTAACCATGATCATACCCTATATTTCCAGACTCGATTTGCCTCTAATTCTGGGCTTTCTCTATATTAAGGTTCCATTAATAGATAGTTTGTGAGGGAGTAATAACTGATGTTTTAATGAATGCTTAACCAATTTGTACTGGGACTAGCCACTCCAAATACATTGCTTATAAACATGATTTATAACCATTTATAAAACTTTCTATTGATCGGCTTATAACCTCTGGAAACATACACTGCTTATGCCTTTGACATATGTATAATCTATTAAACATTTTTGATGATTGTCAGAGAATTCATATTTCCCCAGGATTTTAAGGGCTAATATCAACGCTTATTTTCAAGCATTGCTTTACTATTTTTATTTATTTAAATTTTCATAGTTGCACAAAATTATGGCTTGTTTTTTATTTCCATTTTAATCATCTAATTGTTCACAGTTGCAGTTAATTATGTGGGTTAGAAAACGGGGGTGTCAGAAAGTGATTATTTAATGACAGCAGATGTTAAGATTCCAAATTTTAAAGCTTTATAACCATTAATACTTTTTTTTTTAAATTAGCTTTTACCATCATGTCAAAATAAGCAAAGCAAATAACCTAAAATCAAACTCTAAAAAGTTCTCAGGCAGCATTTCCCTTCCTTTGGCTACCTGTGAATTTAGAAATACCTGTGAATTTAGAATTTGGAAATATTTTTTGTCATTTTTTTGTGTGTACGGTGAAATTGACATTACTCATCAGTTGCTGATAAAAATCTCATCCTCTCAAGCCTTTTCTAAAGGACTTATAAAGGGAACCCTAATAAAAAGTGTGACCCCATTTTCTTCCATTTAATGAGCCTCTCTGCAAACTGTGCTGTCTTCAGGATGTTTTCACACATGCAACTAATGTGAGCGTAGTTAATAATTCTGTTGGTGATACACCCGCTGGAGTGGAATCCAGGGTCCTTTTTGAGCTGTTCTTTCTTTCTTTCTTTCTCTTTCTTCCTTTCCTGTTTTTTAATAAGTAAAAACTTATTTTTTCCTCTGAAGTCATCATATATGTCTCAGAGTAAATATGGGGGAAGATTGTTTTATTTTGGAAGGTGTAGAGTGTCCCTGCATTGTTTGCAACACTACAATTATTCTGCAAGACAGCGAAACTGACCTGAAACTGACTATAAATACAAGTGACATTGTCTCAGCATGCTTTTATGCTGGAGAAGAGCACAGCGCAGAAGCACAGGACTGCATTCTCAAAGGAGCTGCAGGGAATCAGTAATCCAAATCCACTGATTTTCAGTGAGATTTGTGCACCTAACTCCTTTGAAATCCATTGAAAAGACAAGCAAAAAAACAGAACAAAGTAAATCAGACTGCAAAATGTACTGTGTTCAAGGAATCTGAACTAGTATGAATTTGAATGCTAGAAATTATAACAACAACAACAAACCACTCTGATTTCATTTAAACCAGTGTAAATGTTAAGCATTATGGGTGGATACCCAAAGAACTTGCAGAACATACTTACTATGTGGGTGGCGACTCTGTTGATGCATCCTGAAATGGAAACATATTTGCTATCACATCAGATGTAAATAAAACTGATCTCTTAGCAGAGAGGAAAAACAATAGTTATTTTTTTTAAAACACAGATAATGACAATAATTCTCTAACACACATTTTAAATTTTTTTTCTAAGCTTGAAGACTCAACCTGCTCTAATGAAGTCAACCATTAAACTTAACAGATTATTAGCATATTTTATTATATATTTATAATTAAAATGAATTATCTATATCTGATAGGCTTGCTGCTTTCTTTCTTTCTATTGCGCTGTCATCTATTTATCTATCTGCAAACTGTCCTGTCTCGAGGATGATTTCACAAGTGTAAAGAAGATCCCTCAACAAAGGCTCTTAAGTAAAGTGAGCTATCATGGGATAAAAGGGAAGGTCCTCTCCTGGATCAGTAACTGGTTAAAAGATAGGAAACAAAGGGTTGGAATAAATGGTCAGTTTTCAGAATGGAGAGAGGTAAATAGTGGTGTCCCCCAGGTGTCTGCACTGGGACCGGTGCTGTCCCACATATTCATAAATGATCTGGAAAAAGGGGAAAACAGTGAGATGGCAAAATTTGCAGAGGATACAAAACTACACAAGATAGTAAAGCCCAAAGCATACTGCAAAGAGTTACAAAGGGATCTCACAAAACTAAGTGAGTGGGCAATAAAATGGCAGATGAAATTCAATGTTAATAAAATCAAAGTCATGCACATCAGAAAATATAATCCCAACTATACATATAAAACGATGGAGTTTAAACTGGCTGTTACCACTCAGAAAGAGATCTTGGAGTCATTGTGTATAGTTGTCTGAAAATATCCACTCAGTGTGCAGCGGCAGTCAAAAAAAAACTAACATAGTGTTGGGAATGATTAGGAAAAGGATAGATAATATGACAGAAAACAACATATTGCCTCCTTATAAATTCATGGTATGTCCACATCTTGAATACTGAAGTATTTCTTCACACAACACACAGTCAATCTGTGGAACTCCTTGCTAGAGGATGCTGTGAAGGCCAAGACTATCACAGGGTTCAAAAAAGAGCTAGATAAGTTCACAGACGGTAGGTCTATCGATGGCCTTTAGCCAGGATGGGCAGGGATGCAAAACCAGGCTCTGAAGTGTCCCTAGCCTCTGTCTGCCAGAAGCTGGGAATAGGCAACGGGCTGGATCACTACCTGTTCTGTTCATTCCCTCTGAAGCATCTGGCATTGGAAAACAGGATACTGGGCTAGATGGACCACTGGTCTGACCCTGTGTGGCTGTTCTTATGTTTTTAACTATGACTTATATAACACTGTCTTCTTACGTGCTCTATTCAGGCAAAATAGGACTGTTCAACTCAGGAACCCTTATTTCATGTGCTGAGAGGCCGCCTTGGGACATAATCTTCAGGGAAATCCACAGACTTTCTCAGAAGTGCAGAGTAAATTGCTTAGGGGCCATTAAACAAAGAACTGAAGGGCTAGTCCTCAGAGAATCTGGCTTTAACTCCCACAAGCTGAGCGGGTTTTGTAAACTCACAAACCTACTTTCATCGATTCCCTTTGCACTAAATTCTGAAAAACTACTACATGCAATTGCGGCATGTCAAATCTCTGTCCGTTATTCTTGGAGCTAGCCCCGAAAAGAGCGGGCTGAACAACAGAGCACAGTGGGACACATTCTTTTGCAAGGCAAGAAACAACAGTAATACTTAGCTTTCCTCTTCTGTTTTAAACCAGTAGCTCTCAAAGCACTTTACCAAGCATGACTCTGGTCAAACCACATGGTTCAGATCCTCAACACTTTACCAAGCACGTCAGGGTCACCAGCCCCATTTTACTGATGGGGAACTTAAGGCACAGACAGAGGAAGATTTACGCTGGGATGGGCCAGAGGGGAATCATCTGCTCTGACTGCCAGGGAGTTACTCCTCATTTACACTAGGGTGAATGAGAGGTGGAATCAGACCCATTGACTCCAATGGGTCAAAAACCAGAGAGTCTCTTGCCGTGGTCATCCACTCACTTAAACTGGCTTTTCACAAGTAGAACTGCATCGAATATAGGAGAAGCAGAGTGAATCATAACTCAGGTCAAACCACATGGTTCAGATCCTCACCTTGTGTAAAACTGCAAACCCCTATCGATTTGGGTTGAGTAATGCTCTCTGACAGCTGCTGGGGATCTGACCCAAGCTGAAATTTAATGGGCACTGTATTTCATTCTTTACATTTGCTTTCTTAAAATAAGCTCCAAAAAGGACGCTTTCCTTTTCTGAAAGATTTGTTTCCTTCCCTTGGTCAAGTGAGAAAGTGTTTTGCTCCCTTGAAATGCAGGGAAAAAAAATCAAGTGCAAAGTCTCCGTCATTCCCTCCTCACCCACCAGAGATCCTCTGCTGGAACAACCGCGGCCAGAGGTTGAGGTGTGCACTCATGCTTTGATCTTGTGGGCCACATTTCCAAAGGGGTTTAGGCACACAATGGCGCAGATGGGAGCCTGGTGGGATTTTCCAAAGCACCTAAATGGATGAGGTGCGTAATTCTTATTGGATGTAACAGGGCTAGTCTGCTTAGGCACTTCTGAAAATCCCATTGAGGCCCAGCTTCTCAAAAGTATGTAGGTGTCTAACTTCCATGGGAGTTAGGCATCAATGTGTCTCCTAAATGGGCCTTAGGAGTCTAGCTTCACTTTTTCCTTCAATGGAGCAGGAGTAGCTTTCCACGTAGGGATTGTTTACAGATGTTTGCCATGAATGTACATGAACATGAATAGCATGAAGAGAGAGATCTGCGAATACTGAGAGCCAGGCAACCCAAGCAGAATAAATTCCTTCACCCTGGCTCAGTTTCCCTTCTGATTGGGTGTTCCATATGCAAAAACACATCAAACCTTAAAGGGGAGAGAAAGAAGCCTACAGGTCATGTTGTTAGATGCAACTCCTTGCTGACAGACAACTAATTGAGCTAGGAGCAACAATCTAATCTTTTTTTTTGGTCACAGAACAGCTTAAGTTCAGAAAGTGTGGTATAGCTGAAATCAAAATTTTCCACAGGAAAATGTCAGTTTTGACAAAATATCTCAATTCGCTGTTTGGAAATGAAAGCTATATATCTAACTAGGTTGGACATTAAAAAAAACAAGAAACCAAACCAATTTTTCTGTTCCCTAGATCAAACTGAAACAAAATATTTTATTTTCAAATAAGGATTTGATTTTTTAGTAGACATACTGGCATCAACTGATATTACAATGATTTGTTTCAATGTCTTTTTAACTCAAAATGTCAATTAATGCCAAATATTTTAATTTTGGATTGACATTGAAATGACATATTTCATTCTGAAGTGTTGGAACTAGAGCTGATAAAAAATTTTCTGGCTGAACAGTTCCATGGGAACATGTTAAATCTGATTTAAAAATTGTCGACGATGGAAAATCCACCACAGAGCTTGGTAAATTATTCCAGTGGTTAATTACTCTGACTATTTAACTCTGACATTAAAAATGTACATCTTATTTCTCATCTCAATTTGTCTAGCTTCGACTTCCAGCCATTAGGATCACGGTAGACTTTTTTCTGCTATTCTGAAGAGCCCATTATTAAATATTTGTTCCCTCTGTAGGTATTTATAGACTGAGATTGTCACCCTGTCACCCTCTCATTTTTAAGTTGAATAGATTGAATTCCTTAAGACTACCACTACACGACACATTTTCTAATTTCTTGTGGCCCTTCTCTGAGCTCTCTCCAATTTCGCAACCTCTTTCTTCAATTGTGGACCCCCAGAATGAAATTCAGAATTTTGGTCTATAGGGAATTCTGAAATGTTTGGTTTTGCTCTGAGTCAGAATCAAATAGAAAAAGTTACATGTTGGAAATTCCCATAGACCAGGTATTCTGGGTTCTGATCTGCTCTAATTTTAATCAAAATGAAATGTTTTGACATTTGTGAGGTTAATATTTTTGGAACACTTGATTCCACAAAAATGCTGGGTAGTTTGACTTTTCATCCTGCTTCAGAATGCAAAGAAATGTCAAAGTATTGGAATTTCCTGTGTGATGGAATTTCCGTTTTTCAAGAAGCTCTAATTATGCGTGGGATTTTCAAAGATGCCACAGGGAGTTAAGAGCAAAAATTCCATTGAATATCGCTTGTGCTCCTTTGGTAAACCCCACCTACATCTTCTATGATGCAGTGAGGATATAATTAAGGACCAGATTTATTCCCGTGGACGTACAGATCCAAATCCCAAATATGTGTGATTAACAGATCAGATTGGGAAATAAAACGTTATGTCTCCAAAAAAGTTTGAATGATTTTGTGGAAAGTGTTGATTATCCTGTAACAAAATATTCAGTTTGAAAAGAAAGAAAACTAACATTTTATTTCATTTCCTTTCAATTATTTCTGTCAAAAAATAGATAAATTACTTGAAATCAAATTGTTTTCATGGAACATTTTGATTTTGATTAAACTTCTAGTGAAAAATGGAAACCGTTTGCCAGTCCTGGTGATTAAGAAATCTGTTTTATCAGTGAGGTCTGCGAGGATTAAGACCCTTCTCCAATTGATAGTCATAGTCATAAGGCCAGGATGAATCTTTAGATCATGTTGTCTGATCTTTTGTATATCACAAATCACTGAATTTCACTCATTTACACATTTACTGAGGTCAAAGACTTGGGTTAGACTTTCAGTTCTTAGCAGACTAAGCCGTTCTGAGCCACAGACAGTGACCAAGAAAAACTGAAGTGACATAAATACCTGAGGCCACTGCAAAGACAAGGAATTGGTCAGCTGATATATGCACAGATGATCCCACCAGATGATCCATAACTCAAGCTGAGAAGGGTGAAAACCCTCCAAGGTTCCTGCCCAGAGACCTGGGAGGAAATCCCTTCCTGACCCTAAATCTGGGGATCATTTTGACCTGATCATGTGAGGAAGACACACCAGCAAAACTCATGAGAAAAGAATTTTCTGTAAGCACTTCAGATCACGGACCCACCCTGAGTGCGGTTCTGTCTCCAGCTGTTTCCAGTCTCTGATGCTTCAGAAAAAGGTTTAACAAACAAAGAAACAAACAAGAACAACAGAATACAGAGAAGCCAGAGGAAAAAAATCTCACCTTCTTCCTGACCCTTGCATGTGACTGGCTAAGGCCCTGAAACATGACATTTGATGAGAGTTATTGTCTGAATGCAACTTTGCAAGTTTAATGAGACTGTTGAGGGTAATGCAGGCAAATCTGTTCCCTCTAGGTATGTCTACACAGCACATTAAGCCTAGGCTCTGACTCAGGGTTGACACTAAGACCCTTTTCTGTCCACACATAAATCAGTCTGACTTGGGTCACCAAGCACTCGGGACCCAGGTCCGAGGACTCTACTAGGGTTGTGGGTCAGAGCCCTAGTTCTGCTTTGACTTGAGTCCGAGCCCTGTCATTTTGCTGTACGGACACAGCTCAAGCCACAAGTCTGAGTCAGAAGGTCTGCATAGCACAGTGTGGACATGGTAGTAGGGCTATGAGACCTGGATCCAGCAATTGTAAACCCAGGTTTAAAATGTATCACGGATGCTCAAGCAGGAGCTTGGAAACATTGAGACCACAAGGCCATGAAGGAATGGGTTGAAAAGGTGGATGTCTAGATACACATTGGCTGGTAGGAACAACCACAATCATCCAGGCTGATTCCTCCCTCCCCCCACAAATACAAACACTTTCAGGCCTCAGAATTTCTCCCAGAGGCTGGAGGAAAGCGTATCTGGAGCCTTAAAGACTCCAATTTATGGTGAGTTCACAACTTCCTCTACAGCAGTGGTTCTCAACCTTTCTAATGCCGTGACCCCGCAATACAGTTCCTCATATTGCGGTGACCCCAAACCAAAAAATAATTTTGGTGGCTACTTCAAAACTGTAATTTTGCTACAGTTATGATTCGGAATGTAAATACCTGATATGCATTATGTATTCTCATTGCTACAAATCAAACATAATTTAAACATAGTGATTAATCACAAAAACAATATTTAATTATATGTTGAGAAATATTTATTACTAATTCCAATAAATAACATTTCACCATGGCATAGCTTCTCAGCGGCTAAAGCCATCGGAAATATGTATTTTCCGATGGCTTTAGGCAACCCCTGTGTTTTGGTCGTTCGACCCCCGCTGGGGTCGTGACCCACAGGTTGAGAACTGCTGCTCTACAGACTATTACAAAGTTTAGTTACCCTCACTGCTAGGAAACTTCATGGGGAATCAGATGCTTCCCTCCTTCACACTCTTTTGAGAATCCCAGCCTAAATAAGTAAAATGCTTTCTGAACAGCTGGGGGAGAAAGATAAAATATAAGCTTCATTTACATTTTTATGTTATGAGTGGGCTATAAGCAAATATACGATAACAGAAATCAATTGTTCACACACATAGGAAACTTCTCACTACAACTACATTGAAAAATAAAGGGCATTCATTTCCATGTTTGAGATTGTAAAGTGATTTTATTTTTACATCTGTACTCTAAAGATCACATTTTTCCCAATCTTCTTTTAGATAAATATTCATTTCAAACTAGTACAATATACATGGACTGGAAGGAAGATCTTTTAATCCATGAAAAGACGCAGCCTTTCAGTTCACTCACCAGCTGAGCCTGGGATGTCACTTCAAGTGGAAATTATAGTCCTGTTCTATGTGATGTTGCTTCTTTAGTTCAAGGGCATTTTCACGCTGTCTCTATGTTGATATGATTTCTCACAATAATCCTAAATATAGTTCAGGGCCCAGATCGGTTTGCAACCTCATTCACCAATGTGTATTATATGTATTTTTTTCCGGGATTTTCTAAAAATTCTAAGGAAGTTAGGCAGCCAATTTTTACCAAAATTCATTGGAAGTCATTTTCCTAACTACCTTAGATGCATTTGAAAATCCCAACTAGTATTAGCTAAGCTAGTACAGTGGCCTCACCGATGCAGTATAGTACTCACCGATGCAGTATACCGAAATAATATTTCCTTCTTTCACCACTTGATATTCTCCTACCTCTAACCTAAAAGGTCATATTAGCCTTTCTTTGCCATAGTATTACTCATTTCAGCTGGATACCCCCAAAGACCCATTTCAGAATTCATTTTCAGAATCACTGTTTTCCCAGGGAGTCTTATCATCCTGCATAGTCTACAGGAAGATTGTTCCACAGCCAGAGACCCTGAACAGAGGGCTCTGACCCCAGATCTCACATGCTTTGTCTTGGGTATAGTGATCTGCATTGCCCAAGAGGAGCACAGGTGCCTCGTAAATGGATATACACTCTTTGATATACCCAGGGCTTGATCCCTGAATGCAGACCTGTTGCTTTTTAAATGTTTACTTTTAGAAATAACTGCATGTCCAAGAGAGTATATTTTTCATGGCTTCCTTCACCTCTGTGTTTCTCAGGGCATAGATAAAAGGGTTCAGTAATGGGGTTACAACAGTGTTCAGGATGTTGACTATCTTGATCAGTTCCAATGAATTCCGTGCAGAAGGCCTGACAAAGAGAAAAATGGTGGATGTGTACCATATAATCACGACACCGAGATGGGACGAGCAAGTGGAAAATGCCTTTTGTCGGCCTTTGGTGGATGGGATTCTCAGTATAGTGGAAATGATATAGATGTATGAAAGGAGGGTTATCACACACGAGCCTAGGATGACAATGACTGAGATGATGAAAGCTGACAACTCAACGGTGGATGTGTCCATGCAAGAGAGGACTATCCAGGAATCTATCTCACAAAAGAAATGATTGATGACATTAGGGCCACAGAAAGACAACTTGGATATTAGAAATGCCAGCACAGAGATAACCAGGAAACCACATACCCAAGAGCCAAGAGCCAGCTTGGCTGACAAGGTGCTATTCATGATGGTGCTATAATGCAATGGGTAACATATGGCCAGGTAACGGTCATAGGCCATGATGGAGAGGAGGAAATATTCTGTGCAGCCAAAGGAGAAAATGAAGTACATCTGTAGGAGGCAGCTAGTGAAGGAAATGGCTCTGCTTTTCCCCAGGAAGATTGCAAGGGTCTTTGGAAGAAAGGCCGTAGTGTACCATATTTCCAGGAAGGAGAGATTGCAGAGGAAGAAGTACATCGGTGTGTGGAGGCGATGGTTGGCTGTCACTAGGGCTATGATGGCCACATTTCCCATGACTGTTACGATGTATATAAAGAGGAAGAGTACAAAGAGAGAAATCTGCAAATACTGGGTCCCAGGGAATCCCAGGAGGGTGAATTCCATCACAGCAGTTTGATTTTGCTTTTCCATTCAGTCCTGTTGAAACCAGTGGAACAAGGACAGTGAAATACACAGGGAACTTTGCCAGATATCCGTGTAAAGTTATAACTGCCTTTCAGTGAGTGCATGAATTGAGCTGCTTTTATGTTGGCCAAAGTTGCAGTGACTCAACCGCAGCAAAGCTAACCCTAGAACCCAGGGACCCTGATTTCTAATATCCTGATCTAAACACTACCTTCTCAGAGCTCAGAGCACAATCCAGGAGTTCTTCACTCAGATTTTTTAAGGAGCCTTGATAGAATTTGGTGGCCAGTTCCCTTTGGTTTTCAGTGGGAGTTGGATAACTAACTTAATAGAATCATAGAAGATGAGAGTTGGAAGGGACCTCAGGAGGTATCTAGTCCAACCCCCTGCTCAAAGCAGGACTAACCTCAGCTAAATCATCCTTAAACTTAAACTTCCTTAAATTCTTTTGAAAAATCCAGCCCTTGTTTTGAGTTCTTTACTGTAACGATCTGTCCAAAAGGAGTGTCAGGGTCCTGAAACCTCTGTAATCTCAGGCCCCTGCAAATGTGCAGCTCTACTACCTTCAACTTATGCTCTCAGTCCGGCAATGTAAACTCATTCTGTCAGTGAGATTCCCCACCTGTAACTGACACTCCAGGGCTAACAGGAATGAAGAGGGGGAACAATTAAACTTTTCCCCATCAAAGTCAAAAGTCACATCTCTGAATAGATATAGGAGGCAGATTCAATGAGTGGGACGAGGCTGATTTTTCATCTTCACTTTTTGAATTAGATCCCACATGTTCAACGACTGGAAACGAGATGTTTCATTATCATCTATAATCTTGCACTGAGCATCTCGATCATTATTAGCGAAACAAGCAAGGACTTTTACTGAATCATTACAAGTTTGTCCAAACTATATGCTCACATTCAGATTCTAAATCTAAAGTGAGCCCAGAAAACCTGGGAAGACCGTCAGATATCTTAGAAATCACACTCACATGTAGGTGGGTTTGCTGAGCAGTGGTAACATCTTGAACCGGGAAAATATTTCATTTTGCATGAAGCGTCCATGAAGCTAATCTGCCGGGGGGAACAGTGAACACAAAGTTATTTTTAAAAGACAGAGAAACATTTTGCTTCAATAAAAGAGTCTGTTGTATTTGTTAAAAGGCTCAGTCTCTAGTACTGGAGTTGGCCAGACAAAATCCTTTCAACTCTAGCCCATAATACCTCTGTCTATAAAATTGATCTCTTTGCTTCTATAGGATGGAAAAAATGATCTATCTAGGGCTACTTATCTCTATGTCCACTGACTTCTACAGTTATCCTTTTTACTCAAGCTAAAACAACATGCCTCAAAGCAACATCCTACAGATACAAGTGTTCAAGGGAGATGGGCTTATTTAATCTCTTCACAAGCTCCATTGGGATTCGTTCTCCAAAGAACCCCTCAGCCATGCTTACAACTGACAGAGCATGTTGTTTGTGGCATCATTTAAAGAGTCCCATGGGCTAGTTACAGGGACAATGATTTATGTTCCTCTGTGAAAGCTTTGTCAAATGACTTATCTCCCTCTGTATATTTCTCTTGCACAAAAACTCATGAGAACTTTGCATTCCTGGTTTCCAAAGCCCATTGAAATTAACTGGACGCTGTCTTGAGCAAAGCTAATCAAATGCTACAGAAAAATATTTGTGTTCATGTGTTTGAATTCCAAATGACTATTTTGTATGATTGTGTTTGTACCATGGGGTTACCACTTTTCATGTGTTAGCAAGTTTTTCTTCATACAAATATTTGGGAAACTACTTTTCTTTCTAGACTTATCAATATACACCTGCAAACAAAAAGTAGACACGAATAAAAAATGAGATTGGTACAGATATTCATCATTACAGCTGGGGAAAAATTTTAAAGCAAAAGAAGACGCAAGTAGTTAAAGGCTTCTATCAAATCCCACCACATTCTTCTCTTCTGCAGTCTAAAAAAATCCAGTTCCCTCAGTCTCTCCTCATAAGACTTGTGCTTCAGCCCCTTAATCATTTTTGTTTCCCTTCTCTGGACTTTCTCCAATTCGTCCACATCCTTTTTCTAGTGGTGGGCCCAAAACTGGAGACAATACGCTAAATGGGGCCTCACCAGTGCCGAATAGAGGGGAATAATCACTTCCCTCGATCTGCTGGCAATGCTCCTTCTAATGCAACCCTAATGCATACTAATGTGCCTTTAGCCTTCTTGGCAACAAGGGCACACTGCTGACTCATATCCAGCTTCTTGTCCACTGTAACCCTCTGTATCCCATGTACACCCTTATGGTATGATTTGTGCATCACTGATGTTCACCCTTATAGTCTAACTGTGTATTGTCTAATGCAAAATATGCCTGTGAGGTGTTTTTGGAAAGCTCATGACATACTGATCATTATTGTTATGGTAGCATGTTTCCTGCAATGTCACATATGTGCAGATATGAAATTCTGCTCTGTAATATCCCCAAATGTGTCTCTCTCATAGCTTGAATAGATCCAGGTGAAAACAAAGCAAAGTGAGGTCTCACACCTGGCAGAGGCATGTGTACAGGAACAACAGGCTGGCCTGAGTACCTGCTGAGTCAAATGAGCTCTGCCTTAAGTGGAGGAAATCATGCCCATTGCTGGACATAGCTGAATACCTGACCCTGGGAGTGAAAAGGAAACATGTTAGGGGAAGAGGTGTCTTTGTTTCTGAGGCTCTCCCCTGGAATCCATCTATGAACAGCAGCAAGCAACTGGCAGACTGCCCATGGGGGGAGGAAGTCAGCCAGCCTGTGTGGTAAGATTAGCCATCAAAGTCCGTCTGGCCACTGAAATGTTAAGTTTAGTTTAGAATGTGATTTACCTTTTTATTTTTCCTGGTCAAATCTGACTCCTATTACTCTGGCTTATAATCACTTAAAATCTTTCTGCACTTAATAAACTTTGTGTATTTATTTGTGTGTTTTACCTAAAGCCATGCATGTGGTTCGGGTGCATGTGGAGACCTCACTTAGAGTGACAGAGCTGGTGCACGTCAATTTTTTTGTTAAACTGACTAATCAATGATCTTGCAGAGTCCAGTGGGCAGAACTGAACTCTGGAAGACGGCAGTTCCTAGGGTTGCATCTGGAACTAGAAATATTCTCTGGGGGTCATTCTAGTGTTTCTCACCAAAATAGGAGCCACTTATCTGCAGGAGGCTGTGAGTGAATCGAACAAGGAGTGGGTGGTTCACACAGCAGAGCAAGTGCAAGACGGGGTCCAGGAGTGAAGGATTGGGGTGACCCAGCAATATATCACTCCAGATTGCAGAGGGGAACGTCACAAACCCACAGGTTCTTTTCTGCAGAGCTGATGACTAGCCAGGTAGTCCCCAGTCTGTAACACTGCATAGCATTCTTCTATGCTAAGTACAGAACTCTGCACTTGTCCTTGTTGAACATCATCAGGTGGTTTTTTGTTTGTTTGTTTGTTTGTTTTTTGCCCACTCCTCCAATTTCTTTATGCCACTTTGTATCTTATCTCTACCCTCCAGCATATCTATCACTCCCCCCAGCTTAGTGTCATCTGCAAACTTGTAGAGGGTGCAATCCACCCCATCCTGTAGACCACCAAATCCTGGGGCACTTCACTTGTTACCGGATGCCATCTAAACATTGAGCTGTTGATCACTACCCATTGAACCCGATGATCTAGCCAGTTCTCTATCCATCTTATTGTCCATTCATCCAACCTATACTTCTTTAACTTGTTGGCCAGAATAATGTGGGAGACCTTATCAAAAGCTTTGCTAAATTCAAGGTTTATCACATCCACCACTTTCCTCACATCCACAGAGCCAGTCATCTCATCACAGAAGGCAATAGGGTTCATCAGGCATGACTTGCCCTTAGTGAATCCATGTTGAATGTTCCTGATCACCTTCCTCTCTTCCAAGTGCCTCAAAATGGATTCCTTGAGGATCTGCTGCATGATTTTTCTGGCAGCTGAGGTGAGGCTGACCGGTCTGTAATTTCCCAGATGCTCCTTCCTCCCTTTATTGAAGATGAGAACTATGTTTGCCTTTTTCCAATCATATGGGACCTCTTCCAGTCGCTATTAGTTTCAAAAGGTAATGTCCAATGGCTCTGCAATCACATCAGCCAATTCCCTCAGCACGCTCAGATGCATTGCATCCAGCCCCATGAACTTGTGCATGTCCAGACTTTCTAAATAGTCTTGAACCTGTTCTTACCGCTCTGAGGGCTGCTCACCTCTTCCCCATTCTGTGTCACCCAGTGCAGCAGTCTGGGAACTGACCCTGTCAGTGAAGACAGCGGGGAAAAAAAGCATTGAATACTTTACCTTTTCCCACATCTTCTGTCACTAGCCTGATTCCCCCCATTCTGTAAGGTGTCCACAATTTCCTTGATCTTCTCCTTGTTGCTAGTGCACCTGTAGAAACCCTTCTTGTTACCCTTCACATCCCTTGCTAGCTGCAACTCCAGTTGTAGTTTGGCCTTCCTGATTTCATTCCTGCATGTTCAAGGAGTATTTTTATACTCTTCCCTAGTCATCTGTCCAAACTTCTTGTAAGCTTCCTTTTTGTGTTTCAGCTCCCCAGAGAATTCTTTGTTAAGCCAAGCTGAGCACCTACCGTATTTGCTATTCTTTCTGCACATTGGGATGGTTTGTTCCTGTGCCCTCAATAAGGTTTCTTTAAAATACAGTCAGTTATCTTGGATTCCTTTACCCCTCATATTAGCCTCCTATGGGATTCTGCCCATCATCTCCTTGAGGGAGTCAAAGTCTGCTTTTCTGAAGTCCATGGTCTGTTTCTTGCTGTTCTCCTTTCTTCCTTTTGTCAGGATCCTGAACTCAACCATCTCATGGTCACTTCTGCCTTGGTTATCACCCACTTTTACTTCCCCTAGCAATTCTTCCCTATTTGTGAGCAGCAGGTCAAGAGGAGCATGGCCTCTAGTTGGTTGCTCCAGCACTTGCAACAGGATGTTGCAACTCCCCAAACACTTCCTGGATTGTCTGTGCTCTTCTGTATTGCTCTCCCAGCAGATGCCAGGGTGATTGAAGTCCCCCATGAGAACCAAGTCCTGTGATCAGGAATCTTTCACTAATTGTGTGAAGAAAGCCTTGTCTACCTCATCTGGTGGTCTATAACAGATTCCTGACATGACTTCACCTTTGTTGCTCTTGCCTCTAAACCTAAATCAGAGACTCTTAACAGGCTTTTCTTCAGTTTCATACTGGAGCTCAGAGCAATCAAAGTGTTCTCTTACATACAGTGCCACTCCTCCACCTTTTCTCCCCTGCCTGTCCTTCCTGAACAATTTATACCCACCCATGACAGAGCTCCAGTTGTGTGAGAAATATGGGTTGGATGAATGGACTATGGATAGACAACTGGCTACAGCATAGGGCTCAATGAGTAGTGATCAATAGCTCCATGTCTAGCCAACAGCCGGTCACAAGCAGAGTGCCCCAATGGTCTGTCCTGGGACTGGTTTTGTTAAACATCTTCAGTAATGGTCTGGAGGATGGGGTAGATTGCACCTTCATCAACATTGCAGATGACCGACGAGCTAGGCAGCAGTTCTGCACAAAAGGACCTGGGGGTTACAGTGGATAAGAAGCTGGATATGAGTTAGCCGTGTGACCTGGTTGCCAAGAAGACTAATAGCATATTGGGCTGCATTACTAAGAGCATTGACAGCAGATCACGGGAAGTGATTATTCCCCTCTATTTGGCATTGGTGAGGCCACATTTGGAGTATTGTGTCCAGTTTTGGGCCCCCCAATACAAAAAGGATGTGGAGAAATTGGAGAAAGTCCAGTGGAGGGCAACAAAAATTATTAGGGGGCTGGAGCACAAGACTTATGAGGAGAGGCTGAGGGAACTAGGCTTTTTTAGTCTGCAGAAGAGAAGAATGAGGGGGGATATGATAGCACCCTTTAACTATCTGAAAGGGGGTTCCAGGGAGGATGGAGCTAGGCTGTTCTCAGTGGTGGCAGATGACAGAACAAGGAGCAATGGTCTCAAGTTGCAGGGGGGAGGTCTAGGTTGGAAATTAGGAAAAAGTTTTTCACTAGGAAGGTGGTGAAGCAATGGAATGGATTACCTAGGCAGGTGGAGGAATCTCCATACTTAGAGGTTTTTAAGCTGCGGCTTGACAGAACCCTCACTGGGATTATTTAGCTGAGGTTAGTCCTGCTTTGAGCAGGTGGTTGGACTAGATACCTCCTGAGGTCCCTTCCAAATCTCATATTTTATGATTCTATGAGGGACCCCCCAAGTCTTGGTTATTCCAATCACATCAGAGTTCCTTGACTGTGCCAGGACTTCTGATCATTCCTGCTTTCCTGCATTCCTCTTTGCTCCTTGTCCAAGTTTTCAACAGCCCTAAATTGTAAGTGGAGATATTCTGTGATTCCTTTGTATTGATTCAGTCACAGCTTATGTGGGCCAAGTCCTCAGATGGGGTGAATCAGCATAATTCCAAGGAGGATTTGACCTCTGAATTTAATAGAGTTGGGCTGATTCACCCCACCTAAGGATCTGCCCCATTGTCTTCATCAATTGCAAGGCCGGAGGAGACCATGGTGGTCATCTAGTCTCAGCTCCTGGACAGGACAGGCCAGGGAACTTCCTTAAAATAATTTCTAGTGCACATCTTTTAGATTTAAAAATTGTCAATGATGGAGAATCCACCAGGACCCTGGACTTCAACAGAGCTACACACATTTACTCTAATTGAGCATGCGGTTGCATTGACATCAGTGAAACAACATCACCTGGGAACAACAACAACATCCAGCTGGGAATCTGATTCACTTATTGAAGGGCAGGCATTGCTTGGACATTAGGCTTTGACCCGTGATGTTTACCACTGTCACCAGGAAATTATCCTTGAAGACAATATGGTGTCCACCTAGGAAATTATTCTGCACCTCAAAACAGGAGTTCCCATTAACAGTGAAGTTATAACTCTGATTCTCAGGATACCAGGAACACAAAATCCAGCCACTCCATCTAAAAGGGAGTTTCCATTCAATGATCTTGAAGTAGGGCCTATGACTAGGTCAGGGATCTAAAATGAATTGGAATTTAATCACTGAGGGTGCCTGGCAAATCTCCTGACGTATAGATTAGATTAGACAAATACATGACCAGTTATCAGAACCGATGGCTGGCAGCGTGGTCCACCAGCTGAGATGTTCACAGAAGCCAAAGGAAGGCAGGTGACCAAATCATATTGGAATTCATTGTGAGCTGGGTGCCCAATTCCATTAGTGATGTTGTAGACATGTTGGTCCCAGGATATGAGGAAGGGAAGGAAAGTGAGGTCATATCATGTTATGGACCAACTTCTGTTGGGGGAGAGACACAAGCGTTCAAGTGTACAGAGAGCTCTTCTTCAGACCTGTAGATGTGTTCTGTGTAAGCTCACAATCTTGTCTTTCTAACCATCAGAAGCTGATTCGATAAAAGATATTACCTAACCCACCTTGTCTGTCAGATAGATAGATAGATCACATGCAAGCAATAATGTTAATAAGTAGAATATGCTTCTGAGCAGAAAATAAGAGTAGGCCTTTCCTACAATATCCCTTTGCAGACTACCTTTAGAAATGTCGCCATGTTTTGCTGAAAATCCAGCTACCTTCACCTCAGTCAACACCCATAGAAATCATCATAAATTCATCTGATTCCCAGGGAGACACACTACAAGGGCTGTGATGGACAGCATTACAAATGGGTCATTCTAGAATGTGCTGCTTGCAGATGCTTTTCTCAGTGACTGTCCTGTTATATCCTGGGATTCAGTCGTTTACCACCTGCTTGTACAATTGCAACAAACAACACGCAGACAGACTCATGAACAAATAAGCTGTTTGGCAAATCACACCTGGGAGAATGTTTAGGGATGCTGAAGCTTTGTTCCCTAGGGGTTTCTTTAGAGTCAGAGATATAGTTATGTCTTCCAGCTAGAATCACTCAGAGACACAGACCTGTGGCTGATGATACGTTGCTTTGCGAAAACAGTATTCAGCCTCTGGTTTGTGTTTCTCCTGAGTGGAGAAAGGAACAGAGCAGCAATTTGAAGACCATCCCATCTTCATTGGTGGTGACTCTTTACTTCATCACGTTCTATCTTTGGAAAGAGAAGAAAGTCGTCTTTGGTGAATAAAGGCTTCTCCAGCTTCAGACCTTGAATATTTAGGTAAACAAAATAGTGATTGTTATTTTAATGGATTCTAGAATGATGGGCTGGGGTAAATAGGTAGAGAGCCCCAATGACTTCTATGGACCTGTTCCAATTTGTGCCCAAAGAGACAAAGACACAGTATTTCCAATAGTGTTTTGATATTTAAATCAGTTGAGGACTCTATAGTATATTTTTGAACCTTCAGTTGAAGAAGTATTTTTTCTCTAAGCTATATTCTGCTATGATTTACATCAATGTCAATACAGAGGAATCCCATTACTTGCCTGATCAATCAGTCTACCCAGCTGATTTAACATTTAGGTTGCTGTTCTAGGAATCCAATCTAGTTTAGTGATTTCAATGCTGTGTAAACTGAAACTGGGAGTTTCAAAGGGATTTAACTAATGGGAACTGGGAAATTCTCTCTCTTAGACTCATTTAAAGTCCCAATGCAGATCAATATCAAAATTGATTTGCACTGTATTGATTGATAATAGGTTGGGTTCTTCTCTCACATAGAACCAAATTGCAACAGTGGATTTCTCCTTATTTTTGCTGTTGAAACTCCCGTGGAATGCTTCCGAATTTAAACCAACAGAACACCATTCCCTTCTACAGAGGTACCTCACATTCACACTGAGAGGACAAACATGGCTATTGATTTCAGCACAATTGCTTGTGATTTCAGCCAGTGGCCACATGATGAGAATCAGACCCATTGCAGAACGTGAGAAACATAGACGTGACAGACCAGACAGCTGAACCCTTTCTTCCATCCATCCACAACACAGATCACAGACACTAGCAGACACTTGGCTGAGGGTTTGGATGAGTAAGAATCTCAGGAGTTAGCCCATTGACTTCAGTGTGAATATGGCTCAAGTAACAATATTGCCCAGTAAGCCTGGGATTTTCAAAGGGTTCTAAAGGATCCTGGTTTTCAGTGGGACTTGAGCACCTCACTCCCGTAGGCTCATTGGACAATCCCAGCCTAAGTGAGCTTGAAGTAAATAGTGACAAATAAGAAATAAGAATAAGGAGTGGGTAAACACTCAATCAACTTTCTCCAGTTATGCCAGGGCTTTCTGCACATTTGCTGATTGGCTCTTCATACCAATATCTTCCCATCTACACTGCTATTTCCAGCTGTGTAGAATCCTTTTACCTTCCCAGTGGTGGTAGGAAAAGACTCCAGCAGTGGTGAAAGGCTCTGGTTAGGGGGATGCAGCCAGGAAAAGCTCTGGCAGCTCCTCACTGCTGGAGCATTTCCCTGCTGCCTTCCCCGGCTGGTGTCTTTCATTGACCCTACCTGCTACACCCATCAGTAAGAACACAGCTTGCATTGCATTGCAGCACGTAGCTACACATACCCTATCCGCTCTCACCAGCGGTGTGTAGTGTAGACATAGCCTCAGTTTCATGTCACTCCTGGCCCCCTTACCATCTTTTTCCCTTCTCTGTCCTGCTTATTCCTCCTTCCCTTTTGTGCCCCCTTTCCCTGCCTTCTCTTCCATTTAGCTGATCCTCCCCATAACTAACATCACCATAACTAAGGAATGAATATTGAGGAAGGACACAAAGTATGGATGAGTAAACATGGAGTTAGAAATGAATTAATGAATGAAGTGAACACTGAGTAGCCCCTGGGTAAGGGACTCTGGATATAGGTGAATAAGTAACATGAAATAGTATTTAGTGTGTGTATGGGGTTTTTTTGCATGAGGTGGGGTGGTTTAATTTGCCCATGCCCCATACTCCCATATCCCGACTTAAGCTCTGCTCGGTCATCTTTCCCAATTATTGTTTTGGCAGTGAGAAAAACAGCCTGTGGCGATGAGAAAGGGAAACCACTCCTCACATGCTGAATTCATAGTCTTGGGCTTTCCGGGGCTCCCAGAGTACCAAGGGCTTCTCTTTGTTCTGTTCGTAACCATCTACATGCTGACCCTGACGGAAAACTTGGTCCTGGTTCTGACTATCAAGTTGAATTTTCAGCTTCACACCCCTATGTATTTCTTCCTGGGAAACCTCTCCCTCTTGGAAATCTTCTATGTCTCAGTGACTATTTCGTGGCGGCACTATTTGTCCTCGTGACATCGCTGCTAGTGACCGGAACCTCCTACATCTGCATCTTCTCCACCGTGGCCAGGATCTCATCCAGGGCAGGGAAGCATAAAGCTTTCTCCACTTGTGCCTCACACTTGGTGGTGGTCTCCATGTTCTACACCACCACCATGTTCATGTATGCCCGGCCTCGAGCCATTGGCACCTTCGACCTCAACAAGCTGGTGTCTGTGCTATACACGGTGGTGGCCCCGTTCCTGAACCCCATCATCTACAGCCTGAGGAACAGGGAGGTGCGGGAGACCTTGAGCAGAGAGTTTGGCAGCAAAGTCAACTCCTTGGTCTTCACCATTAGAGGCAAATGGGGGCTAGAGTCGAAAAGTCATAAAGTTTAAGACCAGAAGGGATCACCAGGTCATTTATTCTAATCTCCTGGATATCACAGGCCAGCAACACCATTTAGCACTGGCACGTGAAACACAACCACCAAAATTAGACCAAAGTAGTCCAGCCCAGGGGAGACTCAACTATGGGAGAATGGGTGGGACCAAACTGCACTAATGCCCAAGGCACTTGCAATGGCAGGGAATAGTTTCAATAAGAGATACCCAGATAGGATGGTGAAACCATACTTAACTGACCCCACTGATAATACTATTGGGCCATTCAGCATTCCTCACAGAAGGGAGAGTAACTCCAATGCTGATGGAAAAGGTAAAAGTACTTGAAGGCTGGGATTTTGCACAGGACACTAAGGTAATTAGGTGCCAAAATCCCATTGCATTTTAATAGGAGTTGGGGTGCTAATTCCCTTGGGCAGTTTTGTGCCCAATTCACATAGGTTTTTAATGGAATTTGAACACCTAAATCATCACTGAATCAGTGGTTTTCCAGCAGGGACCCATGGGGGTCAGTTCTTGCCCTTACGCTATTTAACATTTTAAGTAATGAACCTAAAATCACCACGGATAATGTTGGAAGATGACACAAAGATTGAGGGAGTGATCAAGAACGAAGAAGACAGGTCAGTGATACAGAGCCCAAATTTTGTGACCTGTTTTCTCGTCTACCTCTTGTTTCCTCATCCCATCTAGCCTCCTCTGTTCCTGTGTGTTTTTTTAATTGAAACCCCTCCTAGATACATTTGTTCTGTCTTTTCTGTAACTTCCCACTGCTCCTACCTTCTTCCCTCCACTCAAATGAATGTTGTTTTTCTAAGGATGCAGCTGCTTTCTTTTTTAGCATAAACTTTGTGTGATCAAAATACTGTCATTAACCTTTCATATTCCCTTTATCCCTGCCTGGTGAGTACCTCCTACAGCACTTGTCACTCATGATGCGGCAGTTTTTCCACAATACAACCTAACACTATCAGCCAGAAATCATACATTTTAGGGACAGATCCCAAATTCCTATAGGGTGCAACAACCTCTGCTGATAAGGGGAGAAATCATAGATTCATAAAAGATTTAGAGTTGGAAGGGACCTCAGAACATCATCTGGTCCAACCTTCTGCTCAAAGCAGGACCAACTCCAACTAAATCAACCCAGCAAGGGCTTTGTCAAGTCACACCTTAAAAACCTCTAAAGATGGAGATTCCATCACCTCCGTAGGTAACCCATTCCAATGTTTCACCACCGTCCTAGTAATTTTTCCCCCTAATATCCAACCTACACCACCCCCCACTGCAACTTGGGACCATTGGTCCTTGTTCTGTCATTTGCCACCACTGAGAACAGCCTAGCTCCATCCTCCCTGGACACCCCCTTCAGGTAGGTGAAGGCTGCTGTCAGATCTCCCTCTGACTCTTCTCTTGCACAGACTAAACAAGCCCAGTTCCCTCAGCCTCTCCTCATAAGTCTTGTGCTCCAGCCCCCTAATAATTTTTGTTGCCCTCTGCTGGACTCTCTCCAATTTCTCGATATCCTTTTTGTAGTGGGGGGCCCAACACTGGACCAAATACTCCAAATGTGGCTTCACCAGTGCCAAATAGAGGGGAATAATCACTTCCCGTGATCGGTGGCAATGATCTTACGAATGCATCCCAATATGCCATTAGCCATCTTGGCATCCAGGGCACACTGCTGACTCATATCCAGCTTCTTATCCACTGTAAACCTCAGGTCCTTTTGTGCAGAACTGCTGCCTAGCCCGTCAGTCCCCACTCTGTAGCAGTGCATGGGATTCTTCTGTTCCATGTGCAGGACTCTCCACTTGCCCTTGTTGACCCTCATGTCATGCTGGCTAGATTGGGGGTGTAAGATGATGATGTCTATGCTCATGTGCTATATGTGCAATTAAAATTATGGATATGGTTGATAGATCTGTATTTCAACTTGTGCTGTGTCTGGGCAACACCCCAAACAGGATGGCTACAGTACTAGCCTGCTTAATGGCCCATTAAGAAATTCAAAGGTACAATGGGCCCAGGAGGAGAAACCAGGGGTTTACCTGATGAGTCACCAGGACTTACTCATGTGACTCTAGACTCCATCTTATTCCTGTAAATTTCTGCAAGCAGCACGGCAAAGGCCAAAGGACATAAAAAGCAGCTACATGACATCCATTTTGTTTTTAGTCTCCTGCCTACCTCTGGGTCAACTCATCTACAACTGAACTGAACTTAAGCTGTGAAACAAAGGACTGAGAACCATCCAAGTACTGGATTTACACCCAGAGGGATTATACAAGCCTGAAAACTCCACAGTTCTATTAGGACCTGATATATATGGACTTTCAAATCAATTGTATGTGTCTAATTGCTTTAATCCTTTAACATTTTCTTAGAGTTTCTTTCTTTCTTTTCATAATAAACCTTTAGTTTTATTTATGGATTGGTTGGCAGTGTGGTATTTTGGGTAAGATCTAAACTTATATTGATCTGGCACTGTGGCTGACCCTTTGGCGATCAGGAAAAACGTTTTTGGTAAAGAGTGTAGAGTTCTAAATAACTGATCTTTTTACTGGACCTAGTGGCCAATTAGGAACCAGAGACTGAAATGCAGTAAAGGGGGTGTGACCCGTCCATGCCCAGGGTAGCCCACTGATGATGCCAAGGTCAGGGCAGGCTGTAAAAGGAGAGCAAATTTTCCAAGCACAGGTGGGTGACACACAAATCAGACTTCCCAACCAGCCACAAACAGTGCTTTTGATTCCCTCACACTGGTTATCAAGAAGGCACTGTGCAAATACACACCGCCCACTTTACTGCATTTCAGTCTCTGGCTCTCTAACTGCCACTAGGTCCAGTAAAGAGACCAGTCATTTAAACTCTGCTCTTTACTCAAAAGATTCCCTCTGATCCCAAAGGACCAGCCACAGTACCAGTTCACTATAAGTTTGGATCTTACCCAAAATATCACGCTGCCAGCCAATCCTTTAGTAACTAAAACTAAAGGTTTATTAATAAAAGAAAAACAAACAGTAAGAGAAATGTTAAAGGCTTAAAGCAATCAGATATATACAAATGATTTGACAGTCCATATACATCAGGTTTCTAGAATTATTGTGGAGTTGCAGGCTTGTATAGTCCCTCTGGTATACATCCAGTACCTGGATGGGTCTCAGTCCTTCAGTTCAGTTGCAAAGTGTGTTGATCCAGAGGTGTGTCCACAGCTAGACAGGAACAAAGACAAAATGGTTTCTGTGGTTTGATCTTATACACCCTCTGTCACTGGCCATGCGGCTTGTGGAACTTTACAGGAACCAAAATGGAGTCCAGAGTCACATAGGCCAACCCTGGTAACTCTTCAGGTATGCCTTTAGTTTCTTCCTGGGCCTTTGGCTTCTGTAAAGGTCTTGATGGGCCATTAAGCGGCCTATTGTCCTGCGGCATCTCTGTCTGGGGTGTGTCTTCTACAGCCCAGTTTGAAATACAGCTATATCAAAGATGTCCATAACTTTCCTCAGACATATTACACATGAACATAAATATTATCATCTTATTCAGCATATCATAACCTTTCTAACAGTACCTGACATGGCATGTCTTACATGAATCATTATGATTTTGACATATTAATGTCAAATAACACAAATGCCCCCCCTCACTCCAGTCCGCATGACACCCCCAATGCGAGACTGGTGTAAAAGGGAGTAACTGGAGCTCCTGAATACACCTCAAGGGGCCCCCCAATTGGGTCAGCATGACAGGGGGCTGTGAATATTTTTATTCTGGCTTCTTGATAATCAGGGTGGGGAATCAGCAGCACGGTTTGTGGCTGGTTGGGAAGTCTGACTTCAGTGTCACCCACCAGTGTTGGGAGAATCTGCTCTCCTTTTACAGCCTGCCCTGCCCTTGGCATTTTCAGGTGGCTACACTAGGCACGGACGGGTCACACCTCATCAGATTTATTTTGGCCCATTATTCTAATTTGTCTAGGTCTAGGAAGAGGGGACTAACTGGAATTCAAGGGGGCTGGAAGTTGAGACCAGGAAGAGATAGGCACACAACAGTCTTTGGCCTATCACAGATTTAGGATGGAAGATTGGGATTTTCCTTTGGACTTTGATTGCGCCAGAAGGGGTGGCACTGAAGATTTAGCTAGAGGGTGCAGTCACCTCAGCAACAGAGCTGAAGGCCAAGAGAGTCACTGAAAACCCATGAGAGAAACTGAGGCAGGTTGACTGCAGTGTCATGCCATGACGGGGTGTGTGCTGCAGGACTACACCCTGCAAGAGGCCTCATTGAAAATCCCAGTCTGGATGTCTACTCCATTCTCTGATCTTCAGAATAAAGGCTAGCTTGTATGAGGCACAAAGGAAACGGAGACCGGATACCACAATAATAGAGTTAGCTAATCAGACAGATATGTGTGGGGATCTGACCTCAAGCCATGGCTGTGTGTTGGGTGTCCCACCAATTGCACACGTGGATGGTTTTAGAAAATACTCAGAGCAGAGCCCATGCCAAAGCTTGGCCCAGCAGATGACAATGTGCTCTGCCCCTAGGGCCCTGCAATCAGGAAGCAATGCAAGAGGCTCTGCTTCGGCCAAAAAAATGGATCACTTACAGGTCTAAGGGCCCTGCATCTTCATACAGCTGTGTGACATGGGATACTTGCACTGGGCATGCTGCTGTCATGGAAAGGGGCCTCCTCACCATCGTGAAGAGGGCAATGAGGCCTGGTGCATGAGAAAAGGGCAACTGTACTGCATAATGGACCCTGAGGGTAGCAGAGGGTGGGGACAGGGAAGGAGCAGCTGTACTGTATAATGACCATCAGGGACAGAAGTGGGTGAGGAATAGGGAAGTGAATTAATTTATTCTGGTTTACACCAGCTCAAGTTCTGGTACTCTACATTGAGAATTGGGCCTACTTGACATAAATCAGAAGGAATTCTGTTAACACATATGCATTTACACTTTACAGTTTTGTCAATTAATTTGAACAGCAAATGAAATCAGATTACATATGTGCATTAATTTGCACGTCTGGGTGGGGAAATGAAGGACCTCACATTTTTCAGTGGAAGTGTTAGTGAAGCAAAGGGTGTGACCTGGTGAATGACTGTTTTATTTGGAGGCGTGTTTGCAAGGCCCTTTGCTTTTAATTTATTTTGCTACACATTCTCTGGAAATTGATCACTGTTTTTCATCTTTAAAAAAAAACCAAACAAACAGGTGAAAAATAAATGCAAATAAATTAACTTTTCAGTTTCTGGGTAAATATTGAGGTTAATATTGGAAGATGGAAGAACAAAAAACAACAGAGAAGTAAGAATATTGAGTAAAATCAGTTTAATGCTGCGATTTATTTCGTGTGCTAACAGCATATACACATATGCACAGGCATGTTTTCCTATGTGTATCTTCTCCTACCTTGCCTTACTTGAATAGTTAGTCTAAGTGGAAATGTGAGGCTATTTTATTATTTAAACACATCTACTTAGTGTAATGAACTAGAGTTTCTTAAGAGGATCAGGATTTTCATGTACTGGACAAATCCAATATTCAGGTGGAAATTGGTTAAAAAGATAGCTTTTGGAAAACCTGGGAAATTTACTAAACATTGGTAAAAACTGAAAAAGAAGGCCGATTGTGTGTGCGTGTGCATGACTATTGTGTGTTTGGGCCTTTATATATTCAGCTCCTTATATGGAACATGTGCCTGTGTGCATTCACATGCCTCTGTGTATTTCTGAATGTGTGTGTCTCCTGCTGTGTGCATGGGTGTCTGTGTGTGGGGACACAAATGTGAGAGAGAGAATTTTCATTTGAAGGCAGACCATCAGCTGGGGTAAGTGAGTGCAGCTCCATGAGGAAAACTAAGTTAGCTGATGAAAATCATAAAATATTAGAGGTGGAAGGGACCTCAGGAGGTATCTAGTCCACCCCTCTCCTCAAAGCAAGACTAACCTCAGCTAAATCATCCCAGCCAGGGCTTTGTCAAGCCTCATCTTAAAAACCTCTAAGGATGGAAATTCCACCACCTCCCTAGATAACCCATTCCAGTGTTTCACCACCCTCCTGGTGAAAAACTTTTTCCTAATGTCCAACCTAGACCTCCCCCACTACAACTTGAGACCATTGGTCCTTGTTCTGTCATCTGCAACCACTGAGAACAGCCTACCTCCATCCTCCCTGGAACCCCCCTGAGTGGGAGGATCTAGCTCAGTTCTCTAAATTTGTCCCCTGGGCCTCTGCTGTCCAAGCACTCTACAGATCGGCCACTGTGACTGGCTGATGCTAAATGCACCTCTGCCTGATACAGCTATGGGGTCATCTGTGTATTGCCATGGTCATAGCACTCTGTCCAGCCCTCTCTGTGAATCATTTGGGGCTCATACCAGCAACAGCCCTGAATGAAGCCTTCTGAGACCAAAAAAAAACTCTAAACTCAGATCCAAACATCCCCAGTAAAACTGGTGAGTGTCAGAATCCAGAACTGAATTTCACAATCTGGTCATTCACTAGTTATTAGTTGGACAGGCAGCATCTGTCCCTCCACCTCATTGTCTTTTTTGGTACCTGTCTTTCCCTCAAGATGTCTGTCCATTTTATCCCCTCTTCCCCATTTGCCCATCCAATAATCTACCATTGGTCTGGCTAATTGGCTATCTACACGTCTGAAAAACTGCTTTGCAAGCTGTTCATCTAGCTCGTCATCTCTCTGTCCACCTGGCTAAATGTGTGTCTCTCTCTCTTTATTTATCTATCAATCACTAATGGACCCTTCTCTGTGGCAAGTGGACATCAGTGGGCAAGAGCTGCTGAGTGGCACATGGCAGAGTCATAGGCCCTTGCATTCAATTTAAAGATAGAGCCTGATATTTGGAAACTAAGGATCATCCCTTCTCACTCTGTGGGCTGCTAATTTCACAGGCAAAGCTGGTGGGAATTAGAGCTGACAAGAGGCTTGCTGTGTGACAGTAACACGGTGCCAGCACAGCTGTGGTAAGGGGAAAGACTTTAACAAACGCTATCTTGTTCCCAGGGGCTGATCAGCGGAGTGGTAATGAACCTTCTGTCCAAGGTGCCTAAGGTGTTGACCTTAAGGATGCAGCTGTTTCTCTAGGTCTGAGCACAGATCTGCTGCCACAGATCCTGACTTTGAAGGAACCCTGATCAATTTCATTTGGAACATGTTAATTTCACAGATGCATCACTTAGATAAAACTAAAAAAAACCTCCCTCCTTATGTGCTTGTTAAAACCACCCTAGCTAGCAACATAACTACTAAAAAGAAATCTCTCCAATTAGGCAGGCAGCAGCTGTGTCTCTATGGCGATTTAAAGGTGGTCATTAAAACTTCGCAGGACTTAATCACCACTCTGAACCCATCTGAGAGCCGGGCACTGACTGGAGGTTTAACTAACCTCTTGAGGAATCACGGGCCGGTGGCAGAAACAAAGTTACTTGTTGTTTTAATAGGTCCCACTGCGGGTCATTAGAATGGGAACGCTGATGGGAAATGCAGGTCTCAGTGGCAGCCCCATGGGGGCTGATTAGAAGAGAAAGTCAGAGGCATGGATTAAAGTTAGACAAAGGAAGGGACGGATCCACTGCTGTGTCAAGCAGCCCCCCGATGGTTAAAGTGAAAGGGGTCAAGCCATTCATTCCCAGCCCCTGTGAATGGTGATCCCTGACATCACACGTTCCAGCAGACCCCCAGGTAGTGTGGGAATGTTAAGGGTCAGGAATGCCTAAGATGAAACTGCCACGTAAACAGACCTCCAATTCCCACTAGGCTAGCGAAGGCAGCACAGCCCAGGTGTGATGAGCAAGAGGCATTTCCAGGTTACTAGGCCTCTGTGACTAAGCTCGGCCTGTGTACTGTGAATGGGCCCTTTAAATCCCTTCACTTTGTAACTCCTTCCCTATGCTCAATCAATAAGTTTAATCAATATGTAAAAAAATGTTATTCAGCAGTAATGGCATAAGTGTACAAGTAATCATGCTTTTTTCAAATTAAAATAATCTAGTGTTTAATATTAAGTTTAAAAATTGTAATTAAGCTAACTCTGTAACAAAAAGTAGCTCAAGGTTAGTCATAGAAAAAAGTTTAGTCATAAAAAGAAGTTTGCGGTCAGTCATTTCCAACTTTCAAAGTTCAACAGCATTTTAATTAGCGGTTAAGTTCAACTGCAGTTATATAAAGTTCAACAGCATTCAAATTAGCGGTTGTGCTCACTCAGTTAAAAATCAAAATAACAAACAAAATGCTAAAATGCTTCTAAAAACATATATAAAAAAAAGCGAGTTAAGGTAAAGTGTTCAATCTGCAAAAATTGTTCCACGGTCCACTCAAATCAAAAAATCTGGTGTACCAGCCGGCAATTGGGTCATAAAAACTTAGGCACTGACACTGCCTCAGGGCAAAAGCTCAGTTGCCTTTCCCTCTTTCCTGCTCTTTAAGCAGACGACATTACCATTCTCTGGTAAAAGCTCGTTCTGTGTTCCTTACTGCTCGCTTCTTTCTCTCTCTCTCAGTTTCAGTGCACTCAGTTAATTTTATAATAATCATAATCAATAGTTCAATAGTTGTACAACAAAAATAATCAAGTCGGCAATCATTGGGTCGCAACCTAATTCCGGTTCAAACAAATTAACCCCTCTTCAAAGGTAAAGTAATCAAGTAAAAGTAGTAGTGGTTAAAAATACGAACCTCTCTTCAAAAATGCAGTAATCGTGGTGGTAATGTATTTCTAAGTTTTTCAAATAACTGTTATTTTATCTTCTATTCATTCCAAAAACCCTAAGCCAAATTCTAGCTTTCAGTGTTGGTTGTTTGTTTTATTAATCATATATCTCACAGTTTTAACCTTTGGTTGTTACCTTGTAATAAAAACTGTCTTTTGTGGTTCAGTACATCAAACTCTTAAATATTTTTGTAAAGCTTCTAATAATACCTCACATTAGGCCTGAAAAAGCGAAGCCGCTTACTCCAAAACCCCACGCAACTTTGGGTGGTTATTCCCATTAATTAATAACCTGGTGTCAAAAAACTAATAATCCTGGCCCCTTAAAACCCTCATTCACCATCCGGGCCTAAGGTATAAAGGCATACATGTACCTAGGTTGTGACAGGCCATGCAACCTTGCCCACCAGCCCCAGCTCTGCCGAGGCCCTAACCCCCAGCCTCCTCCGTTGTCCTGTCTCTAGGTTCACACACAGCTCCAGTGATGCACCGCAATCTGATCTGCAGCTCCCCTGCTATCCCAGCCCTAGGATCTCCTCCCCCTCCATCTCTGCTGAAGCCCATTTGTCCTGCATGCACACACAGACACGCACAACCCTCTTTGAATGTACCGATCCTGGCAATGCCCTTGCTAACCCAGGCCCGCCACCTTCACAGGTCTAGTATTTCTGCTGAGTTCTGATCCGTGGCACCCCCTGCCCGGCCAGGCCCAGGCCAGAATTGATCTCTCTGCTTGCATTTTCTTTCCCCCATGCATGCTCATGAAGACTGCTGTGCTAATCTGGGACACCACTTCACCTCACCAAAGTACATTGGGCATCATTTTTTCAGGCCCAGTACAAACTTGTAACCGCGGCCCCCTCCCACACACATCCCACAATCCCTCAGCCCAGACGTACAATCCCATGAGCCATGAAATATTTTTTTCCTCATGGTAATGGGGGTTGCAGCCTGGGCCCAACCCCCTAGGGCCTCTGGGTGCCAGTAACGTGTACCCTTTCCCCCTCCCACAAGGGGTCCCTGATATTGGGCACCTAACAGCCCCCGCTACGCTTAACTTACTCACACACGAGACAAACCTATGTCAATTGGCAACCCATGCCCCTGCCAAAATACTGCAGACTGCACAGAACTCGATGTTCATCATGGATGTGTGCACACACGTACACAGAACAAGTCTTATCGCCTCTGGAAGGGAGTAAGAAGAAACATACCTACAAACACAAATACACACACACACACACACACACATTAACGCAAAACACACATACACACGGAACAGGATTCATTTCTCCACCAGGGGGAGGAATCTCACACACATGGCCTACTGTCCCCGACAAGGCAATGACCAACAGGTGGACACACATGCACACACTCATGCCACCCTTCCCCCACAGATCAGGAAGGATTCCCACCAGCTGGGCACACCCAGGGATTCCCGCACGTTTAAGGCTCTCGGACAGCTCTCAGAGCCCTTAGCCACTGACCCTGCATGACCTCAGATGGTCAGTGAGCTTGCAGTTTGCAAACCAAAACACAGGGGAATTTCATCTCCAACTCCCACATGCACCTTTTAAAGAGCTCAGACAGTGTGGACCAGACCTTTAGCAGGTAGAAACTGGCCGTCGCTCCATTGGAGTCGGGGGAGGAGGGCGGGGGCAAGATCCTCCGCTTATGCCAATGAGCTCCTGGTGTGACTTGACGTAAATCACTTATGCTGCCCCATGCCTCAGTTTCCCTACCTGTAAAACAGGAATAATCGCAGTTCTCATCCTCACAAGGCCTTTAGGATATTAATATACATTCATGACTGCGAGTTGCTCAGACACTACACAGATGAAGCTTATATAAAACACCTAGAACTTAGAGATGGCTCAATCCTCTGATATTTCAAATCCAACTTTCTGTGACTCAGTTCCCCTACATTTAACATGAAGATAACCCCCTCTCCCTGCCTTGCATGAATGATGGGAGGTTACATTTATCCTTGGTCATGTTGAGCTCAGACTCTGTCTGCTCAATGGTCTGTGGGAATGTTGGATGGGATGGGAACTGAGTTACTGCAGAGAATTCCTTTTTGGGTGTTGGCTGGTGAGTCTTGCCCACATGCTCGGGGTTTAGCTGATCGCCATATTTGGGGTCGGGAAGGAATTTTCCTCCGGGGCGGATTGGCAGAGGCCCCGGAGGTTTTTCGCCTTCCTCTGCAGCATGGGGCATGGGTCGCTTGCTGATGGATTCCCTGCAGCTTGAGGTCTTCAAATCTCACTTTTGAGGATTTCAATAACTCAGTCATGGGTTCGGGGTTGTTATAAATGTGTATGGGTAGGGTTTTGTGGCCTGCCTTGTGCAGGAGGTCAGACTAGATGATCATATTGGTCCCTTCTGACCTATGAGTCTATGAGTCTATGACTGGAAACATTTAAATGTCTAGATAGACATTGTATTCCCAAACAATGGGCCCCACACCCAACCCACGGAGAACAAAGACCAAGCTCTCATCGGCCTCAGGGGTAGCTGGACTGGGCCTACATATGTTAATTGCTGATGAATTAAGAATACAGAGGCATGGGGCACTGCGATCCCATCCAAATTTCAACTGCCCCAGCTTACCTAATGAGGAGTAATTTTAGACTCAGACTTTAGGGCCATAAGGGATCATCATGGTCATTTTTGTCTGACCTCCAGCACATTGTAGGCCACAGGACCTCACCCCCCCACTCCTGAAATAGACCCCCAACCTCTGACTTATTTACTGATGTTCTCAAGGCTTGCTTTAAAGACTTTCAAGTGACAGAGAATCCATCATTTATCTAGATCAAACCAGAAAGTGCCCCATACCCCGTGATGCAAAGAAAGGCAATAAACCCCCAAACTGCCAATAAACTGCCAAACTGACCTGGGGGGGAATTTCTTCTCGACCCCAGATATGGCGATCAGTTAGACCTTGAGTAGGAGGGCAAGACTCTCCAGCCAGACACCTGGGAAAGAATTCTCTGTAGTAACTCAGAGCCCTCCCCATCTAGTGTCCCACCTCCAGCTGTTGGAGCTCTTTGCTACTAGTAGTTGCCATGTGCAACTATCTCACATGAGCTTCTCATATACAAACTAGGGCAATACAACCTAGATGGAGCTACTATAAGGGGGGTGCAAAACTGGTTGGAAACCTTTCCCAGAGAGTAGTTATCAGTGGTTCACAGACAAGCAGGAAGGGCACATCAGGTGGGGTCCCACAGGGATAAGTTGCGTGTCCAGTTCTGTTCAATATTTTCATCAATGATTTTAATAATGGCATAAAGAGATAAAGTCTGCAGAGGTTATCAAGCTGGGAGGAGTTGCAAATCCTTTGGCAGATAGGATTAAAATTCAAAATGATCTGGACAAACTGAAGAATTGGTCTGAAGGAAATAGGATGGAATTCAATGAAGACAAATGCAAAGTACTCCAGTTGGGAGGGAATAATCAGTCGCACACATACAAAATGGGAAATGACTGCCTAGGCAGGAGTGCTGCGGAAAGGGATCTGGGGGGTGATAGTGGATCACAAGCTAAATAGGAGTCAACAGTGTAACACTGTGGCAAAAAAGGAAACATCATTCTGGGTTGCAGACTGTTGTAAGCAAGACAGGAAAAGTAATTCTTTTTCTCTACTCTCTGCTGATTAGGCCTCAGCTGGAGTGTTGTGTCCAGTTCTGGGTGCCACATTTCAGGAAAGATGTGGACAAACTGGAAAAAGTCCAGAGAAGAGCAACAGAAATGGTTAAAGGTCTAGAAGGTCATGACCTAGGAGGGAAGATTGAAAAAACTGGGTTTGTTTAGTCTGGAGAAGAGAAGTCCGATGGGGGAGATAAAAGGGTGTTACAAGGAGAAGGGAGAAAAATTATTCTCCTTAATCTCCGAGGATAGGAGAAGAAGCAATGGGCTTACACTGCCCTGCTGCAGAGTAGGTTGCGCATAAGGAAAAGCTTCCTAGCTCTCAAGATGGTTAAGCACTGGAATGAATTGCCCCGGGAGGGGGGGGGAGTTTGTGGAATCTCCATCTTTGGAGATTTTTAAGAGCAGGTTAGACAAACACCTGTCAGGGGTGGTTTAGATATTACTTAGTCCTGCCATGAGTGCAGGGCACTAGACTAGATGACCTCTCGAGGGCACTTTCAGTCCTACGATTTTCACTGACAAACAGGAAGCATTTGGATCATGATCGTGATAGAAAAGCAATAAGAAGAGATGGAGAGTATGGCTCGTATCAAAGCAATGCTGGTTATGCTTTATGTGAGCACAAGCGAGCGGCAAAGTAAGAAACGAGAAGGAAGCAGCAAAGGAAGAAACGAGTAGGAAATGGAGGGAAGGGGCCAATTCACCAATTTTAGGACCAGAAATCACCCCTGTGATCTACCCTCCTCTGCAACACAGAGCACGTTACACATCCTTGAATTAACTCCTGCTTCAAATCCAAATAGCTGTGGTGGAACTAGAGAAGATCTCACAAAAATAAATTCAGAAACTGGGCAGCGCCTCTGTAAAATGTCAATGGTGAATAAACACAATACAGCACATTGAGAGTTACTATTATTACTGCTCTCTACTATTGTGTGTCATCTAGTGAGTGATTTTCAAAGTCCTCTAAATCAACTCCAGTCTGTACATTAATCATTCTTATGGGGTCTCACTAGGTCAAACTCCTTCCAACCCTCTTCCCCCAGGACCCCCAAAAATCAAAATTCCTGTCCATTCGCTGGATCAGAAGGCAGGCCCTGAGTTGATTTAAACTGAGGCTACGTCCAGAAGTCCTTTCATGGTCTGTTGGGCTGTGGAGGACCTAGTTTGAACTAGTATACAAGGGTTTTTCTGGGTGGGGGTTCCTCTCTGGAAGTGTTACAACCAGAGTGAATTTGCCAAATCATCCCCCCCACCATTCTCAGTTCCTGGGAGGCTGAAGTCACTGTCCCACATGGAGTTACAGACAGTTACAGACAAAATTGTGAGACCTCGTTGCCAACTTCTCCTAACCCTGGCCAAAATGTCCATCTACAAGACCAGGG
>ML675620.1:962002-999236 GCA_007922155.1 Mesoclemmys tuberculata
CCAACTTCTCCTAACCCTGGCCAAAATGTCCATCTACAAGACCAGGGAGAGGAGGTTGGCTGGGGGTGCACTCTGCGACTGTGGGGCCTACTTCCGTTCCTCTGTCCGTGCATGCATCCAGGCAGAGTTCTTCTGGGAAGCGTCTGCTGGCTCCTTTGACACCTTCCGAGAGCAGTGGGCTCTGTCTGGCATTCTCTGCTCGGTGTCCCGTTCTGGTTCTCTCCATTTCACCCTCTGACCCCCATGCACACTCCTTTTTTCATTCTTTGCCCCACACAGTCAGTTGTGTTCTGGGTCCAGTGACTCCTCCGGTAGGGAGAGGGGCCTTTAGCAGTGGGTAGGCACAATCCCGTCCACTTCCCAGTTCACAAATAATATACCCTTTTGTAGCCATCTGGCCTGACTTTACCACAATAGATAAAAGATGTGGGTAAATATATAGATATATATTCCTAGCTGCAGGAAGACAGTGTAGTTCTATTAAAATCCATCAAGGTACACAGCCTTCTACCAGGTAAAGATCAGAATTATAATCTGGCGACAAATGGACAAAATTATAATTATCATGGCATTTGTCAAACATCATTATGGTCATTCTGCCTGTATACTGTTGTTGAGGTGGCATCTCTGTGAGTAGAGATACCAGATCCTAGTCCTAAAAAAAATTGGGCCAGCCACAAAATTCAAATATGTACCTAGATAAGGATTTGGATGGTTTGGATTTTCCAGTCTGATTTTTTTTTTATATCAGCCCAATTCTGGAGCTAGGAAATAGCCATCATATTGGATCTAATTTGAGGGGGATGTTTTAGAAAAGAAAATTCTCCAAAACATGCAGGTTTGCTGGAAAATAAAAGAAATCTAAGAAATAAAAGATTACATTTTGACATTTTTTAAATGAAACATTTTTTATTTTTTTAATTTAAAATGACTTTTTGTTTCAAGCTATACTTAAATTTTGTTTGACTCCAAGTGAAAATGTTAATCGGTTTGCTGAAAAAAAGAAATGAAAACATCGTTTCAGGTTGACGTGAACCACCCCCACTTCACCTTCCACCCATGGCTGCAATTGGGCCAGGGAACCAGAAAATCAGTTATTCACATGGCTTCTGCTTAAATCCACACCAAAATCAGGGTAAGGTTGTGAAATGCCTCCTATACCACACATATTATGGGGGCATCTCTGTGGTTCCATGTTTCAGGTTATACTGTGATTTGATTTTTGTTTAAAACAGGTGCTAAAATCCTTCAGATAAATAACTAGACCTAGTCACTCAGCTGCATATGCACAGCAGTAGAGGACTTAAATTACTGAGAGACATTACAAGGGCTTGAACCTGCCTTCAATAAAGCTAGTGGTAAGCTCCAGTAGATGGATATCCCATGGCCTTCCTGAGGTTCATTAGAGATTCCATTTATGGGATTTTCCAAAGAGCCTAAGGAAGTTAGATGCCAATGTCCTGTTGAAGTTAAATGGCAGTTAGGTACCTAACTCCCTTTGACCCCTTAGAAAAACCCAGGCAAATTGCTGTGGGTGAGATTAGGGGAAAGAGCCTGTAGGCAATGAAGGGAAATTTGATCCTACTCCCATTAGATGAAATGGACAGCACAAAGCAAGATGGAGAGATGAGTCCATGTCGCTGCAATGAAGTGTAAGAAAGGGCACTCCTTGTCTTGAGGGAAATCTGGTGGTCAGAGTTGGGAAGTTTGGGGAGGGAGGTTCTGAGTATCTCAGTTGTGTTCTTTCCCTAAAAACACATGATTGTGATTCCCTGACATTTGCCATTCATTTGCACTTTCCATTAGGAGTCCAGATGACATTTACCATCCCAGCCAGATCCTTGTGAAAGTAAACGGGTGTTAGGGAAATGAGCATCCATGAATTTCCCTTTCTGCAAACATGGGGCACCTCCACAGTACTTGGTCGATAATCCACGTTCATGGATTCTCTGATTCCTTTGAAAATTTAGCAGACCCTCCCCAGCCTTTAGACCCCTGGAGCCCAGACCCACTCACATCTGCAGACCGTACTAAACTTAGAACTTAGGAATGTAATTTGATGGCAAACTAATGTGATGTAAACAGACTTCAGGTAGCAGGTCTCAAAGGTCGACAGCCTCCCCCTAGAATTCATTAGAAATTTGAAAACCTATAAAGTCCATGTCTTTGTTCTTAATTGAGGAAAGAGAAAGAAGGGCTTCATATCAATCATAATCATTTCTCCCAAATTCCTTCTATGCCTAAAAGGATTTGTCTGTTGTGCAGAAGAAGTATGCAGTTTCCTTACACAGAAGAAGAGATGGATGGATAGATAGATGCTCTTTCATCTGTGCCACCAGAACTCCAGAGGACAGAACTGACTTCTCATGGTTTCTCTCATCCCCATGCAGACCTTGGGTGAGTTTGGCTGTACTATTTACTGCATAGTCATGTGTTAAAATATCCCTGATCCTGAGATTGCCTGAAGATCCCTGAATCCTGAGATTCACCTGAAGATGAACATTTTAAACCAAGAAACTAGTTTCTTCCAATCAACTCATTTCATTAAAGATCCAAAAAGAGACGCTCAGAAAAAATCTTATATTTTATAGTCCTGTGAATTATTTTGATTTTTCCCACTGTCCTTCCTGTTCACACACTCAATGAGGTTTTTTTTATTTGATTTTAAGTCCCTTGCTTCTCCTCACAACTTTCTTGAGCTTTCATTGAATGGCAAGGTGTTTAAATATTAAGCCTCTTTATTTCTCTATCACTCATCTACACCATATCTATGTCCCTCATTGTGAGATCTTGCACTGAATTTATCATAAAATCCAAACAGTGTATGTTCCTGCTCTAGCAAACACTTTCCTGAAACCCAACCGACTCAGGGTCTTTTTTGCTGGTATCAGTTTAAATGGTTAGATTATCCTGGGGACTTGGAAATGCAGCTGAAAGAAGAATTTACAGCTGAATCACAGATAGATAGATTAAAGTAGGATTCTGCATGCCACAAATTTGATCTATCTATACCTTTCCCAGACCTAAAGAAGAGCTCTGTGGAAATGTGAAAGCTTGTCTCTTTCACCAACAAAAGTTGGTCCAGCCAAAAATATTACCTCACCTACTTTATCTATCTAACCTTCCTCCTCCAGGCCATTATTCAGAATAGTGCTTAAACACATGCTTAACTTAAGCATGTGCTTAAGTGCTGTCCTAAGATTGCTTTCCTTAATTGCAGCCTTAACGGCCCCTTCTCCAGAGATCCTTTTTATTTCTTCATTTCCAGGCAGGGAGCTGTTAGCATAGTCATTGCAATGGTGCAGGGTCTTGGAGCTACAGGTGACACAGAATGGTGGGAACATGGACGTGTACCAGGACAAGGTGCATTTCTGAGAGATGTTAAATGGTGGCTAGCAAGAAATGACTGCACCCGTAATGACGAGTGATCTGGAAGCTGCAGCCATAAGGAGGAAAGAAGTCTACAGGCAATGAGGAGAGACTCAGCAGTGTCTTTATGACAGTATGGAATAACCTTATAATAACAATTCTAAGGATATAGGAACATGTTGCCATCATGTGACAGGTTCTGTGCTATGCCCTGGCCTTTGAACCATATCCTGGGAGTACCCATTTAGTGTACCAGACCCCACTGGGGTCACATTTTTCCATGAGGGTCAGCCACACAGCTGCAACAGCTCTGAGGCTGGGTCTTTGGGCTTCAGCCACCCCGATTTCTCACTGTGAGCTCTCTGCAATGGAGCCAACTGAAATCAGAGCCCTGAGAGAGACTTTACCCCATCAGGGGCCAAAGCAAGAAGCACAGGGCAGCCTCTCCCAAAACAGCATAGGTTTCCAGCGTCAGCTAAGAACCATTCCAGTTAGCAGAGGGAAGTAGAGGGCCACACAGAGTTCAGACTGGCAGATGCCCTGGTGCCAATGTGTTGTGTTCATGCATGATCCATCTCCGTACCGTTGACTCTCAGTCCCAAAGGAGAGCTGCCTTGTGTGCACCTTTGAACCTTGTTTTTACTGCAGGTTCCAGACTCTGCTAGTGCATTGTCCCCCCACAGCTACACCATGCCGTGCACATACATTCAGCCTGCCTACGGTGTTACTGTTCCATCACTGGGTTTCCCACTGTCTTTTCCAGATCCTCCAGCATTCTGTTTTGATTCCACCCAGCCCTCGATGGCCCATTCATACCACACCAGGCAGGGGCCTGACCTATATATTTCATGCCTTCACCCCTGTTCCAGAAGGCTTTTAACCCAATGAGTGACAAAACCAAGAGCTCAGCTGAAATGCACATTGCTCATAAAAAATAATACAGGACATTCCCAGTTCCATCCCCACGTGTAGATAGTGCCATCCGGCTTAATACAAAATCTTTGGGCTTGATTCCCCTCACACAAGTTTTACAGTGGTGGATCTGCAACGAGGAAAGACTCTGCCCCATCAAATCTAGTGGAGTTACTCCTGATTTATGCTGAAGAGAAGAGAATCAACCCTATTGAATCCAGTAGAGTTACTCCTCATTTACACCTTGATAAGGGGAGAATCAGGTTCTTTGATGCCAATCGCATTACCCCAGATTAAAACGTATTTTATTTTTTCTGGTCAAAAGCGTGACTGAATTGGAGCTGGTAGCAAACACTGAGGGATGTAGAGAGAAGTGATTGCAGGGACTAAAACAGAAAGACGATTTTTTGTAAATAATTTATGCTCCTTGTGGCTCTCTCCTGTAAAAGGGGAGCTCCCAGAAAATGGAAAGAAATCTTTGGGGTGAAAATACTACACGTAAAGTCCTGTGCAATTGGAACCAAATAGCAGAGATAAGTGTGACTATGGAGAGTAAATAATGATTGAGTACAGATAACTTGACAGTAATCCTATCACTTAGATCCTCTTATAGAACATGATGGTTGGAAGGGACCTCCGGAGGTCACCTAGTCCAACCCCCTGTTCAAAGTAGGACCAATCCGCTAAATCATCCTCTTTCTTTCTCTATTTATAACAAGTGATCATATGCTTGAATCACGATTTCATTTCAACACAATCTTATTTCTGTTCTTACAGATTTCCTGGATTAATGGCAAAGGACAATCAAACCACAGTGACCGACTTCATTCTCTTGGGACTGTCCAATGACCCACAGCTCCAGACATTACTCTTCCTTCTATTTTTAGTGATTTATCTAATCACCTTTGTAGGGAATGCAGTGATCATGGTGGTTATAAAAGCTGATCCTCAACTTCATACCTCCATGTATTTCTTCCTGTCCCATTTATCCTTTGTCGATATCTGCTATTCTTCCATTACGGTGCCTAAGATGCTGGTGAACTTCCTAGAGGAGCAGAAGAAAATTTCCTTCAATGGCTGCATTGCTCAAATTTTCTTTTTTACTCTGTTTGTTGGAGTTGAAATTTTCACTCTCTCAGCCATGGCTTATGACCGATATGCAGCCATTTGTGACCCGCTGCATTATATGGGGATCATGAACAAACATATCTGCGTCCAGGTGGTGCTCAGTACATGGGCACTGGGTTTCTTGCATGCCCTGATAAATACCATTCCTGTGCTGAACCTACATTTCTGTGGGCCCAATGTAATCAGTCATTTCAGCTGTGAGCTTCCTCCACTATTACAACTCTCCTGCACTGAGACAACCATCAATAAAGTGGTGCTCTTTGCAACCCTTCTGGTATTTGGACTGAGTTCTTTCCTCCTAACCCTGGTTTCCTACATCCATATAATCTCTACCATCCTGAAGATACGCTCTGCAATAGGAAGGCAGAAAGCCTTCTCCACCTGTAGCTCCCACCTGATTGTGGTGGGTTTATTATACGTGACGGGTTTTTTTCTGTACATGAAACCAAACACAGGGTCTGAGTCAATGCCAGACAGATTAATCTCCATCCAGTACAGCATCTTGACCCCCATGTTAAATCCCATCATCTATAGCCTGAAAAACAAAGAAGTGAAAACGGCTCTGGGGAAAATGCTAAGAAAATTCAAGTTCTTCAAGTAGTTTCAAAGTTATCCATTTGGTGTATAATAAAGACTTATAGGAGAAATGTTGGCCAGTGACTGCATGGGTGTTATTTGGACAGAAAAACATGTATATATTTATTTAGTTTAATTTATTTCAGGAATGTATTCCTACAGAGCAAGGATGGTCTTCTGGATTGTGACCAAGGAGATCTGAATTCAGTTTCTGGCTCTTCTCTACATTTCTTGCATCACCTTATGAGTGACACTTACATTCTCCAAGCTAGTTGGCTGAGGTAGGTCCACAGTCCCCATGAATGTTAAATTAGCTAGTGATTACATTTTCATAGAAGATTAAGGGAATCAGCCTCCAAATCCTACTGAAAAGCAATGAGATCTCTGAGCCTAAATTGTCTATAAACCTTTACTGAAATCCAAACCTAAAGTAATGGGCGTTAACCACATGATCTTCATTGCTCTATAAAATCATGCCTGATAAATAGGAGTACAGTTGGAACAGCAATCAATGAACCAAAATTGGTGTGTCCAAAAGTAGGACTAACTGGTGTACACAATAATGTTCAAATGGGTTTGCAGTCTGTACAAGAAGAGTTGTTTGGGGGAAAGCTGACTAATGTGTCTGACAGAAGAAGGGGCAGGAGCATGTGTCACCACACTGGCTGCCACCATCAACCTCTCTTGGGACCATGGTTTTCTTTCAGCCTAATCCTGAGTGATGTCCAGACCAGATTGCATAAGAGAGATTGAGCCAGATCATACTACCCCTTCGTTGGTTCTGGCTCAATATAGACACAACCATGGATGTAAGACACTAATCCTCTCCTACTTGTTCCTTTTCCATTCCTACCTTATTTCTTCTGTTTCCTAGCTCTCTCTTCTTTCCTTCTGGTTAATAAGACCCTCTGTCAGCTTGTCAAAATGTCTTTTCTTTTTTTCAACACAGTTGTAAGCCTGTGAGCAAAGAGGCAGCTAAATGCAATGGCCAGAGCAGCTCAATGCTCATTCAAGTTTGCCAAGTCTCAGACCTTGTTCTGGGACCGTGTTTTTCCAACACTGAGAGTACGAGTGAGAGTCAGCACCAGAGACAGAAGCTGCATCAGCTATATTTGCTGTTCCTTTCTTTCTCCTTTCATGTGTGCTTGTCTAGTTTGCTTTTCTAGGAGACAGGAAAGGACTTGCACAACAACAACGAGAACTTCAATCCATCTCAACTAATTTCTTCTCTTTGCACCAGAAGGATTGTTATCACCATTTTGAATACCATGTAAGAAACTGCTGAGCAAGGAGATTTCCCTGTTAAAAACTCTCTCCAGCTAAAGGGAGAGGGGACAAAGAATGTTGACAGAATCAAAGCCGTATTTAATACTTTACATTTCAGATGCTTTCATGTTTTTTTCTTTATTGTTAATAAAAAGTTTCAAATCTATTTAATAGCATGTTTGCCATGATACCAAGCAGGCTGAGGTCTCTGTATTACCAAACAATGAACTGTGTTTAGCACCATTTAATGTTGGACAGTTACAGGGTCATGTTAACACTTAGGACATTTTGGCTAAGGAGCACCTTTTCAAATGAGCACTGGGAAGTTAGTATTTAAACTCCCATTTGATTTCCAGGGTATTTGATTGTCTAATTCCCCTAAGCTCCTTTGAAAATCCCAGTCTATAACAGCACATTATTCTCCTTCTTTTCACAAGAGCTAGCAGTGCTCTTCGTTTCACTGCCCACCATTATGCCCCATAGGCATCTCGTAGCTGCAGATCATGGGAAATGTAGTCAGGCCAGGCAACCTGGCCTATAAGGGGATGTCTACACAGCAAAAAAAAATCTCAGGTCTGGCCCATGCCAACTGACTCAGGTTTGTAGATTTGTGGGTTCCTGCAGCCTGAGCCCTATGAACGCAAGTCAGTTGGTGCGGGACCAGTCATAGGTATCTAGCTGCATTGTGGACATACCTGAAGAGAGAAGAGGAGCCTCAGGAATCCAAACTCCAACTCCCATGAGGCTATGCATGCCCATAAGGAAATTCAGGTTCATGCTGAAGAGATTCAAACCACACAAAGCTTGTTCAACAAAGGGAACGCAAATAGTTCAGTTCAGGGCCCCTGAAATGTTTTCTTTTGGTTCAAAAGGGACCCAGTAAAATAGTTGATAATTTCTAAAGTGATTTTTTTCCCCAGAAGTTTTCATTTATATATAAACGAGTGTTCAGTCTGCAGTGGTCTCCTATGGCTGAACAGAACAAGAGTCTGTGGTACCTGGATACACCAGTTTTGTCTTCCGTGCCAAGTGCGTACCCCCCGCTTTCAGGCAGATTTGTACTCACAATAGCTCAGTGCCACTAGCAGTACACTATGGCTATACTATTACGTATGCTCCTGGCTCAATAGGCGTCTGTGAATGAGCAGGGGAATCACACCCATAGCTCATACAGTGGAACAACCCAAAGAGAACCATTTAGTTCAGTGCACCAATAAGCCTTAATGAGGCCAGGATTTCACCCATATTTCCCAGATGATACATTCATAGACACATTAGAATCACAGAGAGATATTAGCTAGGTGATGGATATATTTATTCATTCATGTTTATAATTACAAATGGCTTTTACAATAGTTAAAACATACACTCGTATGCATAACTAATTAAACTATGCAATAGGGCATAACAACATAGGAGAATAGAATGGTTTGGGCAGGAAGGCGTTCAGGTATCATGGGTGTTAATACAGGACCATGGATGGATGGATAGATGGATTGAGAGATAGAGAGAGAGAGAGAATCAATGTGTACAGAAGGATAGTGGAAAGATTATATTGGATAAAAGGCTATATCGACTGGCAGACAATTGAATATACTAAACCAAAAAATCATTCACTTAGCTCTAATCAAAAGCAAAAACCATGGGGACTGGCTGTCTCAGGAGAAAGAAGGACTATAAACCTTGGCTCTTGATTTTCAAAGGGGATATTTTCAAAGGCCTTTGACCTCCTTTAGCCTCTTTTGAAATACCTGGACTCTACCACTCAAGTGAAATCAGGTCTCCTTTAGCTACCAAGAGACTTTGGTCTCTTTTTCATTCAGCCAGCCGAGGGAGACATAAAACAATCCTGACCACACGACACAATCATGGCAGTTGCGAAAAAGGCTACTATCGTTCTGGAGCGTTTTAACAGGAGGGTCGTATGTGAGACATGGGAGGTCATTCTCCTGGTCTATTTGGCACTGGTGAGGCTTCATCTGGAGTACTGGGTCCAGTTCAGGTTGCCGCACTTGAGGAAAGATGTGGAGAAACTGGAGACAGTCAAGAGGCAAGCCACAAAAATGATGAAAGGTTTAGACCTATCCTGACCTATAAGCTTAGGAGAAAATAACTGGGCATGTTCAGTCTTGAGAAAAGAAGAGGGGACAATGATCTGGTAACAGTCTTCCAATATCTTAAGGGCTGTTATAAAGAGGATGGAGATCAATTGTTCTCTTTGTCCACTGAAGGGAGGACAAGAAGTAATGGGAGATTCAGATTGAGAGTAAAATCTTTCTAACTCTCAGGGTGGTGAAACTGGAAGAGGCTCCCAAGCGAGGTTGTGGAGTCCCCATCACTGGAGGTGTTTACAGACAGTCATGGCTGATCCAGGTTCACTTGGTCTTGTCTCAGCACTGGGGCTGGAGGTTGATGACTTCTCAAGATCCCCTCTAGCCCCACATTTCTACAGGGGACCAACAACCTCACTGCTGCTGCTGCAGGGAAAAGGAGGGTAGCTGGGGTCTTGAGGAATTTTAGTGCTGCGGTGAGGTCTGGAGAACCCAAATCCTTTTGTGCTGACAAAAGAAGAGTCAACGTTGTGACATGCTTCTCCATGGGGTCACTTGGGGTGAGGCAGGCTCCTGGATAGTCTACCTGGCACCAGCCATAAGAACGAGGGACTAGATTCACAAAGCGGGCATGGTGAGGCTGATAATCACTCCACCTTGCTTTTAGCTGCCTAGAAAATCACTGGTATTCCCCATAGGGGCCTGATCCGGTAGGCGAGTAAATCAGAGGAATCTCAGTCTTCCCCTAGTTCATACATCTCTCTGGGGCACAGGCAGGCAGACACCTGGTGAGGGGCTGCAGTGAACATGTTCAGAGGCAGAAGCATAGGTGCCGAGGCAACGTTCACTGCAAAAATGTAGATGCTGAGTGAGTTTTGGAGCTTACAGAGTTCAAGGGCAGCTTAGTGAGGACTTAGTGAATGTCAATGGGGTCTTATTATGGGATTTAGATACCTGAAGTGGCACTTAGGTGCCTACGCCCTTTTGCAAATTTAGCCCTTGGTGCCTAATTCCCTTAGGACCCTTTGGCCATGACAGATTCTTGCCTGATGTAAATTATTTTAGTAGAGTGATGTGAGTTTACACCAGCCAAGGATCTTCCTATCTGTCCTCCTAACTTTCTCACCAAGGTATTTTGCACCAGCTTCCTTTCTGTCCCATCACACAGTCCAGCTACTGTCAGTGGAAGATCCATCTTTCATGCCACCCCTTTCCAGTCAGGGTTCCCTTCCTATTCCTTCCTCTCCACAGGAATGAGACCCCCTTCATTTGTAGCCCCTACTCTACAGAACTGTGCCTCTGGATTCATACACTCTCCCTCCATTCATGTGGTAGTGGCTTACTTTCCCCCTCCCCAATCTCTCCTCTTCTCCAGCGCCTGCCCTCAGATACATTTTCCTTGTATCTCATTGCCTAATTAACCAGCGGAGTTCCAGAATCATAGAAGGTTATTTTTGGAAGGGACCTCAGGGACCTCCATTCCTATGCTGATCCCACATGGCAACACGTGTTATCTCCCTAGGACTCTGGCCCTAGACTCATCTAAAAACAGGAACAAAGAGCGCAGGCCACCCTTACAGAATGGAGAGACTGTCTTCTGTAGGCAAATTCTGAAAAAGATTTGGGGGTCTCCATGAACATGCCACTCAACATGAGGACCCAATAGGGTGGTGTGGTTAAACCAGCTAAGGACCTGCTTCAATGCAGAACAAGGGGAGAAGAGAAAAGGAGTAGTGATCTGAAACTAATTCTATACACAACGGTGGTGAGACCCGTACTGGAGTACTGCATCTAGTTTTCATGTCCTCTTTCAAAAAGGATCTAGAAAAACTGAAGAGTGCAGAGCTGAGTCACAGAAATAATGTGAGGGCTGTAAAAGGAACAGTAAGACAATTAAGGAGTTTTTTAATCAATGACCAAGAAGTTGCTTTACTGAAGTGTAAACATACCTTCTTGGGGAGAGAATGCTGAATACTGAAGGATTGTTTAATCCAGCAGGGAAAGGCATAACAAGAACCAATGGCTTAAATTAAAGTCATAGAAATTCCAATTAGAAAAAAGGCACTTTCTTCTCTGGGATTGTGGTTGGCCACAGGAACAAGCTCCCAAGGGAAGTGGTGGATCTCCATCCCCTGAAGTCTTCTGGTCCACAATGGATGCCTTTCTGGAGATGCTTTAGTCAATCCCAAATTAATGGGCTCAATACAGGAGTAACTTGGTAAAATCCTGTGCCCAGTGATTTACAAGGGATCAGACTAGTCTCTTCTGGCCATAAAATCTATGAATATTCTCCCCAAGATGATGGCATTTATCACTCAGTTGTGTAATCCATGTTGAACACTGTAAAGTATTTTGCCATATAATACACCATTCAAAGAGCAAGACTGAACCCAGCTTTGTATGAAATGTACTTTACTAAATAAAGTTCCTTTTGTTGTCAAATATTTGCCACTAACTGGTCATGATATGAACTGCCCCCCATTAATCATATTGATCTACTGACTGTGAAACCTACTTCCTGGTCCCTGTCTACCAGAGATAGATAGATAGATGGTGGGTGTGTATGGTGATAGATAGACAGACAGGCAGAGAGATAGATAGATAGATCTCACTTTGCTGGGGCTAGGAACATGATTAAAGATTATCCCTATGAGGGAAGGTTCCAGGATCAGTGTCTATCACTTCTTCATAGCTAGTGAAAGTCAGAAAATTCCTCAGGGCTACTACTGATTTTCACCAGCGGGAGATCTGACCCATTGACTAATGACACGGAGGTTTTTCGCCTTCCTCTGCAGCATGGGGCATGAGTCGCTTGCTGGTGGATTCCCTGCAGCTTGAGGTCTTCAAATCTCACTTTTGAGGATTTCAATAACTCAGTCATGGGTTCGGGGTTGTTATAAATGTGTATGGGTAGGGTTTTGTGGCCTGCCTTGTGCGGGAGGTCAGACTAGATGATCATATTGGTCCCTTCTGACCTATGAGTCTATGAGTCTATGAGTCTATGAGACATGACACCAATTTGTCCCACTTGGGGTTTTGGCCCCATTGACTGCAATGGAGCTACAGTTGATTTATATTATATGGGGATCCGGCCTCATTGACTCTGATTTACATCAGCTAAGAATCTGGCTTATTAAGCTTTGTTGTTTCATGCCAGCTTGGGACCTGGCTCAGTTTATTTTATCTTTTCCACATAGTCTTCAGACAAAGAGTCTGTGATTCCTCAGGGAGCTGGTCCCAAACGGCTACTGAAGAACATAGAAATACTCAGAGTTCTGTCAACACAGTAGTCCTTTGAAAAGAGAAGAGGGAGACTTCCCTGTTCATACTTGAAGGTAGGTTAAGTATTTCTAGCTTTCCGCACAAAGCAGGATCACTGGAATTTGCTCTAATGACCTGTTTCTCCTTTCCTTGCACCTTGTGTGCTCATTGACATCTGTGCAATGTGGATGGAAAACACCACCATGTGAGAACTCTGCACTCATTTCAGCTACTGGTAGCATTTTATCTTCACTTTGCAAAGATGTACGTAACAACGCAAGGCAGAATCACAGGCCAGATTCTTCTTTTAATTACACTGATGTAAGTCCATAGTGACTACATTAAGATCAGTGCATCAGATCTGAGGCTGATGAAAATCAACATAGCTTCATTTATGTCAATGGAGATTTGCTGCCTTAACCTAGGTGAGTATCTGGCCCAAGAGATTTACTACAGATTTAGGAAGCCCCAGCTACAGAATGGGGGACTGCATCCTGAAAAGCAGTGACTCTGAAAAGGGTGTAGGGATCAAAGTGGAGAAGCAACTCAACATGAACTCCCAGTGTGATGATGTGGCAAAAAGGGCTAATGTGTTCCTGGGAAGTACAAACTGGGGAGAAAGAGCAGGGAGGTGATTTTACTTTTGTATATGGCATTGTTAAGATTGATATTGGAATATATCATCCACTTCTCATGTCCACGTTTTTAAACGGCTGTTGAAAAATTGGAGAGGGAGCAGTAAAGAACTACAATATGATGTAAAGGCTGGAGAAAATGCATGACAGTGAAATTACTTAAAGAGCTGGATCTAATTAGCTATCGAAAAGAGATTGAGAAGTGAGTTGAATATGTTGTGTGTTCTTATGGGGAGAAAATACAGGATACTAAAGGGGTCTTTAATCTAGCAAGGAAAGATGCAACAAGAACCAATAGCTATAAGCCAAAACCAGACAAATTAATATTAGAAATTTGGTACAATTTTGAGAGAGGTTACTTAACCATTGGAACAATCTACCTGGGGAAGAGGTGGATTCTCCATTTCTTGATTTCTTCAGTTGCTTTTATGGAAGACGAGCTTTACTCATAACCCAAGTGATTAGGCTCAGAACAGTGGTAATTGGGTGGTGTTTAATGGCCTATGAAATGCAGGAAATAAGACCACATTTTCTAATGGACCCTTCTGGCATTAAATTTTATCATTCCATGATCTTAAATAGTTCAACTGAGATCAGATTCTGGCCTTAAGTGTCTTAAGAAATAGGATTGACCCTGGAATTACTCTGGTGTAAATAAGAGTGGAAAGCTGCCCAGAATAAGAGTCAAATCTTGGGACCAGATCCTCAACTGATGTAAAAAAGCACAGTGCCACTAACTTCAAAGGGCCCACACCAGTTTAGAGCAGTGGAACACCAGACCCAAACAGCTGAGGGTCTGACCTCTATCTTCCATTTTTACTGCTCTCTTTCATAGCAGCAAGATATTTACACATGGTGGGCCAGATTTGGAACGGTCTAAAGATGCAGACAGGTGCCCAATGGAACTGTGAAAAGCACCTACACAGACCCAGCACCTAACTCCCACTGAAATCAAATGGAATTCGGTGCTGAGCCCACTTACAGATTTTTTTTCTAAATCCCACTAGTGACTTATCAGTAACTTTAGGGGAAAAATGCCTCTGAAAATCTGGCTGTGTCTGCATATGTTACATAGTAGTGACTTACATAGTGTGTACAATAGTGCTCTGCACTGTGGTGAAGCAAGAAACTTAATATAACTTAATATATACAGGCATGAGCTATGGGGAAAGATCCTCAGCTTGTGTAAATTTTGGTAGCTCCATTGAGCTCCGTGCAATAACACCAACTTACACTGGCTAAGGAAGTGGCCAAACACAGGAAGATTTTCAGAGACACAAATGAAAATTAGTTGCCCAACTCTCCCTGAACCTCACTGGGAATTGGGAGACTAACTTCCCATGGTACTTTTGGAAATTTCCCCCACCTTATATCACGGTAGCGCTTAGAATCTCCCTCTGAGATTGTACAGATCCAGGATAAAAGACAGTTCCTCCGTCAATGTTTTTCTCTGAATAATAGAAATGTAGGGCTGCAAGAAAGAGATAATCAAGCCCAGCATCCTACACTGAGACAGGACCAAGTAAACCTAGATCATCCCTGACTTGCCTCTGTCTAACCTGCTTCCTTCAGTGAGTGGGACAGAATAATTTCCCTTAGATTTTATGATCTAAGACTTCCGACCTACTACCTGAACCATGGGGGCAGAGCCTTGCACCTAGGAAGTGTTCAAGCTCATATGGTCCACTGAATACCAGCAAGGGCTAACAAGAGTCCCAGAAAGGCAGCGATCCTTGAGAATTCATGGGTCAGGAGGTGGGAAATGCAGCCCGTGGTGGAGTTGCATTAGCACAGCAACTCAAAGAAGGGAAAAAGCTGCAGGCAGCATGGGAGCAGTGGAATTTGTCCCCAGAGCTGAGTTCCATCAGCAAAAGCACGAGGTCCGTAAATAAAGGCAGCTTGCTGGAGGCACATTTGTGAACTCTGTGTGTGTTTTCCATTCCTGTGATTAGGGCTTACGCAAGCTTGGGCTGACAACAGAGCAGCTGGGATCTACAGAGCTCAAATTAAGGCTACACAATTCAGTGGGATTTAGTTGCTTCAGTCTCTAAGTCTGCTTTGAAAAATCATAGCCTGTAGTGTTAAGGTAAGAGCAGCAGCAGACTCATAAAGCTTTTATTTGAACTAGCTACTAGAGAAGGACTAGGGTGGGACTAGATGACCTCCAGAAGGTCCCTTCCAACCCTCATCTTCTATGATTCTATGACAAAGATAGTATACTCCCCTAGCATGGATTACAGAAGCATCCCCATAACCCAAATACATCCTGTACTTGCTACAGTATGTTTTGATTTTATATGTAATAAATACACAGGTGTCATCCACCGTAGATGACACATAAGGAATATGAAAGAGCAAGGAATGGGTATGAACAGTCAAGAGACTGGGATATTCTAGCCTGCACCTCAATGTAGAATACACGTTGAGTACACTGGTCACATAACGTGGGTTAATGAAATAGCAGAGAATCAATCAGTAATGAGTTATTTTCTTCTGCATCTGTCATTTGTTCAGGCTAAACATTTTACAGCCATAGCACTAAACAGAAAAGGCAGGTAGCAGCAACAGATTCTATGTTTAACTTTGATCTGATTTTGGTGCTTTTTATACAGTTTCATGCATTTTCCATAAGTCCTTCTTCTTCTTCCAAATACGTGGGTACATCTTCATTCCTCCTCAGGTCCACAGTTTCCCTGCAGATGTCATATAAAAAAGAAAAGCTGAATGAAAGCCAAACTGTTCTCACGGAATTCACATTTGTGGCTTTCTCCTACCTCAAGGAACTGCAGGTTCTTCTGTTTCTGGTGTTTCTATTTATCTACTTGCTCACCATCCTGGGGAATGTGGTCATTATTCTATTGATAAAACTCACTCGCTCCCTTCACACCCCCATGTATTTCTTCCTGGTGAACTTGTCCTTCTTGGAAATGTGTTACACCACCAGTGTAGTCCCGCAGATGTTGGTGCACCTCCTGGTTGAGCACAAAAGCATCTCCCTCGTGGGTTGTGCAGCCCAGATGTATGTCTTCACCATCCTAGGCCTCACAGAATGCTGCCTTTTGGCGACCATGGCTTATGACCGCTACGTTGCCATATGCCACCCCTTGCAATACACACTGATCATGAGCAGCAGGGTTTGTGTCTACCTGGCTGCTGCCTCTTGGGTCACTGGCTTCCTGGTGGAAGCAGCGCAGACCACGTGGATCTTCACTTTGCCCTTCTGTGGCCCCCAACGAATTCACCACTTCTTTTGTGACATCCTGCCTGTGTTGAAGCTGGCCTGCACCGACACCTCCATGAATGAGATGGTGGTCTTCGGGGTGTCCATGCTGTTCATCCTGGGGCCATTCCTGCTGATTCTGGTCTCCTATGTCCGTATCATCTTCACCATACTACGGATGCCCTCGGCTGAAAGTCGTCGCAAAGCCTTCTCCACCTGCTCCTCACACCTAATGGTGGTGACCTTGTTTTTTGGAACAGCCCTTTTCACCTACTTGCAGCCCAGATCCAGCTACTCGCCAGACACCGATAAGATGATTTCCCTGATGTACACAGTCGTGACACCAATGTTAAACCCCATAATATACACTCTGAGGAACCAAGAGGTGAAGGGAGCTTTGAAGAAATTGGCAAGAAACTTCTGTCCCCAACCAAGGTGAAATCAAACACTGATACGCCTTACTCCTAAGAACATTTTTCTTAGGCGCCTTGTACATGTCAACAGAAAAATAATAATGTGTTGTGTCTTTTATTATTAATTATTATTATTTATTATTTATCGTTATAGTAACACTTAGAAGCTTCCGCTGAGATCAGGTCTCTGTTTTTCTAGCCACTGCAGAAATGCACAGATAGTAACAATTTAGTCCCTGCCCTAACATCTTTCCATTCTAATGTTTTGATTTCAAAAGCATCCTTTATAGATTCATAGATGTTGAGGCCAGTAGATCATCTAATCTGTCCTGTGTAACACCATAGGATTTCATCTAGTTACCTCTGTACTGAGCCCAAACATTTGTGTTTTAAAAGCATACAGAAAAGTGTCCTGTCTGCTTTTCTATGAATACAACTTCACACTCCCTCCACATGCTTCAAAAACAGCAAGAAGTGGGAAATCCATTCCCTTGGTAGTTGGGTCTGAAGGTTAATCACCTTTCCTGTTTAAAATTGGTGCCTTATTTCTCATTTTAATTTGTCTGGCTTTAATTTCCAGCTATGGGTTCTTGTTATGCCTTTCTGCATCAGATTAAAGAGACCTTTATTATTTATTATTTTTATTATTATATTATATTATTATTATATTATATTATTTATATTATATTTATTATATTATATTATATTATATTATATTTATTAATATATTATTATTTATTACTCAGTATTTTCTCCCCATGAATGTACTTACCGATGGCTATCAAGTCAACTCTTGGTCTTCATTTTGGCAAATTAAACAGCTGAATGCCTTAAGTTTCCCACTGAAAGAGATTTTTTCCATCCCTCAAATCATTAGTGTGGCTTTTCTATGAATCCTTTCCAGTTAATGCAATTTTGAAGGTGACCTGCCTGCGTTAGGTGCCCAGTTCTTCTTGACTTTGAATGGTAGCTGCGCTTCTAATTCCCTTCAGCTTCTTTGAAAATCCCAGCCTAAATAGCAAAGACAAACATGGGTGAAAGGAAGAGAGTATTATTAACCCCTGTCCAGAGAAGGGAAATACTTAGCTATGGAGACCTAGTTTTACAAAGACACTTGGGAGATTTGGATGTTCATTTAAGAGGAAGTGGGTATCCAAATTCTTTATGCAAATCTCCCATCTGGCTAAAACGTAATGTGGATACGTCCAGCTTCATTCTCCCTTGCTTTGCAGCCTGAGTCATCACTTGCACTTGTTCAAGATGAGCACAAAGTGGAACTGAAAGTCGGATGTGGGCGAGTGGAGGACTCACCCCATTTCAGCACCATTGGAAGAGCTGCATGGCACAGGCATGAATTATCCCCTTTGTGGCTCATTGGAACCGGGATTGAACCAAAGACCTCTGAGTCTGAAAACATGAGTCCCTTCTGCCTGAGCAAAAATAGCCCATTGTTAGCTAAAAGCCAATAGCAGAGTCATATACCTCAATGTGGTCCAGCCAGTAGAGAAAGACTGGGGGGAGAGTGGAATAGACTCACCCTGTAGGAGTGTAGTTCACACAAAGCAGTGGAGAATCAGGTCCTGTAGGAGAGCCATTGGGGCAGTTACCTGAGAACTGGAAAATCCCTATTCAAATCCCTTCTCCATGTCAGACCGAGAGGGGAATGGAACCTGGGCCTCTCACGTCCCATGTGAGTCCCCTTACCACTGGGCTAAAGTTTATAAGGGAGCCCCATAAGCCATTTCACCTGGTGTTAAGTGTGGCTGTCATACTGCAGAATGCAATCCAAACCTATGACCCCAGAGTGCCTCCCAATGCTGTGCTGTTGTATCTCCCAACCTGGGCCACTCAAAAACGACCTGCCAGCACGTGGGGCACATCCTGATGGCTGTGTATAGCTGCCTGGATCCTGGAACCGTTAGAAAACTCTGCTATCATGTCACTGATACTCAGATATGAAAATTGCTCTTAAATACATATCAGAGAAAGACATGCCACAGTGACACATGATGATAACAATATTGAATGAAGGGACTTAGGCACCCATCGTCCTTGAAATTGGAGATGAGTGCCTAATTCCCTTAAACTCCTGACATTGTTACCGGGTTTGCTTGTCACCTTGGGATACGCTCATTTATTAGGGTTATTTTTCTGGGTGGAGGGCTTGTAATTCTATTAATATACTGCTTGTGTCACTTGTGTTTTCATATGCAGCTTCACTTCTCCCTTCTGCAAGTCCCCTCCCAATGGAGATACCTCGCAGGCCCTACATTTCCCAGGGCTGGGTTCCTTCAGCCCCAGGCTCAAATAAACACCACATATACAGATTAACACCGTGTGTGTCAGAAGGCTGGGTCAAAATACTATTTTCCAGCTGCCACCCTTATATGCTTCTTATTTCAACAGGCTGGGCAAAGGAGCACAGCCAAGCTGCCACCCTTATATGCCACAGGTTTAGCACGTTGCTATCTCCACTTTCACTTTACAATTATTCTGGTAGTAACCTCCTTAATGAGCAAACCCCACTGGATTTTTTGACGTTACAGGGATCTTTGGCTTAGGTAAAAGAAGCTTTGCTATTCAGCATTGGTGAGGTGACATTTGGAGAACTGTGTCCAGTTTTGGGCCCCCCACTACAAAAGGGATATGGAGAAGTTGGAGAGAGTCCGGTGGAGGACAACAAAAATGATTAGGGGGCTGGAGCACAGGACTTATGAGGAGAGGCTGAGGGAACTAGGCTTGTTTAGTTTTCAGAAGAGAAGAGTGAGGGGGGGTTGATAGCAGCCTTAACCAACTGAAGGGGGTTCCAAGAAGGATGGAGCTAGGTTGTTCTCAATGGTGGTAGATGACAGAACAAGGAGTAATGGTCTCAAGTTGCAGTGGAGGAGGTCTAGGTTGAACATTAGGAGAATGTTTTTCACTAGGAGAATGGTGAAGCACTGTAATGGGTTACCTAGGGAGGTGGTGGAATCTCCATCTTTAGAGGTTTGACAAAACCCTTGCCGGGATGATTTAGCTGAGGTTAGTCCCGCTTTGAGCAGGGGTTTGGATTAGATGACCTCCTGAGGTCCCTTCCAACTCTAATATTCTATGATTCTATGAGAGCAAGATAGGGAAGTTGAGGACATGGAGGAATAAATGAAGTTTGGAGACAGTCTGCCAACCAACTATTTTATTTCCAGATATATAGAGCCAAAACCATAGCCATACAAGGAGAGACGAATAAACAAAACAGTTACAATATTACACGGTTTCAATTGGCATAATGAGGAAATCTAGACCACATCTGATTACAAGTCAGGTTGGGAAAGTTATACCTGGAGTGAGAAAGAGAGACATCAAATTAGGTCTGAGGGGAAAAGTGGGCTTAACCGGAGAAGAGAGAGAGAGGGCATTGGGTTCTCACCACTCAGCGCTGGTTGAACCAGTTGAAGGTTTCCAGGAGATGGTGCTTGAGACAGGCAGAGCCCCGGACATGATCAGTCAGGAAAAGAGAAATACATTTGCATAGACATTTTGTTGCTTTAAAAATCCTTTTCTTTTATGTTCCTACTGTTAAGATTAAACAATACTTTGACTTGAAAAAGTTGTCTGGTCACTTCATTCACTGCTGGCCACAGCTCCTGAAGAGAAGATTTGCAGGTGCTGAACCCTGTCAGACCTGCTGGGAAAGCATGGCTAATACGCAACGTGCTGCAGCCCAGTCTAAGAAGGGGAGAATCACAGAATTCTGTCCTTGGGAGGTGGCAGCACAAAGCTGAGACCTGAAGGGGGAACTCAGTGAGAACAGGAAATGAGTCAGAGATTCAGCTAGCCCTGAAACCATGATTAGGTCAAGGTTCTTATGGTGTATTGCTGTGGATTTTCAAAAAAGCTGAAAGGAGATAGATACCCAACTCTCAATGACCGCCAAAGACAGTTAGGCATCGAATTCACTAAAATCCCATCAACAGACATTAAACATCCTCTGGTCTTTTGTTGAAACTTTGAGGTATTTCCTCTGTGTGTCACGGTCAAATGCAGATGCTGGTAATTACATGTTGCTGATTCCAAATTCTTCTTCACGTTTCAGAGTCTGTGAATTGACAGTCAGAGGACCAGATTCTGGGTTGAGCAAGAGCTTATTTATACATGTTCAGAATTCCTGCAGTGCAGGGCCAACGTGCACAGACAAGGCCATTCAACCACTTTTTAAAAAATGTTTTTCATCTGTGTAAATTTTCACAGTTGCTGGAAATTAAGGGAGGATTAGCCTGTAAAGGGCTAGTCAGAAGAAAATTATTTATTGACCATAGACATTGATTACAAAATCCTAAAGCTTAATAACACTTGAAACCCACATTGTCAACATCACTTGTCAAAACATACAAAGTAAATATCCTGAAATGAAACTCAGATAAGTTCTCAACCAGTATTTTTCTTACTTTGTCTATCTGTAAATTTTGATTATTATTGATGGAAATAATTTTTTTTTACTTTGTGTGTACAGTGAAATCTGTGTTTACTGCCATTTACCAATAAAAATCAAATTCTTCCAAGGATAGCTCTAAGGTCTTTGTGTCTTCTGTGCAATGCATACTACATTCCCTGGAACTTGCCGTGCCTATGTGCAGAAAAGAGAGAGTAAATAATGAAAAATAATAATAAAAAAGACACCAGATATATTATCATGTTCCCAAATGAATAACAATTGAATCTCTCCTGTAAGTGGGTTCATACTATGTGTTATTTACAAATATTGCAATGAAGAAGAAGAAGAAAATAATGAGAAGAAAATGAAGACAATGAAAATGGTTAAGAAAAGTATAATGATAATGGAAAGAAGCAACAGCCTCAGGAAAAGAAAGGCCAAGAAAGACGCTGACGGCAAAGATTATGATGAAAAGAAAGAAGAAAGTGAAGGAGCAGCAACAGAAGAAAAGGCAAAGGAAAAGAATAAAATATATGCATACCTTAAGCATCATGTTTTTCAAAGTTTCTTTCACGTCCTTGTTCCGCAAGGTATAAATGATTGGGTTTAGCATTGGTGTTAAGATGCTATATAGCACTGAGATCAGTCGGGCGCTACCTGGTGAGTAACTTGAAGTGGGTCTCAGGTAGGAGAAGATAGAGCTGCCATAGTACAGAAGGACCACAATCAGGTGGGACGAACAGGTGGAGAATGCTTTCCTCTTCCCCTGGGAAGAAGGCATCTTTAGGATGGTTGAGATGATGTAAATGTAGGATAGCAGGATGCAGGCAAAGGGCGTCCAGGCTATAAACAGGCCAATGGAGAGCAGCAGGAGTTTATTGAGAGAGGTGTCCCCACATGACAGCTCAAGCAGTGGCGGGATATCACAGTAGAAGTAATCAATACGGTTGTCCCCACAGAAGGGTAACTGGAAGGCGAAGGCCGTGTGAATTGCAGAGTTAAGGAAACCACTTACCCAGGAGGCAGCTGACAGCTGGAGGCAAATGCTTTTGTTGATGATCAGTGTGTAACGCAGCGGGTTGCAAATGGCAACATAGCGGTCAAAGGCCATCACGGCCAGCAGGAGGCATTCTGTGCCCACGAAGGAGAAGAAGAAGTAAAGTTGCAGCACACAGCCCGCGTAGGAGATGTTGCTCCTCTCAGAGAGGAGATGAACCAGCATTTGAGGGATGGTTGTGGTGGTATAGCAGATGTCCAGAAAGGACAGGTTCCCAAGGAAGAAATACATGGGAGTGTGGAGTCGGTGGTCCACCAAGGTGGTGATGATGACAAACGTATTCCCAAGTAGGGTGAAGAGGTAAGTGAATAAAAACCCACTGAAGAGTGAAAGCCGCACCTCCTGGAGGCTGGAAAATCCCAGGATGATGAATGACTTCAATGCAGTTTGATTTCCCCTCTCCATGTTTTAATATTCAGTCATGTCCCTGCCATTGGAAGACAACATTAAAAGAAGTGTTAATAAAGGTTTGAGAGTAATCTTGATCTATGATACAGAAATATTCAACTTGAAAACACTCGGAGATTATTTTTTGGGGGATGAACTCGTAATAAATGAGGCATTCAAATACTATGGCAGTGAAAGTTGTATATTAATACTTGGAACTTATACAGTGCCTTTCATCCATCCTCACAAAGCACTATTAAAAAGATGAAGGAAACATTATCCCCGTTTTACCAATGGGGAAACTAAGGCACAAAGAGAAGACTTGACAGCCAAGTGCACACGGTAGGCTCAGGGTCCCTTCCATTAAGACACACTGCTCTCCATTGCCTTTACCCAACTCAATGGGAATCCCTCAAGCATTCAGTTGGCTTTAGATAGATAGATAGATAGATAGATAGATAGATAGATAGATAGATAGATAGATAGATAGATAGATAGATAGACAGTGCAGTATACAATGTGTGCTTGACTAAAGTTGATATGTTTAAAAGTTTTTGCGTGTTTGTGAATACTATCAATATGGTGTAATGTCTGTTGTGCAGGGTATATAGAAGATTGTGTTTGGTTTGAGATCTGAGGGGTGTATCCATTTACACCGTGTGCTGCTGGATTGTTATTTTTGTTTCTTGTGCAACTGGTCTTGACACAAAATTCTTTTTAAGTTGCTTAGAAATTTTCATTTACACTGAACAAAATTATCAAGATACTCTAGCACAGTTAAGAACTGAATTTAGTATCCACACATATGCATACACAAAATACATAAATACACACACACAAACCTACAGGGTGACAGCTACACAATATGCACATTTTCATGCAAATACCTTTAGACACAGAGAAAAGAATTCCACTCAAACACGATCCCCATACACAGGCTCAAATAGACATACACATTGAAACACACACACGGTGATATTCAGCTAGCTAAATGTGCAACGGAAAACCCAGCACACTCAAAAAATGGAGACAGATCCTTAGATGATGAAAATCAGTGTGGCTGCATTTACCCCAGCTAAGGATCTGGTCCATCAGATTCAACAAAACTACACTGATTTATCCAAGCTGGACTTCTGCCCCATTTTATTTCTTCTAATGGTTTTTTTTTATTTTTCACCAACAATCGAGAGCCTAAACGTTTCCAACAGATTTAGCCTAGAAAAATATTCATTTTCTGTTCAGTTTTTGGCTGAAAATGTTTCATTTATTGGCAGATTTTGACCAAAAAATCATCAGTTGTGGATACTTTTCAGCTGAATTTTTTAAGGTTTTCATGTAAAATACTCATATTTCAGGTTTTCATTTTTCAATATAATATTGAAAATATCTACAGAAAAATAAAATCCCACCTTCTCTACTTACCAGTGAAAGAAAACAGCAGTGTTGTGAACTCAGCAAGATACATAAGTTGTTGTGTGCCAATTGCCTCCTTACATATCTATCTATCTAGATATAATGGCATCCCCTGGGAAATTCTCTGTTGGAGAACTTTTTTAACCATATTTCTGGCAGGGGGTAAGCGAAGCTGAAAGCTTTCTCAGCAATAAGACCAAGATCCTACCAATTCTAATTCACTGAAAAATATATTTTGGTGAGTGCCAAAACTATTTTGCTGTGTGTAAAATTTGACAAATAGTTTTGGCCCAAAAAAAGAACTAAAAACCGTCAGGGGGAAAAAGGTCAAATCAGGGTTGTTGTGACATTTTTGACCTGAAACTTCATTTCTAATCAACGTTTTCTTTATGAAACAGTATTTTCATTTTCATAATGTGAACATGAATCAACATGCAAAATGTTTCATGCAATCCCAATGATTTTGTTTTGTTTCCTTTCGGTGAGACAAATAAACAAACAAACAACCCCCAAAATCCAATTTCAAACTGAAACAAACCAAAGTCAGCCAGTGAACCAAAAAAAATCAATCATTCACTAAGCTTTAAGCAAAAGCCATGGGGACTGGCTATCTCTGGAGAAAGGAGGACAATAAATCTTGGTTCTTGGTTTTCAAAGGGGATATTTTCAAAAGCCTTTCAACTTCCTTAGTTTCCTTTGAAAATCCCAGCCTGGAATACCTGGCCTTTACTACTCAAATGAAAGCAGGTCTCCTTCAGCTAATAGTAGGTCACTTGTTTTCTTCTGGATCCAGCTTGTAGAAGGAGACATAACATGCACATAAACAGAGCCATTAAATCACCCTGTTGGCCACTCCTGGAGACTGCATAATGCATCTTTGGGCACTAAAGGCAACACAAAGTGAAGTGGCATTGTAGCCAGCATGTAGCTGTCAAGAACAAGTCATGCCCAACCAACCAAATATCCTTCCTGGACAGAGTTATTGGGTTGTTAGATGAGCAGAACCAGTAGATAAGATAGATCTTGATTTTAGGAAGGGTTTTAACAGTGTCACAAGACTTTCTCATAAACCAACCAAGGAAATTTGGTCTAGACAAATTAATATAAAGTGGGTGGACAAGTGGTTGAAAGACCATACTCAAAGAGCAGTTATGAATGGTTCATTGTCAAACTAGGGGGACATATCTAGTGAGGTCCCACAGGGTCAGTGCTGGGCCCAGTGCTATTCAATATTTTAATTAAGGACCTCGACAACGGAGCAGAAAGTATGCTTCTACAATTTACAGATGACACTGAGCTGGGAGGGGTTGCAGGCACTTTGGAGGATAGTATTAGAATTCAAAACAACCTTGAAAAATTGGAGCATTGGTCTGACTTCAACAAGATGAAATTCAACAAAGACAAGTGCAGAGTTCTTCACTTAGGAAAAAAAATAAATTGCACAACTACAAAATGGGGAGTGATTAGCTAAGCAGCAGCACTGTGGAAAAAGATCTGGGATTATGGTGGACCAACAAATTGAATATCAGTCAACAATGTGATGCAGTTTTGAAAAAGACTAATCTCATTCTGGGGTGTCTTAATGGGGGAATCATATGTAAGAGGTGGGAGGTAACTGTCCTGCTCTGCTCAGCTCTCGGGAGGCCACAGCTGGAGTCCTGTGTCCATTTCTGGGTGCTACACTTGAGGAAAAATGAGGACACGTGGCAGAGAATCCGGACAAGAGCAACAACAATGGGGAAAGGTTTTGAAAACCCGGCCTATGCAGAAAGGTGAGAAAACTGGGCATCTCTAGTTTTGAGAAAAGAAGACCAGGGCGGGTGGGCTGATAAGGGCTGTTATAAGGAGGACAGGCATCAATTGTTCCGCATAGCCACTGAAGGCAAGAGAAAACGCAATGAGTTCAATCTGCAGCAAGGGAGATTTAGGTTAGATATTTGGAAAATCATTGTAACTCTAGGGCTACTTAAGCCCTAGAACAAGTTCCAAGGGAGGTTGTGGAATCCAAATCACTGGAAGTGTTTAAGAACATGTTGGACAAACCCTTGACAGGGATGGTCTAGGTTGACTTGGTCCTGCCTGGAATTGATGACTTCTTAAGGTACCTTCCAACCCATCTTTTCTATGATTAAGTGATTTGTCATGCTGTGTGACAGCAGACCACGAATGCTTACCAGCCCCGCTGCTGCTATGGGGAGAGGGACTGAAGCCATGGACTAACCACTCTCTACCTATTGTGGAGTTTTAGTGCTGCAATGGTGGCTGGAGCCCACAAATCCTTGTGTGCTGACACAAGAAGGACCAATGTTGTCCCATGCTTCTCTGTGGAGGTCACATGGGGCAAGGCAGCCTCCTGTACGGACAGCCTGGCACCAGCCACCAGAACGAGGAGCTAGAGGCACAAAGGGGATGTGGGGAGGCTGAGAATCATTCCCACCTTGCTTTTAGGTGCCTAGAAAACCCCTGGGAGTATGAGGTTCACAAAGACTGAGTGCGGACCTAGGTTCCCTGTGCAATGAGTATGTAGCAACAAGAACTGCTGCACGGGATGCACAAAAGTCAGAATCTAGGCGGAGGAGCCAGCTAAAGTAACCAGTGGGAATTCAATGCCTAAAGTGTTTTTTGCAAGCGGGGGGGAGGAGGTCCTCCATAACTTTTAGTCCAGTGGTTATAATACACCTCCATGATATGGGAGACCCCAGGTTCATGTCCTTCATACACAAGAGTGTCAGAAGGGATTTGAAGAGGGTTATGTCACCTCTCAAACCACTGCCCTATGGGATATTCTGGTAGGAGGCTCCCTGGAGTCGTGCTGGAGCTGTTACATCACGGCTAAATAATGAAATGTTTGTTGGAGCAGAAGGATTGGGTCCTATGTTTCCCAGGTGAGTTTTCCAACCATCAGGCTATAGAATCCTTCTCATGCTTGGTTTTTCTCTGTTTGGCCAACTGGAGCAGAGAGCAAATGCTCTCCCTATATACAGCTCTAGGGAAATCGACCCTGCTCTGCTGTAGATGTCTCTTTCTCTTGATTTAAAAATTGTCAGTGATGAAAAATTTTCTGCAATCCTTGGCAAGTTTTTCCAATGGTTAGTTACTCTCACTGTTAAAACTGCACACCTTATTTCTTGGTGTCATAGATAGATAGATAGATAGATAGATAGATAGATAGATAGATACTCAATAATAATATGTAATCAGTTTTATTTTGTGTAACACCCTTTTAGATAAATTATACCCACACTTTTTGCAGAGGAGAAAAATACATATAGCAGATGAAATAGTACATAGCAACATTACCTGCCTGGATGACATAAGCTGTGCCATCAGGCACATGCTCAGCATAATTGCTGCTACACGATGGGTTTGGATGGCCTAGCTCTGTCAGTGGTGCGGGAGGGCATGTGTGTTTTTTTTCACACTCCTAGCTGACATAGCTATATGGAAAACTTTGCAGTATGGCCCGGGCCTTCCATAGCATTGCTCAGCTAAAGATATGAAATGACTTTACATACAAAAAAGCTGGGAAGTTTTCCTTGAAGGAAACTCACTGCCAGTTGGGAGATGGGCCCCTACATCTCTTAGGCTTCCATGAAAATCCAAGCCTTAGCCTTTGACAGAGCTAGCAAATAGGGAATATTCAATTCACCCACTACTAATGTGTACCCATTTCAGGGATGGAGTATCAACGCAACTGAAACACTGGAGCAGAGTTTACGGGCTGGTGGACTCTTGCTCACCTGACTAAAGGGGTTCATGTGGCTCTGCAGGTGAGGAGAGAACGTAAGTCATTCAATCAGCCCAGTACTTAAGGCTGTGATTTTCAAAGGGGCCTAAAGGAGTTAATTAAAAACCAATGGGAGTTGGGAGCCTACCTCCCTTAGGCTCCCATGATAATCTGAGCCCAGCTGCTTAAGTATTTGAAGGACAGACCCCAATTTTCAATTTTTTAGATATCACAGAATCATAGCAATGTCAGGCTGGAAGGGACCTCGAGAGGTCCTTAAGTCTAGCCCCCACTTTTGCTGAGGCAGGGCCAAGTGAACCTAGACTGGCGTTTGTCCAACCTCTTGCTAAAAGCCTCCAGTGATGATGGGGATTCTACAACCTCCCTTGGAAGCTTGCTCCAGAGATTAATGACCCTGAGAGTTAGAAAGCTTTTTCCAAATATCTAACCTAAATCTCCCTTGCTGGAGATTAAGCCCATTACATCTTATCCTACTTCAAGGGACATGGAGATCAACTGAGCCCTGTTGCCTTTATGACAGCCCTTCACATACATGAAGCTTGTTATCAGGTCTTTTTTCAAGACTAAACATGCCCCATTTTTTTTTCACCTTTCCACGTAGGTCAGCTTTACTCAACCTTTTATCATTTGTGTGATTCTCACCTGAACTCTCTCCTATTTGTCCACATCTTTCATAAATATTCAAAACACATTCCAGGCCACACAGCAACTAATATTCCGATTATATGTTAAGGTTTGGTTTAATTGTACTGTTCTGTTATTGGATCCTTTCTCAGACTTTCCTACTGATTGACCTCCACATTTAATAATAACACATAGATATGAAAGCTCTTTACAACACTCCTGGAGGTTCCACTCCACTGCTCTAGCCCCAGACCCATTCCCCTCCAAGAGTCATCAAATGTAACCCCCCAGCACCCGTCTCTCTAACCACTAAAACCCACTCCCTTCCCAGAGGGTAGAATAGAACCGAGGATTCCTGGCTCCCAGCTGATCTGACACACTACAGCCCACTCCTGGAAGTAGATAACAACCCCAGTATTCTGGATTCTCTTAGACGAAACATTTGCCTCACAAGGACCTTTTTGAGGGCTCTCTTCACATCCTTGTTCCTCAGAGTATAAATCAATGGGTTTAACATGGGGGTGATGATGCTGTACAGCAGGGAGATTAACATGTCATTGTTCAATGAGTAGCTAGAGAGGGGTCTGACGTACGTGAAGATACTGCTCCCATAGTAGAGCAAGACGGCGGTGAGGTGTGACACACAGGTGGAGAAGGCCTTGCTTCTCCCCTCCGTGGACTGTATCTTCAGTATCCTTGAAACAATGAAGCCATACGAAAGTCCAATGCACAGGAAAGGGCTCCAGCCTATGAAGATGCTGGAGACCAGTATCATGGTGGCATTGAATGAGATGTCCCCACAGGAAAGGGCCAGCAAGGGTGGAATGTCACAGTAGAAGTAGTTAACTCTGTTGGCCTCACAGAAGGGCAGGCGGATGGTGAGGAAAGTGTGTACCGCAGCATTGAGTGCACCACTCAGCCAGGAGAGTGACACAAACAGAACACAAAGCTTCCTGCTCATGAGGAGCGTATAGCGCAAGGGGTTGCATATGGCCACGTAGCGGTCGTAGGCCATGGTGGCCAGCAGGATGCACTCCGCACCCACAAAAAAGAGAAAGAAGTAGAGTTGTGCTGCACACCTAGCATAGGAAATGCTGCTCCTGCCCGAGAGGAGATGCAACAGCATCTGGGGGATGGTGGTGGTGGTCTGGCAGACATCTAGGAGGGAGAGGTTCCCCAGGAAAAAGTACATGGGGGTTTGGAGATGTGGTTCCACCAAGGAGAGGAAGATGATGAGACTGTTCCCAAACACAGTGAAGATGTAGATGATGGAGATGACCCAAGACAGTAGAAAACGTAACCCCTGGATATTATGAAATCCCAGAAGAATGAATTGAGTTGGCATGGTTTGATTCTCCATGATCACGTCTTCACTTAGCTGCAGCACAGGGGGGAATGGTCTATAAACAAGGACAGAGGCAATATGATATAAGACTTTGCACATTCAATTTGATCACTGTCAGAACCAGGAGCCTAGAGTTTCTTCCCGCTAACACTCTCTAACCACTAGACCCCAGTTCCCTCTCAGATCCAGGCATAGACGCTCGACATTCTGTCTCCCTGAACTTGCTCTAACACCCAGAACCTGCTTCCCTTCTGGTGATTGTACTTGACCCCAGGAATGTCACTGCTAGAGCACACACCATTCCCAGGGCTGAGGAATCCTCCTGATGCCTAGTCCTCACTTCTCTAACCACTACATGACACTACAATCCACGAGACCTGTCTCCAAGCACTCTGTGCTAAACCACTAGATCTCACTCACCTCTCCAAACTTGGGGAAAAAACAGGTGTTCAGACCCACCCGTCTCCCCCGTTTTACCTTTCAGAGTCGAGAATGGAACCAAGAGACCTGATGTGAGTCCCCTAAATCTCCAAACACTAGAACCCACTCCCTTTTCTGAGCTTGGGCTAGTACTCAAAAATCCTTGCTCACTGGTGATCACACACTTTTACAAGTACCTGAAGGACATAGAAAAGCTCCCGATTTGCCGTCTTTGCTTTAACTCTTAGATCCCAGTCTTTCCCTTAGCCAGAGTTAGTGCCTGTGTGTTGGAGAAAGTTTGTCCTTCCATGAACCTACCATATGGATTCAAGTAATAAATAAAAGACTGTAATCTTCATGGACTGTAAGTCTAATATTACAGTCAGGGGCATGGTACTGAGCAAACACTGAAAGTAGATAGACAAATCATTACCAAGAGCTGGCAAAACATAAAAACAATCTAATCTTCATTTCTTTATCTGTTACACATTTCCAGATTTCAAGCAAAGTAGCCTTTTATCTTTTTTAATGTTTCAGAATGAAATTTCTGTGCTTGTCAAAAGCGTTGTAGGTTATAATGTCTTTCTACTGAAGAGCAAATTCTACCCTCCCACTCAACAACTGTAAGATTTAACTAACTCCTACAATGAGAGACACATGTAGTTGGAGAGTGAATAATTTAGTGAGTGACAGAGAGAAAGAGAGAGAAAATGATGAGAAGTATATCTATTATTTTTATTAATAAAATATACAATCGTTCTATTGTTTAACTCTTTAACTGTTTTATATTTCCATCAGGCACAGTACGGCAGTCCACTTGCTACTGAGAGCCATGTGTTTTCAGCTTAGCTAAATGACAAAAATTACAGTTTCTCATGTTTGCATATATGAAATATACATGCCCCTCAATGACATGGCAGGTTTTAGAAAATTTTACAGGAGAGCCAGATTTTGCTCTCCACAACACTGGAAAATTTTCAATATTCCAACAGAGAGACAAATAGTCAGATAGATAGAAACAGAAAGAAAAACATAAAAAGAGAAATTGGAAAGTAATATTATGACAAGACCTAGCTACCTATTTGATAGATAGATAGATAGATACTCACTGCTGAGAAACAGATGATGGTGATGATGAAAATTTTGACGATGAATGCATTTGTTAAAAGCATTAGTAAAAGATAGCAGTAAAATATAGAATCACCTTATTTTATTTTGCTTTATTTTATGTTTCCAGATTTTCAGCAGACCAAGTGCCAGAGTGCAATAGATATCAGGATCCATTTGCTTCTGCCTTACTTAAATCAGAAAGATTATATTGTCTCTCATTTGCAAGTTAGTTGTTCATGCAGAAATGAACACACAAGATAAATAAAGTGTTTACGTTTGAAATTTCTGTGCCCTTCAGACACCACAGAAGACTGAAATTCTGCTCCAAATGGTGAAGCAGAGACAGAGAGGAAGAGATGAAAAACCTCCATGAAAGAATGAACATTCATAACCATTATAATAGCTACAACAATATGTGAAATGTCTCTCTCACCAGTTCAAATAAATACATGCTATTGGCTCTGCATTATGAACAATGGAGACCTTGAAGGAGAAAATAAAGTTAAGTACTTTAAAAGTACTCCTGAGAACATATCCCCAGAGCATCTTCTGTGTTTTTTCAGGGATGAAGCTGCTCCAGGGAATGGGGACAGGAAGAAAATGTTGTCCATTTACTCTTTGATGAACTACCTGTAACTGGACTGTGTAGTGGTGATGTAAATTGTATTTGGAAAGAATAGTTAATGTGCATTTATACCAACTGAGATCCAAAGCCAGATTTTGGCTCTCTGTAAGGGGGGTGTAGATCAAAGCCACTTTTCCGGTGACGTTGACAATTTCTACAAAAATAAGCATATAAACGGTAAGGGTGGGAAATAAATTCTTCATATATGATTGTGCTAAAGGACTATATAAGGCTGTGAGCAGAAAGAGGTCTTGAGTATCTAAAATTCTTAGGGGTCATTTGGTATCCCCAGAGAGAAATATCTGTTCTAACATAATTGAAATCAATATATTTATGCCAGGGATGAATTTTGGCTCCATTACTTCTCAGTTAGGGTGATGACTCTGAAACCTACCGATGACATATTGGGCCAGATTTGCAAATATCGTTTACCTAATGATAAGGATTGAGATTGGGATTTTAAAAAAGGCCAAAGGGAGTTAGGCACCCAGCTAACTTTTCACTACAACCAATGGCAGCTGAGTGCCTAACTCCCTGGGGTCTTTTGAAAATCCCATCTACAAATCTTTATTTGAGCAACTTCATTTCAAATTCTATTTTGGTCATTTGACAGCAAAAACTTAAAGCACTTATTGAATTTGGGGTAGCCTGTGGTAACACCGTCTCTAATGATTCAAAGATAAAAATGAGCTTTTCAAAGGAACCTAGAGGAATCAGGTGCTCAGGAAACAATGAGTTGGATGTCTGACATCCATAGGCTCCTTTGAAAATCCCTGTGTACCACAATGTGTTCCAACAGAAGAAGAGTTAGAGGAATCCACCATGTTTAGAAAGACCCCTCAGGACCTGGGGCATGGATAGGACACTTCCTCCAAATGGGCCAGATGATGAGAGAATTCTACCAAGAGCTCAGCATCGTTAGATGCTTAGATCACTAAAGGTGATAGGGATGAAGGATTTTCTGCATCTCAGAGGATCACCCCTGAAATGGCTCTTGAGAGACCCAGCCTGGAAGAATTCATTTTGTGGTAGCACATTATCAGAGCAGGGATGGCTCAATCCCAGCTTTGAAAAGAACCCAACTGAACTTCTGCATTCACCTCTGGACTCTAAAGCCCATCAACCTCATATCACAGAGCAGAGACGGGTCATCTCCTCTGCTTATGGTCCTCAGGAGACATCATCTGGGATACAGTGGCCCATAGCGAGCCCCTGTACACCAAAGGCATAAAGGCACAGTGAGGAATATGACATGGCCATGTAATGGCAAAACAGTTGTACCAGAGAGGCAAGTATCTGGATCAAGTAATGAACTCCATTTTGTGTTATGTGTTCAACACATCTACAGTTGTCTGAGGTCAGGAATTTGACAGCTCATTGAAGGACTGAAACAGGAAAGCCAGCAAGACACCATCCGGCACAATGGACTTTCAATAATTCTCAACAACTGACCCAGCCCCGTGAAACAATGGTTTTTCTACAGGGCTGGGGCAAGGCTGACCAACGCAGGCAGAGGGCTGATGCAATCCCAGAAAAGCACATGGCAGGCAGACTGAGGTCTATTTAAGAATAGAGGACTGCTCTTTGCCCAGATCTAACCATCCCCCATATAGGAAGTACTTGTGGGAGAAAGAGAAAAGAAGGGACTCTGGTCAACCTGAAACACTGACAAACCTCAGACTAGCAGGGAGCGTGAGCACAGACTGGAAGAGGGGTTCATCTCAAGGCTATTTACTTTGTTTCCAAACACTTGTAACTCTCAAGTGCTTCATCAGTAAAGTGTTTGGTTAAGAGCTTCCAAGCCTGTGTTCCTTGACTCTCTATCCTGTTGATCTCAAAGGAATTAAAATAGAAGACAAGGTTGCCAGAGCCTGTACGAAGTTCATAGGGAATGTATGTAAGTGACTGAGGGACTCAGGAGAGCTCAGACCTTTTGGCTTTGGCAGACTATGGCAGCCCATGTCCCAAAGAAGGTCTAGGGGTGTGCTCTATAGCCCCAGAGCTAGAAATAATAGCCCAACTCTATGCACACTCAATTGACTTGGAAGCACATGAGATCAATAATAATTATAATAATTATGCCGAAGACGAAGAATGCTGCCCCATCACCAGACATCAATGTCCCATTCTGACCCACAGTGACCCCAACCTGGGCAGTGGCAGACAGGAAGGAGAAATTAATAGCTCAAAGTAAAGTACTTTAAGTGTATTCTGTTTTATTTATACCTATACATCAGTCCTGGAACAGAGCTGATCAAAGAGCATGCAGTGGAATCGCTGCTTCCAGGAATAACAGCCCAGCCTTACACCATGGCCTGATGTTGAAGTTTCTGGCCAGTCATCAGATCCAATCTCCCTTCCTTATTTCCAGATGCTAAACCACATGATAAGCATTCGTCAGTGGAGAAAAAATGGGAAGCTAAATCCCTTTAGTTAATTTGAAATCCTTAAAACCTCTGTTTGTCCCTTATGGGAAAGAAACTGTAGAAAGTCACAGTTAGTGTTTTATGCAAGGCTCACTAGATATTTTGTACCAGCTTGAGGCATTTTTTAAAGTGGATTGTTAAGAAGTTAATCAGGAAAATGAAAAATACCCTCTGTGCTGCAGTCCTGATATTGTTGATTTGGATATTAAATGCTTTTTATGCCATTCCCTTTTTCCCCCAGTTTTCATCATGCTACCAGTTTTGCTATTGAAAACACACAATTCCATTATGCATGTTTTTATTTATCTATTTTGGAGAGGTGTGTTTCCCCAACTCCGCAAAAGGCAGGGACAGTATTTAGCCCATCAGAAGATGTGAGAGGCAGGGTCTGATTTCTGGGCTATGCCTATTAGCTGGATATTTTTGCTAAACCATTCCATCGGGACAAAGTTGATCGTGCCACATTCTGCAGATGATGCTGATAGATAGACTGATAAATAGACCAATAGATATGTTCATATCTCAGTGAAAATGAAGCCCAATGAGAGTGTGAGATCCTATTGAATATTTACAACTCTTTTGATTTAATTCAGAACAGAACTGCCCCCTCAAGATTACACTTTCTTTTCCCCCTCCTTTTGCCCTTAGTTACGTTGCCGAATCAGAGCTAGGGCTCACCCACTCTCCACCTCTTGTTTCAGAAAGAGCCTGATCTATCAAACTTTAGCTATTGAAGCAGCTCTTGAGCATTGACTGCATTGTAATGGCTCACACGAGCACAGATTTCTCATAGGAATGGTGGCTTTGCAGAATCATGCTCCAAAGACCCTCTTCCCTGCTGGTGGACATGCATTTCAGTGAAGCTACTCTAGTTGCCATCAGTTGACACTCTGTCTCCAGGAGATTTTAGCAAAATAGAGAGAGTTCTGTGGCCCTTAAAGACTAACACATTTATTTGGGCATAAGCTTTTGTGGGCAGAGACCCACTTCATCAGATGCATGCCTGAATTTCTTTATTTTAATTTAACTTAAAAGCATTACCCTGAGTTGTCTACATTCTTGGGACAGACACAAATTTATCGAGAGTTTTCCACAGGGCCTCCTTCACCTCTCTATTTCTCAGGCTGTATATCAGCGGGTTGACTAAAGGAGTCAGGACCGTGTAGAAGACAGAGAACACTTTGTTCAGGGGTCTCAGGGTGTTAGTGTCTGGTAGCATGTAGACAACAATCAGAGTGCTGTAGTAAACCATCACCACGATGAGGTGAGAGGAGCAGGTGGAAAAGGCCTTTTGCCTCCTGGTGTTGGAAGGGATTCTCAGGACCGCAACGATAATCTGAATGTAAGAGGCCAGGATCAACAGAAAGGGTGGCAGTGTGAATATGGAGGAAGACACAAAAGCAGTAAGTTCTATCAGGTGGGTGTCACTGCAGGACAGCTTTACTATTGGGGTGAAATCACAAAAGAAATGGTCAATTTCACTAGGGCCGCAGAAAGTCAATTGTGTCATCAACACCGTCAACGTGGCGATCGCCAATGAGCCACTTATCCAAGAGCCAGCCGCCAGCTGGCGGCAGCACCGGTTGTCCATAAGGGTAGTGTAGTGCAGAGGTTTGCATATGGCTAAATACCGATCGTAAGACATCGCGGCCAAAAGAAAACACTCTGTAGTGGCTAAGCAACCAAAGAAATAAAATTGCACAAAACAGGCAGTAACAGAAATGGTCATGTTGCCAGTCAGGAAACTTGACAGCAACCTGGGCAGGATTACTGAGGAGTAGCAGGTCTCCAAGCAGGACAAGTTTCCTAAGAAAAAGTACATGGGAGTGTGAAGTAGCTGAACTGATAGAACTAGCGCGATGATGATGATGTTCCCAACAATGGTCACAATATAGATCAGAAGAAACATCAGGAAGAGAAGGATGTTCAGCTCAGGGAGATTCCCGAATCCCAGGAGGACGAATTCAGTGACAGACGTTTGATTTCTCCTGTCTATATCTGCCATGGATTGCATCTAAATGAAACTGGGACTAGAATTTGAGGGAAATAAATGTACATATTAAGAGACGGTCAAGATGTTTATTCCAGAAACCCGTTTCCCCCAGATAACCAAAAATTCAGCAGCCACCAAAAACTGAGGCACACAAAATCAATAATCACTTAACAATATATAAAACTAAGAGGATATTTACCCAACTCCATAAATATTCTAAGAAATCAAACCAAAAAAATATACACAAACAAAAGCACAGACACATCAAAACAGACTCCACAAACCCTTCCTCCTCCCGCAAAATCCAGAAAACAAAAAGTCAAGTAAGCTAAAATAAAAAACAGCCACAAGAAAACTTACTGTTGTGATTTTCAAAGTTTCCAGAGACATTTGCATGCTCACTAAATGGGTGTTGGATCTTCAAATCTATTAAGCGGCTTCAAAAGTCTCAGCCTACCAATTTTCTAATATCTTAAGCAAAGCTTTTACTGCCATGAATTCTCCAGAACTGAAGAGCAAAACTGGATTGATTCTCCCGGTTCTGCTAATCAGAAAACAAGAAAAAAAATTCCACTTCTGGCAGCATCTCCACCAAAAGAAGAAATGTTCCTTTCACCACAAGCTAAGCAGAAGAGGAGGGTGTTGATACTGGACGCTTAGTGATTAGTGTGGATACCAGTGAGACACAGGATGCCTGATTTACAGATCAATAAGGTTTAATGTGCAAAGTTTTTTATAAATATGCTACTGAAATTAAAAGCCTAAAATTAACTACAATAGATTACATTTACTAAATCTGGAGAGACTCATAGACTCATAGGTCAGAAGGGACCAATATGATCAT
>ML675620.1:999636-1044299 GCA_007922155.1 Mesoclemmys tuberculata
CCAAGCTCTTTGAGTCTCCTTTCATAAGGCAGATTTTTCATTCCTCGAATCATCCTAGTAGAGAGCTAAGAAGTCACTCAGAAGGCTGTATATTTATTCAAAGATACGGGAATTGTAAAAGATGTCCTTTCCAAAAATGAGGTGGAAAAACTGCCTAACCCTCAGATTCACATGACTGCAGCCTGCAATAGATGACTGATGTACTCGACCAACTCAACTCAGAAGCAATGAGCGGCTCCAGACTTTCACTTACTAACACAGATGGGATTCCTCTAGATAAGGAGAAAATGTCTTTTGCTGAAGATAAAGAATTGTCTTTCCCCCAAAATGAAGACTCAACCTAGGAACATAGGAGAAAGATGGTGGCATCATGGTAGGGTGACTAGATAGCAAGTGTAAAAGAGTGGGACACTTCTTTTAAGGTGGTGGGGAGGGGTATAGTTAGGTCTATAAGACAAAGCCCCTAATTTTGGGACAGTCCCAATAATATCAGGGCTCTGGTCACCCTACATCACAGTATGAAAGAACCTGCCTCCAGACTAGAAATGGACAGTGCAAACACAGTGTAAAGAACTGCCCAGGGTGCATCTTATCTACTGCTCACAGATACTCCAGGAATTTGTTCCATGGGTGTTCAACCAACAATCCTATTTCCTACAATGTATCTCTGTATTCAGTCTGTAGAGATACAGCATCCTGAAACTTTGAGATGTTCCTCAAAGACTTTTATCCAGAGAGTAAACACAGGCATTCAAGAAAGTATAATTATTAAACAGTAAACTACAATTAAGTATTAACCGTACTTTGCACAGAGGGTTAAAACAAGAATATTAGTTGTTAGACTTGAGATTCACATAAACAGACAAATATTTAGGCACACAAAAAGACAAACATATCTATCTATCTACTTACCTCCGTACCTTTCCCATAAAATCAGTAGCAATAGCGAAATACCTAGTGGATTTCAAGATCTCTGGAGATTCCTCCCTTGTTGAGATACAAGCTCAGCTTGCAGTAGGTTTTCTTGGTTTTTGTTTTTCGGCTGGAAGGAGTTGAGCAGAAGTAGGTGTCACAGAATCCTAGATCATAAAGCCAAGAGGGGCCATTGTGTTAGTGGTATGAGGATGGGAAAGCTTTCCCAAAGAGGAAACTTTTGCAGTGTTTCCCACAGGCAAAACACAGATTCATCTAGTGACTCTGAAATCACCTAATCTCCTCTGCAAGCTCCTTCCATTGCCAAATCTCCTCACCCAAGAATGCCTTGTCCCAGATTCTCATGCATTTCATCCTGGGCTTTGGGATTTTTGATATTACTGGGCACTGAGGTGCTACAATAACAAAGAAAACTGAGTGAATAGATGTAATTTCAAGCACATACCAATATACACACGAGCACAATGATGCATGCACACACACACACACACACACACACACACACACGCCTGCAGACCTACTAACAAGCATAATAGAATGCGTACGCATGTGAACATACAAAGACACATAAAGCTGTGATCTTCAAAAGAGTCCAGAGGAGTCAGGCACTCAAATACCATCGTCTTCAATTGGAAATCTCTTAGGTGATTACATTTTCAAACCTAAATCTCTTAGGTGCATTTGAAAACCCCAATTTAAACTTACAAGGACAATTACACACACATCCACAAACACACTCACACTGTGTGAAACGCACTTTAAGTGGACCTACAAATATGAACATCCAAACAATGACATAGGAAAATACAGTCAAAATCTCTCTCCTGGACTTACTTAGAAACATGACAGGGAAAACGGTAATCTTTGCTAAGGAATGAATTTGCTGGAAATAGCAGTGAAAACGTCAGTGTTTTACAAAGCTAAAGAACGGAGCTATAGTAACACTCCCTTGTCCGTTTAATATACCTTACTGGTGATTTGCCTTAGTGCTGTACTCCCATAACCATTCTGAGTGTGTTTATAATCGAGAGAATTTGTGTTCAAATTATTAATATCCTTTGTTCATCTCAACAATGAAAACTGCTAACTCACCTTCCCAGAAATGAATTGCCGCTATCTCGCATGGATCCCCAGCGCAGCTGCTTATACGGATTCTGCTGAACCCAGGGGAATTAGTCTCAGAAATACGCTGCTGTGATATTGCCAGTCAACCCAAATGCCCCTGACTCCCAAGAGACGATGAACTTGTTTTTCCAAAATAACAAAGGCCTTGTATGGGTCTAGCTGGAGGAGTGATGGCTTAGTACGTAGTAGACTGGTGGCATGCGTACTTGGAAAAGTGAAGGGTTAACCTGTCTTTCAATGAAGCTGTGAAGACCCAAATTATCTGGGTCCCCTTTCCTTTCCTTTGCAGTGGTACTTTGCTACCTTGATGAAAAATCTCAGCACAGCCGTTGCACAACCATTGCCAAGATGGTACCCATAATTACTTAGTGACTCCATTTTGCATTCTCTCTCTATCAACATATCGAATCAGGACAGTATCTGAGCTTGTCCCAATATCTCCTCTCTCTCTCTTTTTCTCTCGTCCTCCTACTCTGCTCTCCCTATGCGTCTCCCTTCATCTTCTTTTCAGGATGTTTCCAACCTACTGTGAGTTTTCTTCCCTCTCTTCCTCTTCAAGGATGTTGAGTCTTCTCCTTCTAAGCCCTCCTTTTCTAGGCCTGAATCTATCACTGGGATATAGGAGTGACTCCTGTCAAATTCAAAGAAAGTTCCTGGCATTTCCATGGCATGAAGATTTGGATGAAAAGAGAGCAGCTTTTTTTTACTCTTTGCTCGGTAGCTCCAGCAGAGGCAAACGGGTGGGAGCCAAAGACAGGGAGGATTCCTCTGAGCAGTCTTTCCAAAAGAAATATTCTGGGGAAGTTGTATGGCTAGTGTTATAGAGGAAGTCAGATGCGATTGTCATGATGATCTCTCCTGGCCTTGGATTCTATGAATCCTCCCTACGCCGCTCTACAGGCAGATTGAAGAAAGCACCTATTAAATATGATGTTTCCAGGAGGTCCAAGCATGGGCAATACACCATCCGCGTGAATGTTGTTGGTCAAAATGTGAGTCTCCTGATAGGTATTCATTGTGACAGTCTGACCTTAAGTCACAAACGATCCCTCATTCTATAGATTCATTGGAACAGGGCAAGCGGATTGTGGTTTGCCCACCTTCACCAGGCTATAGAGTCATGGATTTGCCATGTCTCTCTCTCTTCGGCCACATGGCTATTTAAGTATTTATCCAAAGTGGAATAGCTTCAACAAGAGAGATTTAGAATGAGACCCCTCGCCCAGTGGTAAAATTTCAAATCAAAGGTGCAGGAACTATCTGAAGCCTGCATCCCAAAAAAGGGGATAAAATTCATAGATGAGATGTACACCAAGCTGTGTGAGTAAGTATCTCAGACAGGTGATTAAGAGAAAGCAGAAAGCCTACACAGAGTGGAAGATAGGAGGGATCAGCCAGGAAAGCTACCTCTTGGAGGACAGAACATGTAGAGATACAGTAAGAAAGGCCAAAAGCCAAGTAGAGTTGGACCTTGCAAAGGGAATTAAAACCAATAGAAAAAGGTTCCATAGTCATGTAAACAGGAAGAAAACAAAGAAAGAAAAAGTGGGATTACTAAGCAATGAGGATAGGGTGGAGGTTAAGTATAATCTAGGCATGGCTTACTTAGTTCCTATTTTTAAGAAAGGGGAAAAAAGTGATCTGGGTAACTACAGGCCTGTTAGTTTGACCTCAGTAGTATGCAGGATGTTGGAAAATTTTTGAAAGAGAAAGTAGTTAAGGAAATTAAATTAACAGTAACTATGATAAAATACCAGATGGTTTTACAGAAGGTGGACTGTGCCAGACCAACCTGATCTCCTTTTTTAAGAAGAGAACAGATTTTTTAGACAAAGGGAATGAAGTGGATCTAATTTACCTAGATTTCAGTAAGGCATTTGATATGGTTCCACATGGGGAATTATTAGTTAAATTGGAAAAGATGGGGGTTAAAGGGGAGACCACAATGGGTCATATTGAAAGGTGAACTGTCAAGCTGAATGTAGGTTACTAGTGGAGTTCCTCAGGGATCAGTCTTGGGACCAATTTTATTTCACTGTGGACTGGCGATCCCATCTGGCCTGGTTGCTGCAGTCCTTCCTCAGGCCCAGGCTCTGGAGGAGGCCACAACACCTTCCTGAAGGGAGAATATTGAGTGCTTGGGTGTGAATCTTAGCCCCAGCCCTCAGGCAGGGTGGGCAGATAGGTAGTCTATAGCCTTCGATCCCTGGGGCGGGGCAAGACAGGTAAGGAGTCTGGGGTCTCCAACCCTCAGGCAGGGTGGAACTAGCAAGCAGTAGGTTGCCTCAGACCCTCAGGCTGGGTGAGGCAGGATAAGCAGTCAGTTGCCCCAGTCTCTCAGGCAGGGGGAGGCAGGATAAGCAGTCTGGGGTCTCCAACCCTCTAGGCGGGGTGAAACAGGAAAGTATTCTATAGCCTCTGGCCCCTCAAGCAGGGTGAGGCTGGCAGTGAATCCGCTTTCTATAGCAGAAAGGGAGAGTAGTTGCTTCCAGTGTGGTTGGGGAAGGGGAGAGGGGGACGCAGGCCCATCCGTCTCCACTGCGTCCCAGCCCAGGGCCCTATCAGTTGCACAGCGTTGGCCACCGAGTCAGCGGGACTCCTGTCACAACACACTGACAGGGGTTTTGCCCCTGACTCAGCCACTTGCTATGGCTGTCCCTGGGCCAAGTCCTCCCCTTGGTCCCAGGAACCTGTGTCCTCCGTGTTCTCGGGATCGTTAGGGTACTCGACACTCAGCAGGCTCATCAGTTCCTCCTCGTCAACTGGAGGCAGTTCAGGGAGCTCCTCTGTGGAGGATAACGCCTCCAGGTCGCAGGAGTCCTGGGATTCTTTGGCATAGGGCAACTCCTCCAGGTCACAGGGTTCCGGGGACTCGGCATCAGGCAGCGACTCTAGATCCCGCCCAGCTTTCAGAGGGATCTCCCATCCACGGAGCTCAGGAGGTTCGGCCCAGTCACTGGGGCCCGGTGGCCCTAACCAGTCCCAGGGGCCTGGTAAGTTGGGCAGCTTCAGAGGTCTCCAACCTGGGAGGCGATCACTCCTAGCATCGGCTCGGCTTGAACCTGGCCTAGGCCTCAGCCAGTGGGATAGCACATCTGCCTCCAATGGCAGTCTGTCCTCTACTGAACTACGGGGCTGCCTTTTGTACTTCCCCTTCCCCTTCATGGCCCAGCCCTTCTGTTGCCGAGCAGACTGACCTGCCAGGCCCGTTGCTGTCTGGCCTGATCGCTGCGACCCTTCCTTGGGCCCAGGCTCTAAGGGAGGCCACAAGGCCTTCCTACATTCACCTTTCAATTACTGACCTGGCACAAAAAGTAAGAATGTGTTAATAAAGTTTGCAGAAGACACAAGGTTGGGTGATATTGCCAATACAGAGAAGGTTCGGGATATCATACAGGAAGATCTGGATGACCTTGTAAACTGGAGTTATAGAAACAGGAAGAAATTTAATTGTGAAAAGTGTAAGGTCGTGCATTTAGGGACTAATAACAAGAATTTCTGGCATAAGCTGGGGACACATCAGTTGCAAGTGACAGAGGAGGAGAAAGACCTGGGCATATTGGCTGATTACAGGTTGATTATGAGCTGCCAATGTGATGTGGCCGTGAAAAAAGCTAATGCAGTCCTTGGATGCATTAGACAAGGTATTTCCAGTAGAGATAGGGAGGTGTTAGTACCGTATACAAGGAGCTGGTGGAACCTCATCTGGAATACCGCATGCAGTTCTGGTCCCCAATGTTTAAGATTAATTCAAACTGGAAGAGGTGCAGAGAGGGGTTACTAAGATGATCTACAGAATGGAAAACCTGCCTTATGAGAGGAGACTCAAAGTGCTTGGCTTGTTTAGCCTAACCAAAAGGATGTTGAGGGGAGATATGATTTCTCTTTATAAATACATCTAAAGGATAAATACCGGAGAGGGAGAGAAATTATTTAAATTCAGGGGCAATGTAGACACAAGAACTAATGGATATAAACTGGCTATTAGAAAGCTTAGCCTTGAAATTAGATGGCGATTTCTAACCATCAGAGGAGTGAAGTTCTGGAATAGCCTTCCAAGGGGAGCAGTGGCGGAAAAAAAACCTACCTGGCTTCAAAACTGAGCTTGATAAATTTATGGAGGGGATGGTATGGTGGGACAGCCTCATTTGGCAATTGACTGATCTTTGACTACTGGTGGTAGGTATGCCAATGGCTTGTGAAGGAATGTTAGATGGGATGGGTTCTGAATTACTAGAGAGAATTTTTTCAAAGGGTGTCTAGCTGGGGAATCTTTCCCACATGCTCAGGGTTTACCTGATTGCCATATTTGGGGTCAGGAAGGAATTTCCAGGGCTGATAAATGTAATGCAATTATTAATTCTCCCAGGCACCCATAGTCAGAGAAAACCCTAGGGATTTTATCCCGGTGGTCACTGAACAGTACAGAAAAGATCAGTGCCTGAGATTCACTAGCAGAGAAGTTCCAGAGGGTTAGCCGTGTTAGTTTGTTTTTAGCAAAAGAGCGAGAGCCCTGCGGCACCTTAAAGACTAATACATTTATATGGGCATAACCTTTCATGGGCAGAAATCCACTTCATTGGATGCATCTAGTAGAGAAACTTCTCAGACAGAGGTAAATGGGTTTCAGAAACGATGCAGTTGATCACAAGTGGGAAGATTTGACTGGGCAAAGCAAGGTATTTACAAGCTAGTCTTAGGCATTTTCCTTCATTACATTCTCTCCAGAACTGAAGGAAAAATAGAGCAACTTCTTTCACTCTGTCTCACATCTCATCACTCAATCGAATTTATTCTTATGTATCTAATGTGCAAAATAGTTCCTCATCTCTTTCTCTCTGTGTATACTGTCTCTCTCTCTTAGTAACTGATCTGAATGAATGACCATCTAGCTGCCTATTGACTCTACCTATTTACAATGTCATTTTCAACGGCACCTAAAATACCTTCATCTACAGGATTGGGTCTCATCTCACCCACATTTGAGAGTCCCACAGACACACTGGGGAATCTTGGTTGTTTAGAAGAAAAGAAATTGGTCCAACTGTGTTCCAGCAATGCAAGAGGTAAATCTCAGCACATTTAGCTGGCAGTGAAGTATAAGATTAGTTGGGACCAGCCATCTGACAGAGCAAAGAGTAGGGGTCTCAAGTTGCAGTGCTGGAATTCTAGGTTGGATGTTAGGAAAAACGTTTTTCTTCGGAGGGTGATGAAGCACTGGAATGGGTTACCTAGGGATGTGGTAGAATCTAGATCTTTAGAGGATTTTGATCTGTGGCTTGACAAAGCCCTGGCTGGGATGATTTAGTTGGGGTTGGTCCTGCTTTGAGGAGAGGGTTAGACTAGATGACCTCCTGGAGTCACTTCCAACCATCGTCTTCTGTGATTCTATGTGTCTGTGGTGTTTGTTGTTTGTTTGTCTAGTGCTTTTTCTCTCTGCACTCTGGTATCTCATTCTCCTTTATGGGATGGCACTGCACAAGATAGGGAAGTGGGGACAAATGGGGCGAGTGCTCATTAATAATTATTCGCAGGGCTGCAGGGCAGTCACAGAAGAAAGAAGTCACAGACACAGCGATCTTCCCATTTCTTCATGACTTATTGGGAGTGTCCGTGACTCACTCCAGGCAGGTGGGTGTGGGACGGGATGTCAGAATCAGCAGGCAGGCAGACGAGCTGGAAAAGGGGCTGGCTAGCTTGGAAAGAGGCACGGAGCAGGGGAGGGAGACAGGGCCACCTGATGCAGACCTGCCCTCCTCACAGGGCTGGGATCAGGGCTGTGGTGCCAGGGCAAAGGCGGGGGATGCTCCCGCACAGAGCTATCACAAAACCCCTGGCTTTTAGCCAATGGATCACGACTGTACCCTGATTCTGCATAATAAAACACCATGACAAATCTGCAACCCTAATTGTTAGCAGTGACTCCGGCTCCGTCACTGGTGTGGTGCATCTGTACCACAGAACAGAGAGGATATTTCACCCTCGGGGCCTGTCTTCCCAGCTGGCGACAGTCTCAGAGTCTGGGGTCATCTCAAGCAGGCTTGCGGGGCTCACATTAAGAGGATGAAAATGACCATGTCGATGTTACCTCTTCAGCTGAACGTTCCCACCCACTCGGGGTTTCAGAGCCCAGGCCCCAGCCCAAGTGGGAACATCCACACTGATCTTTTTAGTCAGTTGAGGAAGGCTCTGATGCTCGGTGCTCCAGACTTTTTTTCCTGTGGAGAGTTACTCAGAGGGAGACCCTTGCAAATAGCTGCCTAACAGCTTCCACTTGAGGATTGTTAAGAGACAACATCAGAGCCAGTGGCTTTAATGACTGTTGCACACAAAGAGATGAGAAAGGGGACAGGGTGCAGCTGATTGTGTGATTCTCTCTCTCTCTCTCTCTCTCTCTTTCTCTCTCTCTCTACCATGAGATACTGTGCAAATTCCTGAACAGTATATAAATGCCTATGTGGTCTCAACAGGACCGAGATATGGAGGGAAACGTAACTGTGGTGACAGAGTTTATCTTTCTGGGCTTCTCTGATCTCCTGCATCTGCAACCCCTTCTCTTCACCCTCATCTTACTCATATACTTCATCACGCTGATGGGAAATGGTCTCATCATCGCTGCCACGATAGTAAACAAGACACTCCACACTCCCATGTACTTCTTCCTCAGGAACTTGTCAGTCTTGGAGATCTGCTACACCTCGGTCATCATCCCTAAGACTTTGACCAATCTCCTGGCAGAGAGGCAGGCCATTTCCTTCCTGAGCTGTGCAATCCAGATGTACTTCTTCATTTTCTTTGGCAGTACAGAGTGTGGCCTGCTGGCTGTTATGTCTTACGATCGGTACGTTGCCATAAGCAATCCCATGCGCTACTCCCTTGTCATGAGCAGAAAGGCCACTCTTAGCTTGGCTGCTGTGGTGTGGATCCTGGGCAACGTAGTGGCATGTGAGCAAACGGCAGCCATATTCACGTTGCCTTTCCAGGGGTCGAACAAAATCAACCATTTCTTCTGCGACGTCCTCCCAGTGCTTCGTCTGGTCAGCACGGACACATCATTCATCAAGGCCATTCTTGCCTTCCTCACCATAGTTGTCATAGTCTTCCCCTTCCTCTTGATCATCGCCTCCTACACCATCATCGTCAGCATCATCCTGAAGATGAGCTCGGGTGATGGGAGACGCAAAGCCTTCTCCACCTGCTCCTCACACCTGATCACAGTCACTTTGTTCTATGGCAGCACCTTTATAACCTACATGAGGCCCAGTTCCAACGTCTCTGTGGATATCGACCGAGCAATCTCCCTGTTCTACACAGTCATTACTCCAACATTCAACCCAATCATATACAGCCTGAGGAACAAAGAAGTCCAGGATGCTCTCAGGAATCTCTGGGCCAGGACTAGGTTTTATTTGCTTTCCTAAAATATTTTGTTTTCCCAATAATTGAGCCACATTCAAGGGTCTCAGCTTGGGAAGTGGGAAAATGTCCATACAATTGCATAGAAATATGATGTAGGCTTTGTTTTCCCCTTTTGATTCTATATTGCCGCCTGACTGAACACATGGAGTCAAATCAAAGGGGGTTGTAAACTGTTAAGGAACTCAGGAAGGGTAAAATGAGTCAGATAAATCAGCCTGTGAGTGACCTGTTTCAGATCTTTAACACTGAGGGGATTAAAAAGGAAGTGGTTCATTCTGCTGGACCCAGAGCCATCAGGGTGAAGAAAGATACACAGACAGACTGAGAGACAGGAACTGCACTGAGCAGTTGGAGAGAACAGGAGACATCAGGGTTGGGTCAGGTCTACCAAGGGCCTGGAAGGGAATGCCAAATGTAGGAAAGACAATGAGACTACAGGTCTTTTTGCTATTTTAAAATATGCTTCTCTTACCACTGTGCATCATTTGGGAAAATGCTCCTGATTCTGTATCACTGCAAACTACCCCTGACCACAGGCTCCCAAAGGGGAACTTTGACAGAGTCCAAGCACAGCCGGACCTGAGAGAGAGTGGGGTCGACTCCCAGGAAGGCGGAAACCAAAGATCCTGTCACAACTTTGCAGTATTTCTAGATCCCACCCCAGAGAAAAGTAGGGGCATGTGCTGGAGACGTGGAAGGGACTGGGGAAGGATCTCAGAAGGGGGCAGCCTACCCAGCAGGGTCCCAGAAGGACAGGTCCCTTTTAAAGTCGGGGAGGTGTTTTCTACAGCCACATTTTTGGAAAGACGTGAACAAAGTGGAGCAAATCCACAGGAGAGCAACAAAAAGGATCAAAGGGTTAGAAAACCTGACGTATTAAAGAGACTTAGGCTGGGTCTACACTGAAGACGGCAAATTCGCCGCCGTCAGATTGATTGCTCTGGATCGAGTGAGCGGTCTGTGTAAACATGCTCAGTCGATCCAGCAAGCGACATAGGAAAACCATCCCGGGAAGTGGCTTAGCACTGCGTCGAAGGGAATGCTGTTCCCTTCGACGCAGCACAGTGTGGACGGTGCTCGGAGGAGATGCTGCAAAGTCAACAAGAGATACGCAAGTGATTTATGTTACTTGCGTATCTCCCGTTGAGTGCCACCAAATCGCAAAGGTAAGCGTAGACCAGGCCTGTGTATATTTAGTCAGGAGAAAAGAAGACTGAGGTGGGGACCTGCTAGCAGTCTTGCAATTTCTTAAAGGCTGTTATAAAGAAGATGGTGTTCAACTGTTCCCTGTGTCCACTGAAGACAGGACAAGAAGTAAGGAATTGATCTGCAGCAAAGGTTTCATTTAGAGATTAGGAAAACCTTTCTAACAGGAAGAGTAGTTAAACCCTGGAATAGGTTCCCAAGGGAGACTGTGGAATCCCAATCACTGGAGATGTTTAAGAACAAGGTTGGCCAAACCTCTTTCTGGGCTGGTCTAGGTTGACGTGGTCCTGCCTTGGTACAGGGGGATGAACTTGATAACCTCTCAAGGTCCCTCTCAGCCTTACATTTCTGTGAATCACTGACAGCTGCAACTGGCTTATGGACTCCTAAATGCTTACCAACTGTATTTTCTGTTGAAAAAAACCAAGCATAATTAAAACACCTAGGAAATTCATTGACACGAACATAATGAATGCAGAGTTACAGCGAAACAGGGTGGGTGATACAGAATGCCAACATGCTTTAGTAATTTTGCGATTTTCACCTTCCTTGAGACCTTTGCTTTGCATTGTAACCTCCGTGTTGGTTTAGGCCAACCAGATTCTCATAAAACGAACCCTATGCTGACCACATCAATCTTCTCTGTGAACTGCTGCCCATGCTAAAGCATGGGAAGTCTTGGAAATCACTAACTGGGAGAAAGCCATCACCATGGACTAACTGTTATGTCCCAGAACAATGGGTTTTCTGTTGGCAGAGCCACTGACTTTGACTGACTCTTTCCACAGAAGCAAACAGGTCTAGGGTCTGGATCTGGGGGGAAAAAAACCAGCACAAGCACGTGGAAACAGGATGTGGTTGAAAGACTCTGTTTCACCGAAGGATGCTGACCAGAACTAGGTCTGCCAGGGACGGCAAAATCAGACTCAGGGGGGTGTATTGAGGATGCTCTTTTCCTAAGTTATGTACCTCTGTTGTGTTGTAAAGAGTAAAGTGTTTGCATCCATTGCTTTCCTGCTGAATTGTCCCTGAAGGGTTTGTCTGGGCTTCCACTGCTAGGCAAGGGGGAATGGGTATATATAATTGAAGGATGGGAGAAATGAGATAGCTGTTTTGTGGTCTAAGTCAGGTACACTGCAGAATCCCACTGCCCAAGAAGGGTGTCATGCATGGGGTCTGCACAGAGAAGTATGCATGAGAGAAACAGCCAGAGCTAGGGACCAGGACCAATCACTATCTAGACCTACAGGGATTAAAATCACATGGGAACCACAGTTTTGATCCAAGTACAACAGACTGGTGCCTGCCCAGAGGGAGGGTGGGACCAGATTGACACAGCACCCATTGAAATAAATGAGGCAATTCACACTTCAAGGCTATTGTGTCAGGCTCTCTGCAAACTCAGGCACACATTGCCACAGTGGTTTCACTCAGGCTGTCTTTGTGTTTCCCTTTTCAATGTTATATTGTCACCTGACTGACTGCGTAAAGTCAAATTACAGGAGGTTGTAAAGTGGGCTGCTAACGACCCCAGCTGGGGTAAAACACTGACTCGGATGATTCAGCCTCTGAGGTGCCTGCTTCAGAGGGTGAAGACAATAAGAGCTGGACCCAGCAATTGGGGCAAGAACCCATCTGGTTCACATAATCTAGATTAAGATTTTTTTATTTCTCCTCCCAAGGCTAAATCTGAAATAAAAAGACCTTGAAGCATTATAAAGGAAGCTGTTGGCTCTGCTGGAAGCTGACAGGAAGCCCCAGAGCCAGCAGAGAGGAGACTGACAGACAGCCAGATAGTCAGGAACCTCATTGCGCTAGCTATAATTTGCCCAGATAGAACACCAAGGCTGGGTCATGTGGTGAGCTCTAGTAGGGGCTAGAGGGAAATCCCAAGAATAGGAGAAACAATAAGCCAATAGGTCTATTTGATTTTTAAATCTGCGTCTCTAAACTCTGTGCACTGTTTGGACAAATAAATCATACTTTGTTTTGGAGAAACTGCTTCCATGTCACAGCATGCTGTTATTGACCACAAGCTCCCGGAGAAGATCTGTGTCTGCGTCAAATTGGAGAGTGGGTTGATTGTGGGATTCCCACTGCAGAGAGAGGTGGAGGCCACTTTCAAAGGGGTTTGCTCAGGGGATTTGGGAAGGGTCTCCGATGGGGCAGCTATCCTCCCAGAAGGGCAGGTCACTTTGACTCCCTGGGCTATCTTTTATTACAGCCACACTTTAGGAAAGATGTGTGCAAGTTGGAGATAGTCCAAAGGAGAGCAGTAAAATGATCAAAGGTTTAAGAAGTCTGACCTCTGTGGAAAGGTGAAAAAAACTGGAAAGGTGAAGACTGCAGGGGGGATCTGATAACAATCTTCAAATCTACTAAGGGTTGTTATAAAAGTGAAGATGATCAGCTGTTCTTCTTGCCAACAGAAGACAGGACAGGAAGCAATGCACTTAATCTGCTACAAGGGAGATTAGATACTAGGAAAAACTTCCTAACTCTAAGGGGAGTTAAGCTCTGGAATACACTTCCAAAGGAGGCTGACAAATCACCCTCTAGTTTTTTAAGAACCGGTTGGACAAGCACCTATCCAGGCTGGACTACGTTTATATCATCCTGCCTGAGAGCAGGGGCTGGACTTGATGACTTCTTGACTTCCCATCCAGGCAGATGTTTCTAGAATTTTAATTGAAACTCCCATTGACTTCATAGGCTTGGATTTTCTTAGCAACCTAAAGGGTTTAGCTACTGAATTTACGCTGACTTTCACATGGCTAACAGGGAGATTTTCAAAGGCAGAGATAAGACCTAGGCACCAACCTTTCATGGAGGTACAATAGGGTTCGAGCACCTCATTCCCTTAGGCCATTTTGAACTCATATTGATCACTATTAATATTTGCCGCTGAGAATGAAAATTCATTCTTTGGAACAACATCAATGGGAGTACTTCTCATCTCATTTCTCTCGGTATACGACTTTTTCTTTGAGTGTAGGGGGACATTTTCAAAGACACAAAAGGTGGTTAGAATCATAGTATCATAGGGTTAGAGGGACTACAAGACTTATGTAGTCTAACTCCCTGCTATGATGCAGGATTTATTGTGTCTAAACCACCAAAGCCAAATGGCTATCTAGCATCGGGGGCTTGCCTTTGATTTAAAGGCAACTGGATTTAAAGGCAACTGTAATATCCATTGTTAAATATAATAAAGAATTAAAGTGAGTGGGAGATGAGCTCCTTTGAAAGTTTTCATTGTAATTAACTTATTTTGTATCATCTAACTCTGGTCTATCCATCAAATCTACATTAATTTGACTTTAAACACAATCAGCTTATACAATACTTTATTTTCTTTTTCTTTTTTTTTTTTTTGTGGAGAGTAAAAAATGTGTAGAAATTTCTCCATGGTCAAGAAATCCCATATTTAATTCTCCTGCTGCTTTGCAGGTCATAGAGTTACATTTCCTTTGGGAATTTGAATTATGATGAATGTCCTGATCGTCTGCAATTAAAACGTCAACCTCAGTTTCATACTGACATGTTTTCCCCTTTTTTTTTTTTTTTAACAAAAAGCACTTTATGAATTAGCATCTAACCTTGAATGTAATGCTCATATGGTCACACTGGACATAATTCTTCAGTCACTTACATTCGTGTAAGTCCTCTGACCTCATTGAATGAGCCAAGATTTGAACTGCAATGAGTATTAATTCTTCTTTGTTTTGTGTCGTTTGACCAGATTAAACCTAAAGTAAAGACATCATTTCTCAAAATGCAGAGGCGCTGAAGGCTCTCAAGCAGGGCACAGACAGACCAGAGACTCAGCTTTAATTTTGAAAAGTAAGGACTAGGATCACAAGGGAGAAGGAGTTTCAACACTCGGTCCCAACAGCCCACTTTTTGATGTCCTGCTGCCTGTTGGAGTTCACAGCACCAAATTAGAAACCTGAAACTAGCTTCACCTAAAAATGTGGGTATGGTGAGGCTGTGCATCACCATGGCTAACTTTTAGGCAGCTGGAGAATCCCTGGGGTTCACAAAGCCAGAGTCTAGCACTCCCATGCAATGAATGAGAGAGATAGGTGCTTAAGAATGGATGCACAAAAGCAAAACATTCAGTGGTAAGGTAAACCAAAGGGAGAGGAGTTGTCTGAACCCCAGCCCCTCTTTTGCAGACTGGCCCCTATGTCCCAGCTGCAGGGAAGCACCTTCCATTGCTTGAGATTCTCAGGTACAAAGCATCCCTTGGTGCTAGGCACCTGTGTCGTTTTGGAAGGGACAAGAAGAAAAACTTTCACCTATCCTTTAGGCCCGTGCCTTGGGTTGTGAGTGACTCCCAGCTCAATATCACCCCATTCCCTGAATGGGAAAAGGGATTTAAATAGATCTTTTAGCCATCTCAGGACACACAACCGCCCCCACCCACCCCTGTGATAGACCCAAGAACTCTGGCTGAGTTTCTGACGTCCTCAAATCATGGTTTAAAGACATTAAGTTACAGAGAATCCGCTTTTTACTCTAGTTTAAACTTGCAACTGCCCCATGCCCTCAGCTGCAGAGGAAGGCAAAACTCGCCCCAAGGCTCTGACAATTTGACCTGGGGGAAAATTCCTTCCAGAGCCCAAATATGGAGATCAATTAGACCTTGAGCAGATCATCAAGACCCACCAGCAAAAAAAAAAAAGTCTGTGGTAACTCAGAGCCCTCCCCATCTAGAATCCTATCTCTGGCCATTGGGCATATTTTCTACTAACATCTCAGAAGTATCATATGCCATTGTAGGCAGTCTCATTATACCATACACTTATCAGGCTTAGTCTCGAAGTCCGTTAGGATTTTTGCCCCCATTGCTCCACTTGGGAGGCTGTTCCAGAACTTCACTCCTTTGATGGTTAGAATCTTCTACTTATCAGGTGAGTGTTATGGCCAGTGCGATCTGGGATATTTGGTGCAGTGCTCCCTCAGTCTGTCTTATTGAAAGTCAAAAGCATTTGAGCAAGAAAATCAAATATTTTGACAAAATCAAAATTTTCCTATGGATGATTTAAGTTTAAGATTTAAGTTTTCCAGCAACTTCATTTTCCATTGCTAAACCATTTTGACAAAACATATTCTCAATCAGCTCTAGACACAATATCGGGAATTACAGACCTTCCTAAACAGGGGGTGTGTGAAAATCTAGCCCAACTGAAATCAATGGCAAAACTTCTATTGGCATCATTGAATTTAGGATTTCACCTTAAGAAATCAGCTTCTTCCAGCAGTACAAACAAATATACTCCCACACATCTTGAGTTCCAGCCTTGTCTGCATCACTGTTTACCAGGGGTCACACTCAGTCTGAAACTTTATACCATACAAGAAGCCATCAAGTAATGGGATAACATGGTTTTATTTGCAACATTATTTTGGGACCCTGGAGACATTCCAGCTGGAAGTAGAAATTGATGGAGTCTGGTATTTTCCTTAATGCAACTTATTTATTTACAGGGAACATACAAAGTCCTGCTTCTCTGAACATAGTTGGAGCCAGGAACAACAAAAGCAGTGTCTTAGCTTACAGCCCTATGCTTTGTTAGCCAAAACCAACCCAAAAGCTTTCTCTCTCTAGCTTTTTCCAGGGTCTCACTAGGCTCATGGGCTACTGCTTGGCTTTCTTGCTTTTAATTGCCTTTGCCTCTCTCTCTGTTCCTGTCTGTTCTTGGTTTCCATCTGTTCTGGACCCTCCTTCCCCCTGGATCTTCTTTCATCCCCACAATCACACACATAAAATACAAAGAAGACTCAGCATAAGCTGTCCGCCCACTCAGTCCAAACTACTGGGAAGGATCACCACCTCCTTTTGCCTTACGTGGGAGGCTTCTGATTAACTCACCCTAACTGAAGGGTGCTGCACGCCCAACCTCAGCGAGTTTTATGACGGATGCAGTCCCTGACACCCACTCAGCATAATGAAGTCACCCAGAGATAGTTCTTCCTTAGACTCTAAATAACCCTGAGTTCATCATTACTTTCCTCAGTGCCTCCTTCACCACGTTGTTCCGTAGGGTGTATATGACGGGATTCAGCAATGGGGTCAGGACGCAGTAGAAGAGTGACACCACCTTGTCCATGCTGGAGGATTCCATTCCTGGTGGCCGGGCATACATAGAAAGAGCTGAGCCATAGAATATGCCAGTGACTGCGATGTGGGCACTGCAAGTGGAGAGAGCTTTCTGGAGACCACTCTCCGAAGATGTGTGCCATGCTGTCCATAGGATGCAGCCGTAGGAACTGGAGGTGAGGAGGAAAGAGCTCCCAGCTACGGCCCATGTCAAGGTGAAGCACACAAGCTTGCTGAGGCGCGTGTCTGAGCAAGAGAGCTTGGACAGGGGGACAAAGTCACAGAAGAAGTGGTCAATCTCATTGGGCCCACAAAATGACATCCTGGAGACAGCTACGGTGAGGACAGAGGAAGCCAGGAAGCCAGATGCCCAAGCCAATGCTGACAGCTTGAGGCACAAGGTGTTGCACATGATGGTGGAGTAGCGCAAGGGGTGGCAGATGGCCAAGTAGCGGTCATAAGCCATCACCGCCAGGAGGAAGAACTCAGTGGAACCCATGGTGAAGAAGAAGGACATCTGGGCAATGCATCCACTGACCGAGATTGATCTGTTCCCCAGCAGAAGCCCAGCCAGCATCTTGGGCACTGTCACCGAGGTGTACCAGATCTCCAGGAAGGAGAGATTGCTGAGTAACACATACATAGGGGATTGAAGGGTATGACACGTCCTGACCATGGCAATGATGGACGTGTTGCTGGCAATGGTCAGGAGGTAGATGACCAAGAACATCCCAAAGAGGATCCGCTGTAGCTCCGGGGATGCAGAGAAACCCATGAGAATGAACTCAGTCACTTTGGTTTGGTTAGTCCCCTCCATGGTGCTCGCAACAGCTTGGTCTGTGGGATTAAAAAAAGGTTAATGTGAGGATTGTTAGAAAAGGGCCAAATCTTGAGAGGTGTTAAGATAGATCGAAAGATAGATAGATGGTGGGTGTTTATGGAGACAGATAGATAGATAGATAGATAGATAGCATAAGAGTCTGAACACTCTAAACTGTTTTGCTTGATTTTTGACAATTCTCCTCACAATAAACATTATACAAGACATTAAAAAGTGTGATCACATAGTCTCTTTACGAGATCAATAAATCATGAGGAGCTAAAATTTCCAGTGCACTATGAGAATCTAGTACCTTAGATTAATCCTGGATGCACTTTACATATTTCTTCTTGTGTCAAAATAGTGCCTTCCTGAAATATCAGCTTCTGCTGGCACGATTGTCATAGTCTCTGCTGCCTCTTCGCTCAGGTTTGGAGTTGGGAAGCTGTGTGTGTCAGTCCTGTGCTTCTCCACATGCAAGCCTGTCTGTCCAAAACTGGGGCATTTATAATGAATGCCAGATAAAACTGGGGAATGCTTTGGGGATTTAGGAGCCAAGGGACAGATCTGTTGTTGCTCTACATAATTATGATGTGGGTATTTTTTGCCCAGCTCCTGTCATGTGCCTCCACAGACTACCTCATGCTCACATTTTTGAAGACAACAGAATTGGGCTGTCACAGCTGTTGAAAGGAAATAGTCTCCAATGCATTTTATATGGGAAAGGCCAGATTCACAGGCTGGGTTATGGAGCACCGTAATCCAGCTGCAAATGCATAGCAGAGGATTACCCTGGGGGCTTGAAACTCTTCACTGGCATGCCTACATTGAAGCCAGCCCTGTGTGCCTACAACACACAGGGCATGTGTAACATCTGCCCAGTCGGTGTGATGCTGTGTCCCCTTCTAATTCTGGCTGACGGGGCCACGCACAGTCTGCCAAGGCTGTCATAGCATGGCAAACAGAGGAAGGAATTCTAGCTCAGCCACTGGTGGTTCATGTATGGGTTGGATAAATGGACCATAAGGTGGATAGAGAGATGGCTACATCATTGGGCTCAACAGATAGAGATCAATGGCTCGATGTCTAGCTGGCAGCCAGTAACAAGCGGAGTGCCCCAGGATCGGTCCTGAAGCCAGCTTTATTCAACATCTTCATTAATGATTTGGAGGCTGGGGTGGATTGCACCCTCAGCAAGTTTGCAGATGACACAAAGCTGTGGGTGTTGTAAATACAATGGAGGGTAAAGATACAGAGTGACTTAGACAAATTGGAAGACTGGGCCAAAAGAAATCTGATGAGGTTCTACAAATGCAGATTCCTGTACTTAGGACGGAAGACTCCCATGCACTGCTACAGACTGGGGACCGACTGACTAGACAGCAGTTCCACAGAAAAGGACCTGGGGCTTACAGTAGACAAGAAGCTGGATATTAGTCAGCAGTGTGCCCTGGTTGCCAAGAAGGCTAACAGCATATTGGGCTGCATTAGTAATAGCATTACCAGCAGAACAAGGGAAGTGATTATTCCCCTCTACTCGGCACAGATGAGGCCAAATTTGAAGTATTTTATACAGTTTTCGCCCTCCACACTACAGGAAGGCAGAGGGCAACAAAAATTATTAGGGGGCTGGAGCACATGACTTATGAGGAGAGGCTGAGGGAACTAGGCTTCTTCAGTCTGCAGAAGACAAGAATGAGGAGGGATTTGATAACAGCCTTTAACTACCAGAAGGGAGGGTCCAGGGAGGATGGAACTAGGCTGTTCTCATTGGTGGAAGATGACAGAAAAAGGAGCAGTGGTCTCACGTTGCAGTGGGGGAGGTCTAGGTTGGATATTAGGAAAACTTTTTTCACTAAGAGGGTGGTGAAGCACTGGAATGGGTTACCTAGGGAGGTTTTTAAGGCCCGGCTTGACAAAGCCTTGGCTTGGATGATTTACTCAGGGTTGGACCAGCTTTGACCAGGGAGCTGGACTAGATTACCTCCTGACGACCCTTTCACTCTCATCTTCTATGATTCTGTGCGTTCAGAATCCAGAGGTCTTAGAATCATAGAATCATAGAATATTAGAGTTGGAAGGGACCTCAGGAGGTCATCTAGTCCAACCCCGTGCTCAAACCAGGACTAACCTCAGCTAAATCATCCCAGCAAGGGTTTTGTCAAGCCGCAGCTTAAAAACATCTAAAGATGGAGATGCCACCACCTCCCTAGGTAACCCATTCCAATGCTTCACCACCCTCCTAGTGAAAAACTTTTTCCTAATGTCCAACCTAGACCTCTCCCATTGCAACTTGAGAACATTGCTCCTTGTTCTGTAATGTGCCACCACTGAAAACAGCCTAGCTCCATCCTCCCTGGAACCCCCTTTCAGGTAGTTAAAGGCTTCTATTAAATCCCCCTCATTTTTCTCTTCTGCAGACTAAACAGGCCTAGTTCTTTCAGCTTCTCCTCATAAGTCTTCTGCTCCAGCCCCCTTATCATTTTTCCTACCCTCTGCTGGACTCTCTCCAACTTATCCACATCCATTTTGTAGTTGAGGGCTCAAAACTGGACACAATACTCCAAATGCGGCCTCACCAATGCCGAATAGAGGGGAATAATCACTTCCTGCGATCTGCTGGCAATGCTCTCACTAATGCAGCCCAATATGCGATTAGCCTTCTTGGCAATCAGGACACATTGCTGACTCATATCCAGCTTCTTATCCACTGTAACGCCCAGATCCTTTTCTGAAGAACTGCTGCCTAACTCGTCGGTCCCCAGTCTGTAGCTGTGCATGGGATTCTTCCATCCTAAGTGCAGGACTCTGCACTTGTACTTGTTGAACCTAATCAGATATTTTTGGCCCAATCCTCCAATTTTTTTAGGTCCTCCTGTATCCTATCCCTCCCTTCCAGGGTATCTACCACTCCCCCTAGCTTAGTATCATCTGCAAACATGCTGAAGGTGCAATCTACCCCGTCCTCCAGGTCATTAATGAAGTTGTTGAACAAAACCGTCCCCAGGACCAACCCCTGGGGCACTCCACTTGTGACGAGCCGCCAGCTAGACATGGAGCTATTGATCACTACTCGTTGAGCCCTATACTCTAGCCAGTTCTCTATCCATTTTATAGTCCATTCATCCAACCCATACTTTTTTAACTTGCTGATAAGAATACTGTGGGAGACTGTATCAAAAGCTTTGCTAAAGTTAAGGTATAGCATGTCCACTGCTTTCCCCACATCCACAGAACCACTCACCTCTTCATAGAAAGCAATCAGGTTGGCCAGGCATGACTTGCCCTTGGTGAATCCATGTTGACTTCTCCTTATCACCTTCCTCTCTTTTAAGTGCCTTAAAATGGATTCCTTGAGGACCTGCTCCATAATTTTTCCAGGGATTGAGGTGAGGTTCACCGGCCTGTAGTTCCCTAGATATTCTTTCTTCCTTTTCTTGAAGATGGGCACTATATTTGCTTTTTTCCAGTCGTCAGGGACCTTCCCCAGTTGCCATGAGCTTTCAAAGATAGTAGCCAATAGCTCTGAAATCACATCAGCTAACTCCCTCAGCATCCTCGGATGAATTGTATCTGACCATTGGACTTGTATATATCCAGTCTTTCTAAATAGTCTTGGACTGTTCCTTCAGCACTGTGAGATGTTCATCTCCTCCCCATTCTGTGCCACCCAGTGCAGTAGTCTGGGAGCTGACCTTGTCTTTGAAGACAGGCAGAAAAGGCATTGAGTACCTCAGCTTTCTCCACATCCTCTGTCACTAGGTTGCCTCCCCCATTCTGTAGGGGGCCCACACTTTCCTTAATCTTCCTCTTGCTGCTAACATACCTGTAGAAACCCTTCTTGTTCCCCTTCACATCCCTTGCTAGCTGCAACTCCAATTGCTCTTTGGCCTTTCTGATTTCATTCCTGCATGTTCGAGCACTATTTTTCTAATCCTCCCTAGTCATCTGAGCAAATTTCCACTTCTTGGAAGCTTCTTTTTTGTGTCTAAGCTCACCAAAGACTTCTTTGTTAAGCCAAGCTGGTCACCTACCACACTTGCTATTCTTTCTGCACATCAGGATGGTTTGTTCCTGTGCCCTCAATAACCTCCCGTTCATATTAACCTCCCAGGGGATCCTGCCCATTAGCTCCCTGAGGGAGTCAAAGTCTGTTTTTCTGACGTCCATGGTCCATATCCTGCTGTTCTCCTTTCTTCTTTTTGTCAGGATCCTGAACTCGACCATGTCATGGTCACTGCTGCCTAGGTTGTCACCCACTTCTACTTCCCCTACCAAATCTTCTCTGTTTGTGAGCAGCAGGTCAAGAGCAGCATGGCCCCTATTTGGTTGCTCCAGCACTTGCATCAGGAAGTTATCCACAACACAGTCCCAAAAGCTTCCTGAATTGTTCAATCCTCATTGCCCCCAGCTGACCTGAGAGCCTCTCGTAAAATGAGTTGATCTGACAAGGATTTAAGCTGTGATGTAGGTTCCTCAGCCACCAGAGAAAAGGGGAGATTTTGGATCCGGGGCTACTCATGCAGCTTTTAGTTACACTGGGGGCAGTGGAAAGTCGATGGTCCAGTGGGAGGAACAGTGTGATGGAAGGTAGATGGCTGGAAGTCTGTCCCCCTACCTGTCCAATTGCTTTCCTGGGTGACCATGCGCATGTCATCTACGGCCAGATTTTAAAAGGTGTTGATTCCAAGGTCTGAGGGGGTCAATGTGATCTTGTCTGACCTCCTTTACAACCAAGGCCAGAGACCTGCCCTTAAAAAATTCTCAGAACAAAACTTTTAGGGGGGAAAAAATCCAGTCTTCATTTAAAAGCTCTCAGTGATGGAGAATCTACCAGAACACTTGGTAAATTGCTCAAATGGTTAATTACTCTCACCATGACAAATGTATGGATTCATTTAAGTTCTGTCTGGCCATTTAGGAGCCTAGAAAGGTATAGGTGCCTAGTGGGATTTTCAAAATGCCTTAGTTGATGTAATAGAAAGTAAGAGCTTGAGACATGAGGCCTAGCATAAAAGGCCAAGTCTGAGGCCTGAGCTAAAGTAATGGTCTAAAGCAAAGTTAACAGAAATCAGGCTGTGAACTCTGGCAGCCTGACAATAACTGGCAAGAACAGAGCTGGTGTTACCAAGAAACATTTCAAAAAAGTTGTAAGGCACAGGCGCATTGCAGAAAGATACCAGGACATCCTAATACCCCAAGGAAAATGAGGCCATACGGACCACTCCAAATGACACTATAATGAATAGAAATGTCTTGTTCATAGGATGAATAGGGATGTTTTGACTGAACCATTTGGTACAAGGTAATATCAAAGAGAGGTACTTTGCCACATCAGGGGGTGGCAACTACACACGTCAGATGGGCAATACGCAATTTCTTTGTATCAATGTATAAAAGAGGGTCTCAAGGGAAGTATCTTTGTCTGGGTGAGCTGGTCCATTGCCCCAGGCACACATTATTAAGTATACTTGTAGCAAGTATGGGGTGCTTTGTACCATGCTTGATTGACAATAAACTTGGCCTGGTGCCTTCATTACTGACAAGGATCTCTGGTCTAATTGGATAATCTGATCATGGTTTGATGTCTTAGTTATTGGCGCAGAGCTGGGACAGCACACACACTGGGAGAACACACATGCAACCAATAAAGTGAAGGCAGCTACGCTGATGGAAGAATGTTTCTGTTGATGTAACTAACTTCATTCGGAGAACTGGTGTTCCTACACTGGTGGAAAAACCCCTTACATTGGTCTCTGTATTGTAGAGAATTCTTCCAAGTCTGGGTTGTGTTTGTTACTCATGGGTATAGTGGAACTATTCATTATTTAGTCTCTCTCATTTGAAATACAGTTATGGTTCTTTTATGGAACACAAACACATTTATCTGCCTATGCACCCCTTCCTCTCCCACACACTACTTCTAACACTCATGCCCAAAGCTGTCCAATCTCTACAAACATGCACACACAAATACTTCACACATACCAAGGTGCACACATGTGCAAACGTGTAACACATATACACAGAAATCTCTTGAATAAGTTATGTATCAGCACTAAGGTGTTGAGTGCGGTGAGGAAATTATTATAGGCTGTTCCAACAGGTGGATAAAATCATTCTATAGCTTTATGGCTTATTCTTTTCTCCATTATACATGTATGCCATTATGGGCATTTCTTATATTACGTCTCAGCAGAATGGCTTAATGCTTCTCCAGTGACCACTGGGAATGACCAGGAATTCCCGCTGTGAACAGCAACGTTTAGTCTACAGTCAGGATAACAGTGAGTACTGCTCAACTGCGTGGTCAGTCAGGTGGTCACCCGAGACATGGCAGACCCAAGCTCAAGTTCCTGCTCTAGTCACTGTTTAATTATTTATTAAAAAGCCAAAGATGAACAGTTGCAAAAGCAGAGACTGAGAAGAACGCAGCTCAGACTGCCCCATAGCCCAGGGTTTTCTTTGAGGCATAACTTCTTTGACCTTTTTCAATCACCAAAAGAAAATTTTTAAAATGTTATTTTTGGTTTGACCTGAAATGAAAAATTACTTTCATTTTTTAAAAAAAATAGCCAGTGAACCAAGTAACTCCATTATTCACCCAGAATGACTTGGCCTGGCAGAACCCCACTGGTTAGATTTCTGGTCCAGTCTAGTTGATTCTAAGCACTAAAAAAATACCCCATCACTGTTGTTACTGAAGTTCCTGATAAAATTAGGAAGAGGCATGTTCTAAATGACATGTTCTTACCTTGTTGACAAATTACGTGCTAATCATTGAGATCATTCCCCATCTAGCATTGCAATGGAACTGAGAAATTGAATTTTTTCTCTACTGCTCTAATTAGCTCTATCCATATCAGTGTCAGAAACAAAATCCAGCTGTAATGAGATTTCCTATGCTATGGAGGCCAGTCAAAATTTATTTTTTTTCTGCTGTGTTTTAAACAGCCTGTCTGTGTCATCTCAGCACAGGAGAGAATTTTGGAAGCTTCTTGTGTTTGCAAAGCTAGAATAACCACATAAAGAGACTGAAGCACTTTGTGAAGTTATTAATGACTCCTCTTGTGCAAGAATCCCCGAATCTCAGAAGCAGCAACGTTCTTGATTGTACCTAGTAAAGCTCAAGGGGATTTCAGAGACTCTTTGCTCCTAGCACCAGCCTTAGTGAGGGTCAATAAGGTTTAAAGGAAAGGTTTCTGGGGCTATCTCCTCCTTGGAACCAGGTCTTCTTTCCCTGCTGGCCAGGACCACAATGATCCGCTCTGAGGTTTGACTACCCCAAGCCTTCCTCGGTCGTTTGCAGGCAGCGGGCTCTGAAATAACAGCCATGACAGTCATGTAAGGTATTGACTCTTGAGTCATAAAACATGTAATGTGGTACTGGGGCTAGATGCTGTTATTATAAGGAGGACAGATTCTTGTAGACCCCACGGATAAAGAAAAAGGGCCCTGGCTGGGGAGGAAACATTTACCATTCCTGGAGTGAATACTCCTCCAAAGTGCTCCACAGATATTACCTTGGTTTTCCAGAAGCCTCTAAGCGAGTTAGGAGAAAGAACAGACCACAAACACTTTGCTACTAGAGTTGTCTGAGGTCTTCCTGTGCCTGGCTCTCTCAGACCAGGCTTCTCCCACTGCATGGCTGCAAGCTGCTCAGCTCTGAGAGATGTCACTGGGGCAAAGTGGAGGTGTGAATGAAACCAAGAAAGAGCCCAGAGAAGCATCCGGATGTGCAGATAAAACCAGAGCGAGATTCCCAGGGGAGGCTTCCTGCTTTTAGAAAAGCTTAGATGTTTTGTAGCTGTCTCATAGGTTTAGTCTAGGATTTCAAAACTCTCAGAATTTCAGAGGGATCTGGGCTCCTAACTCCCTTCATCTCCTTGGAAATTCCCAGCCTAAAAGAGCCTGAAATGTGGAAAAGCCACTTGTCTGACAGGGATGGAGGTGCAGCCCATGCTAACACGTCTCTCTGTGCCCTTTGCTTGGCTTGAGCATGGACAGAGATTTATGGGTCTCCTACGGCAGCTGACATAATAGCTGTGGTGACTTAGTTCAGCCAACAGATGCTTAGGCTTTTATATCGAGATGTCTTGAGTTCAGTCCTTGGACAGGTCTCTCTGAAACCTCCATGCATCCTGTCCTGAAGTGACATGTACCCAGTCAATACAGGGATAGTTGAAATTCCCCATTATTACTGAGGGTTTTTTTTTTTTTTCCATTTTTATAGCCTCTCTAATCTCCCTGAGTATTTCACTGTCACAATCAACATCCTCGTCAGCTGGTTGGTAGTATACCCTGTACTGCTAAATTCTTATTATTCAAGCATGGAATTACTATCCATAGAAATTCTATGGCAGTTTGATTCATTTAAGATTTTTATTACATTTGACTCTATGTTTTCTTTCACATATAAAGCCACTCCACCACCAGTATGACTTATTTTGTCCTCCTGATATATTTTGTACTCTGGTATTACTGTGTCCTGTTTGATTACCCTCATTCCACCAAGTTTCTGTCAGCATGGATTTGTCCAGAACAAATCATGTCAAAACAACCTAATAGCTTTCTTTGGTAGGGGAGCAAGCTTTGTTGATAGAGGAGCGGAAGATGTGGTATATCTTGAATTTAGTAAGGCTTTTGATACTGTTTCACATGTACTTTTCATAAACAAACCAAAGAAATACAATCTAGATGGAGCTACTGAAAAGTGGGTGCATAACTGATTGGAAAACCATTCCTAGAGAGTAGTTATAGTTGTCTGCAGTCAAGCTGGAAGGGTATATTGAGTTGGGTCCCGCAGGGATCCGTTCTGGATTTGGCTTTGTTCACTATCTTCAGTGATTTAGATAATGGCATAAAGGATACACTTATAAAATTAGTGTGATACCAAGCTGGGAGGGGTTGCAAGTGCTTTGGAAGATAGGATTAAAATTCATATTATTTAGATAAACTGGAGAATTGGTCTGAAGCAGATATTATGAAATTCAATAAGGACAAATGCAAAGTACTCCACTTGGGAAGGAACAATCAGTTGCACATGTACAAAATAGGAAATGACTGCCTACAAAGGAGTGCTGCTGGAAAGAGATCTGGACATCATAGTGGACCACAAGTTAAATATGAGTCAACAGTGTAATGTTGTGGCAAAAAAAGCAAACCTCATTCTGGGATGTATTAGCAGGAGTCTAAGAGAGACACAAGAAGTAATTCTTCCATTCTGCTCTGCACTGATTAGGCCTCAACTGGAGTATTGTGTCCAGTTCTGGGCACCCCATTTCAGGAAAGATGTAGACAAATTGGAGAAATTCCAGAGAGGAGCAACAAAAGTGATTAAAGGTCTAAAAAACATGACCTGTGAAGGAAGATTGAAAACACTGGGATTTTTTAGTCTGGAGACGAGAAGACTGAGAGGGGACATGATAACAATTTTCAAACACATAAAAATTTGTTACAAGGAGGAGGGAGATAAACTGTTCTCATTAACCTCTGAGGATAGAACAAGAAGCAATGGGTTTAAATTGCAGCAAGGGAGGTTTAGGTTGGACATTAGGAAAATCTTCCTAACTGTCCATGTAGTTAAGCCCTGGTTTAAATTGCCTAGGGAGGTTGTGGACTTTCTGTCACTGGAGATTTTTAAGGGCAGGTTAGATAAACACCTGTCAGGGATGATCTAGATAATACTTAGTCCTAGGTCCAAAGCCTAGACATAATGACTTCTTGAGGTCCCTTCCAGTCCTATGATCGTATTCTAGACACAAATAAGGTTGTCATCACTGCCGTTTCTGAGTTGTTTGAGATTAGCCAGAAGATCAAAGTCTCATTGACATGATTATCAATCTGTCCGGTCTTTCACTGACAAGAAATGCCGTTTCAGAGAGGACATTGCAATTTGTTAGATACCATTCTTGGGTGTGGTGTGTGAACATTAAAATTTCCATCAGAGGTCACCAAAATGTTGTTGGTACCTACAGACATTTTTGGGAAGCTATGCTTTGGTGATCACAGATGGACCTTCACAGTATGGTCCAGTGAGTAGGAAGCTGGACTGGAAACCAGGAGAGCTTGGTTTCCCTCTACCTCAGCTACTACTGACTTAGTTTGTGAACTTGGGAAAATAATTACCCTCTGTGATAGAATGACATAGAGGATCAAGCCCCTAGAACCTTGTCTTGAGTGAGTCATACCCACCTTTGACATCCTTCCTGATGGAACCATCTTTTTCTACCACATGTATATCTCATCATGGCAATGAAGCCTCTTTAACTGAACTGCATTGTGTCTCCTCTCCTTTTATTTTTCTTGCTTATTTGGATTGTAAGATGTTCAGGGCAGAGACTGTTTCTTACTCTGTTTAGTAGACCTCACACATGTTATCAGGGATCTGGTGCTTGAAGCATTTGCTTCTGACTTTGGATTCAATTCGTTATTCCTCAAAAGATTTCCTGTTTGACCATGGAAAAGTCACTGACAGTCAGCATTTTGGTGGCTAATAGGATAGTCAAAAGAAATCAATGAGAGTTAGTCAGTTAGGTGAAAAGTGCCTAAATAATTTAAACATCTCTCTAAGACCCAATCTGTGGACTAAGGATAATACCCCAGGGACTTGGTGAGGATAAATACATTAAAGACAAGGGCACACAGAGTCAGTGACAGAGCTGGGGGTATAACCCTGCTAACGTGACTCACATTCTCAAGTGTTAGGCTGAGTTTTTGAAAGATGCATAAGGGATATAGATACCTGGAAATGGCAGTCCAAATCTCTCAGGCATCTTAAAAAATGCAGGACGCATTCACCTTCCCGAGTCAGTATCAGAGTCCTGGAAACCATATTCACTGTACTCTAATCTAATCACTAGGAAGCATTCCCCTACCCGAGCGCAGACCAGAGCTCGGGAGTTCTGACTCCCAGACCACACCTGGACTAACCACTATACTCTACTCCCTCACCGACCTGAGAATGGAACCCTCCTTGAGCTGAGTGCAGAACCGCTGGGTCAAGGCACCATCTCTGAGCATGAGGGGTCCTCCCAAGTCCCTTGTTTGTGTGTGCCCGTCTATAAATAAATGAACACAACTGAGGATTACACAGACATGTTCATAATTTTCCTTGAGACTAAATCCCTGCAGTAGAAAGTGAGATCATGAGGCCTGAAGCCTAGCATAACAGGCCAAGGTATAAGGCACAGGTGTCAAACACAACGCCCGTGGGCCGAATCCAGCCCGCCGCCTTGTGTTATCCGGGACGGCAGTTTATTCGGAGCCGAGCACAGGAAAAGTGAGCGAGATCTCGTGTCAGCGCATGTTACCGCGAGATCTCGTCTCAAAAAGGAAAAGGCCGTCGGACTCTCCTTCTCTGCCGCCGAATTTTACCCTGCGGGGAGATTTCTCGGCGGAGAGTACAGAATGTAAACTAGAGTAGAGTATGTAGTGTTTTAGTGTTTAGTGTTTAATGTTTAGGTGTTTAGTGGTATGCGTGGCCCCCTTGAACTGAATTTAATTTAAATGTGGCCCGCCATAGGAAGTGTGTTTGACACCCCTGGTATAAGGCATAAGCTAAAAGAACAGCCATATCTGTTCTAAAGCCAAGTTAGCAGGTGTCAGGCTGTGAACTTACAACCTCACGGAAACTGGCAAGAAGAAAGCCAAGACTGCAATCACCAGTACTTCCAAAACATTGCTAAAAATACATATCAGAGGCAGATGGTACCAAGACATCCTAAAACCAAAAAGATAACAAGGGCCACCTGACCTCCTGAAATGACACTTTGATGGATAGAAATGTCTTAGAAAATGACAAATAAAGATGTTTTGCCCAAACCATCCACTGTACAGTAATGGGTGGTCTCAGACTACGTCAAGAGGGTGGCAACTACCTGCGTCAAAGAGGCAGAACTAAGCTGTCTGTAACAGTGTATAAAAGAGGGTGCCAAAGGGACCAATGTTGTCCAGCCTAGGGGATAATGAAAAGTCCTGCCATTAAATTGTGCCGAGTCCATTGTAATGGAGCGCTCAGATTTGAAGTGTACCAGTAGATACTCCATAGGTCTCTTCTCATTGTGCTTCAACTGCAATAAACCTGACCCATGTGCCTTCGTTGCTCAGCGAATCTGTGGTCGTGTCTATTCATCCAATTGTGACTGCCGTCTGGGTGACCTGCACAGAGCTGGGACAGCACCTACATGGGGACACACGCACACAACCTACTCTGACAACTGAACACAGATCATTAATCCTCAACCATCCAAAACAGCAGCTTCCATAATCACACTGAGTATTCCTCAGGTGGATTTTCAAATGGCTCGGATCCCAGCCACAGTTGATGAGAGGATAAGAATGATATAAGGGGGTGATCTGGCTCTGACCTAGATCACTTGTCTGGTATAAGGAACCACTAACTGCTCTGTGATGTTCAAGGTGTCCTCCAGTTTTTGGAGGCAGCCAGCTCCGAGATCCTGGACATGGCAGATTGTGTGAGGTATTGACTCGTGATACATCAAAAATGCAATGTGGTGCTAGGAAGAGGCATTGTAATTGTGTGTGTGATGGGGGGATATGCTCAGAGAATCCACCGATAAGGACACGACAATCTGGCTAGGGGGATAATCGTTAGCACTGATAGAGAGTTTGCTTTCTTAAAGGGCTTTATCAATATCAGTTGGAATTTTTAAAGGAACCTAGGGGAGTTTGATGCCTAATTGATTTGAAAGTCAATGGGAGATGGGTACCTACACCCCTTAGGCCCCTTTGAAAATCTTGGCCACTCTTTTTGTGTTCCATCACGTCTGATTTTAACAATTGCCTCTGCTAGGGACGGTTGAATGGGCGTTGGCTTCCCCGGTTCCAGACAAAGCTGTATATCCACAGAGTTGGATGGTTTTCTGAGGGCACGTCTACATTTACAGAGGTGTGTAACGTCCAGTCTCTGCATGTCCAGTTAGCATGGGTGGAAATAACACAGCTCGCTACACATCCAACCAGCGCCTCCCAAGTGCACATTGCTGTTTTGATCAGCAGAATGTGCCAGAGGAGAAGACTTATCCTTCTGGGTTGGGGGACATGTGGGTCTAAATGATCTAGACCTTTACCTCCAGGACCTAGGTTAGTCTGCAGCTGTCTTTGTATGGCTCACAGCTAGTGCAAGGGTGGGTAGATAGGGAGAACAAAGACTGTAAGGGCTGGAGCTAGAAGGAGGAGAGAAGTCACGGGACATTAATGCCATCACTATCTGGTGCATTGAACCCAGCTTTCCAGTCAACTTGGGCCACTTGTCCCACAATGACTTCAACTCTGCTGCAGGCCAGAGCGATCAGAGTCACGTTGTGCTGATATCACCATCCTGAGTATATACAAATGGGTTTCTTGCTTGATTGCTTGCTTGATCATCCATTGCTGTCTATGAATTTCTGTCTATCTAAGGAGTCTCTATGTCTCTGTCTGTGTGTTTAACAGATGGCAGCTGGATGATCTACCTAATAGAATGGAAATCTTTATTGCTCTTACAAGCCACGCTTAGAATATGACTCGGAACGAAATAAAAAGTTTGTAACTAATTGTTGTCTATTTTGCTCTTTGCTCTATGGGTTCATTTAAACCAGTATAACTTTCAATGGTTACAAGCTTTCAATGGGTACAGAGAAATTCTTTTTCACTACAAGATTTACTTAGGAATCTCTCTGTCTGGCCTTGAACTTTAATTGTGATGAAAGAGTCTCATTTTTTATAGTGGGAGTGATTAACTATTTGGTGCAAACCACCAAGGGAAGTAGTGGATCGTCCAGCTCTGGAAGTCTTTAGATCAAGACTGGATGCCCTTCTGGAAGATGATTTAGTCAAACCCAAGTTACTGGGCTCAGTGCAGAGGTATCTGGGAGAATTATCTGGATTGTGTTATACAGGAGGTCAGACTAGATAATCTTCTGGCCTTAAAATATATGACTCTGTGAATAATAATTACTACTAATGTTCTCTCTGTAGGTACATTTTAAGGTTAATCAATGGAACAGCAGAACCTCACCACTAGAGTGAAAGAATTTCTTCTTGTGGGTCTGACCCAGAGCCTGGTGCTGCAGAGGTTCCTCTTTGTGGCCTTCTTCATAGTCTACGTGATGACCTGGCTCGGAAACCTTACCATCATCATTACAGTGGTCATTGATCACCGGCTCCACACTCCTATGTACTTCCTGTTGGGGAATTTGGCCTTCATTGACCTAAGCGAGTCCACAGTGACAGTGCCCAAGATGCTGTGGGACCTCCTGTCCAAGCAAAAGTCAATCACATTCGGTGGTTGCATGGCACAGATGTTTTTTTTCCACTTCACTGGGGGCGCTGTGGTTTTTTTCCTCATGGTGATGGCACTTGATCGGTATGTGGCCATCCATAGACCTTTGCACTACCTCAATGTCATGAACCAAGGTGTGTGCATAGGTTTGGTGGCTGGGGCATGGCTGGGTGGCTTTGTCCATTCCATAGTGCAGGTTGCACTGACAATGCACCTGCCTTTCTGTGGACCCAATATGCTGGACAATTTCTATTGTGACGTCCCTCAAGTGATCAAACTAGCTTGCACAGACACATACGTGGTGGAGCTGCTGATGGTCTCCAACAGCGGGCTGCTCACCATCATCATCTTCCTCATTCTGATTGTGTCATACACGGTCATCTTGATCAAGATAAGGACCCACATCCCAGGAGGGAAGCACAAAGCCCTGTCCACCTGCGGAGCCCAGATTGTGGTGGTAAGCATCCATTTTACACCCTGCATCTTCATCTATGCTCGACCCTTCCGGAAATTTACCATAGACAAAGCAGTATCTGCTCTCTACACAGTCATCACCCCAATGCTCAACCCCATGATCTACACGCTGAGAAATACTGAGATGAAAAACGCCATCAGGCGGTTAATGAGTAGGGTCGTCTCAGGAAAGAAACCAAACCTGTAACCTCTTTGTTAAGTCTTATGTTTACAACATGTAAAATGAAAGCAGGTTCTTTCAATTTAAAAAGGCTTTTGCTTTAGATTAGTGAGAAAGAGAGAGAAATAATGAAATTTAAAAAAAATCTTCATGAGAAAAAAAGAGCACGGTGATTTTGTGTCTGTTTCTAACAGTTTGCAGCAATGTTGGCAGCAAAATTGCTGCTGTCAGTAACAGAATTGCGAATATACACAATATATAGAAAAAGTGACTTAACAGTGACGTGGGAACAAATTCCAGCAAAACTTTTTTTTCTACAGAAAATAGCTTTCAGACATTGGCATCTAAAACAGTTAGGGTTTTGTCTAAAAACAGAAGAGCTAGAAAAAAAATTCATCAAGCAAAAATTTCAGTTTTTCAGTTAAAACCTGCGTTGTTTGGTTTTGTTTGTTTTCTCTGACAAAAAATAAATAGTTGCAATATTTTAAATTATCATCATTTCGGTGGTGGGTGGGTGGAGGGAATATTTCTCTACCAGCTTCTGTCAATTGCTATTAATTATTAATAACACCATATATTATTATTTTTTACTAGCCCCAGAAGGGTGCCATTAGTGCAGTTGCAAATATTTTCTTACTATATGTTTGTAAGAGATCTTAGCACAATATGGCCCTGATCCAGTTTGGAGGCACTGTGGGGAAAATAAAAAATGTTCATATTATTTCCCCATATATATACATATGCAAACTTGATCTCTAAGACTCAGTGTAACTCCCAGGGTTGGAGTTATGGTGTAAAGTCATATCTACCATGAGGCTGGGCTTGCTGGGATATAGTCCATGGGATAAGGGTGACCCTTGCTCGAACGCTCTCCACTCTGTGAAGAGGAAGCAGGGATTTGAACAGGGCACTCACGTGAGAAATGGCAGATCCTGTTCACATCCCTTCTTGCCCTCAGGCAGAGGGGGAATTTGAACTGGGATCCTCCCCCATCCCAAGGGAGCACCATAAACACTGGGCCAAACATTACGAGCGTGGGCCTTCACCCCTCGGCTATTTTGTGTGAGCTCCCATGCAGGGACCCAGACCAGTAGGTGAACTCTGAGATGTAGGTGGAGCCTAGAGGTCCAGGATGGAGAAGAATGTGCAGTTGCAGGGAGCATGCTAAGGTGTAGATTCTCAGTGTCTGGGGGTTCCCGTCATGGGAGTCACAAATGCTAAATGGGAGGGAGTCCCACCCACTTCCTCACTAGAAGGGACGGGAGTAGCAATGGAAAATTTGAGAACCGTTGATTAAGGGGATTCCGATTCCCAGTTCATGGCCTTGATATCAGAGGTACTAAACACCTGTATCTCACCTTAACATAATGATGGTCTTTAACCCCTTCTATGGGCTACAAAAAGAGAAGGAATTAAATCTGTTTGACTTTTCTAGGAAGAATGTATTTTCAGCACCTCTGAAAAATCACGTCGCTGTATTCCATTGCCCATGTATTCTGCAGCTGAACTTTACACATCTGCATTTCAAAAGTGAGAACACATAAAGATTCCCATGTTTGCATCTAGAGTGAAATATTCAGAGCTGCCATGCAATTCTGGGAGCTAATCGTCCATTAACATTTTTGAACATCTGGTTGAGAGCCCTTTGGAGCACTGGATTAGAATGCATAAAGACCCTGAATAATTCAAGAATTGGTCCAAAATCAACAAGATGATATTAATAAAAAAGAGAAAAAGGTGCAAAGTACTTCATTTAGACAGGAAAAATCAAATCCACAACTCTAAAATGGGTAATTACTGGCCAGGGAGTCATATTTCCTGAAAAGGATCTGAGGGTTAGTATGGATCACAAATTGAATATGATTCAACATGAAGAAATTGCAAAAAAGGCTAATACTGTATCATACTGGGGAGCACATAAGATAAGGGAGGTAATGTTCCCTATTAGCTCAACAGTGGTGAGACCTCAGCTGGAGTATTGAGTCCAGTTCTGGGTGCCACAATTTAGGAAAGATATGGACCAACTGTTGGAGGACGGCATCAAAAATGATCAAAGGTTTAGAAAACCTGACTTGTGAGGAAAGGATAACAACACAGGGCACGTTTAGTCTGGAGAAAAGGAGACTGAGGGGGACCTGGTAACAGGCTTCCAATTTGTTAAAGGCTGTTATAAAGAGACAGTGCTAAATTGCTCTCGATGTCCACTGTCGATGGGACAAGATGTAATGGACTTAATCTCCAGCAAGGGAGATTTAGGTTAGACATTAGCAAAAGCTTTCTAAATCTCATGGTAGTTAAGGTCTGGAACACGCATCCAAGGGAAGCTTGGAATCCCCAACACTGGAGGAGTTTAAGCACAACTTGGACACACGCCTATCAGGGATGGTGTAGGTTTACTTGGGCCTGCCTCAAGTACCGTTCCAGGCCTACAGATCTATGATTCTATGAAAAACTAATTTTTCCCCACAAAAATCTTCCATAAAATATTTGTTTTTCAATCTTGGTTGAATGTGTAAAGTAAAACAAATGACAGTTTGTATTTCACTGGCATTCACGACAAAGTTTTCATTTCCATGTTAAACATTTTTCCTTTCAAATTTCACATTTTTATAATGTTGACTCCTTTTTTGGGAAACCAAACTACCTAGAGATTTGGGGATTACGCCACATCAGGAATCATTAATAAGAACAGGGAGTGTTTCATTTGGTTCACATTTATTTTTAGCTATCCAAACTCAACAATCTTGAAAACATTATGGAGTGGACTGGGGGGACACAAAGAGGATATCTGGGACAATGGGGGATGAGCTGGGTATTTGTCTGGCCTCCAAAGCTACCGAAATCCCAGGAGTCCTGTCTGCTGTTCCTGGCACTAAGAAATCTTTTTCCTTTGGAGGCTGGTGAAGCACTGAAATGGGTTACCTAGGGAGGTGTAGGAGTCTCCATCCTTGGGTTTTTAAGGTTGAGTTTAACAAAGCCCTGGCTGGGATGGTTTAGTTGGGGTTGGTCCTGCTTTGGGAGGGGGGTTGGACTAGATGACCTCCTGAGGTCCCTTCCAACTATAACATTCTATGATTCTATATAGTGTCCCTCCCACCCTACTTTACTCCCCATAAGTAGAACAGTGCTAACAGCCACTTCACCTTCAATGATCCCTTGCAATATGTGTTAACTATTTATGCTAAATTATTTCTTCCATCTTGTATTTAGCTGTGACACTCTAAGCTTCCCAGACTCAAAATGATCTCTGTGTATACTCGAAAGCTTGTCTTTCTCACCAGCAGAAGTTCAAACAATCAAAGCAATTACACCCCCCACACACACCTTTTCTCTCAAGAAGTTATGTGAAGCTGTTCCCAAAGCATTGATTGTACCAGAGATCTCAAGAGGAGTATAAACAGTTTTAATTCATTTTGGATCTGAAAATCAAGTTCTGATAAACAGAGAAAGTAGATCTGTTGAGGAAGTTGTGCCCTGTTTTATCTAAATAATTGTCACTGTGGAACAGCTTCTTTAGTACTTACATTTTGAAAATATGGAACTATTTGAGAACGAATGAAGAACCTCAATAGTCTCTGAAAATGTACTATATTATTTTTATTCTGAAATTTTGAAAAAAATCTTTCTCTTAATGTAAAATTTTATAATTATTTCCTTTATACCAAAATTGCCACCAACCAACCAACCAACCAACCAATCATTCTTTTTCTTTCTTTCTTTCTTTCTTTCTTTCTTTCTTTCTTTCTTTCTTTCTTTCTTTCTTTCTTTCTTTCTTTCAAGGACTAAATATGGAAAAATCAAAATAGCTTTTCTTGACAATAAAAACCTGAAATATGTATGAAAAACTTTTTATAATGTTATTGATATATTAAAAGTGAAAGGGACATTTTAAAAATATCCATGAAAAATGCTTCCTATCTTTATCAATTTCTGCACTCTATATAAGGATTAACAGAAACGACAAGGAAATGTAAGTGCTGTTTTATTAGATTTTGTATTTTTTTATCTCTGAAGTTAGAGAAAGAAAGAAAAATATCATGCAAGAAAATTAAAACCAATTCTTTGGGAAAGTAAAATCTGATCATTCTCAAGCCTCCATGTATAATGGATAAACCATGTATAAGAGAGAAAAAAATAAGCTATAAAGCAGAAGATTTTTCCTATTCACCTATTGCAACAGTCTATAGAAATTTCCTCACCACATTCAGATAGGATACAGAATGTACTGAACAGATCTTTTTGCGCAGGAGATATTGATTTTCATGGATTCCTCAACAGTCATAATCATTCTTAGAATAATTTTGGCCAGCAATTCTTAGTGTCAAACCCCTGCTAATAGAAAGCATTTAGGGAGATGCCCCCATATCATCCCACTGGGCATATGACCCATTTACCTTGGAGTTATGTGCTAATTCAGCTAACAGCTTTCTTTGACTTATATGGAAGTTCTTGCCCTCAGACAACAATGCCATGCATAGATGAAGATGCAATGGATGAATAATAAACACATCACAGCAATCTGGGTTCCACAGGCAAACAGAGCCTTGTACTTCCCTTCTGTGTCCTAATTTTGACAAAGATGGTGGGGCAGGAAATGAGCAGAATGATGAATTCCTTCTAATTGAAAATGCTCTCTTACTGCTAAAAGGAGATAGAGCTGAGAAAGAACTCTGTGAGGCTCAAAAGAATATAAAACAAATAGCTGGTTTCAGTCACGATACAGATATGGAAATGGACACTACAAAAAGGATCCCCCCACTACAAAAAGGATATGGACAAGTTAGAGAGAGTCCAGTGGAGGGCAACAAAAATGATTAGGGGGCTGAAGCATAAGACTTATGAGGAGAGGCCGAGGGAGCTAGGCTTGTTTAGTCTGCAGAAGAGTAGAATGAGGGGGATTTGATAGCAGCCTTTAACTTCCTGAAAGTGGGTTCCAGGGAGGATGGAGCTAGGCTGTTTTTAGTGGTGACAGATGACAGAACAAGGAACAACGGTCTCAATTGCAGTGGAGGAGGTCTAGGTTGGACATTAGGAAAAAAGTTTTCATTAGGAGAGTGGTGAGGCACTGCAATGGGTTACCTAGAAGGTGGTGGAATCTCCATCTTTAGAGGTTTTTAAGCTGCAGCTTGACAAAACCCTCGCTGGGATGATTTAGCTAAGGTTAGTCCTGCTTTGAGCAGGGGTTTGGACTAGATGACCTCTTGAGGTCCCTTCCAACTCTAATATTCTATGATTCTATGACACCATAAAAAAAATGTTGGTGAACATAAATATAGCCAATTTGGGGCAACTGAAACTGAAGCTTTAGGTCACATCCCATGTCCAAAATCCAAATTTCTAGAGACCATTAACAAGGAATGATGGACTATTTCCAGATAAGGCCACATCTAAGGGGCTTTTTGCATATAGGTAGTAGAAATACCATGGATATTAGTATTTTGGAAGAAACCAACAGAAGTTTCAAGCAAACTGAAGTTAGAACAGACCCCATAACTGCAGTCTGATGTCATAAAATCATAGAAGATGAGGGTTAGGAGGGGCCTCAGGAGGTCATCTAGTCATCTAGTCCAACCCTCTGCTCAAAGCATGGCCAAACCCAACTAAATCATCCCAGCCAGGGCTTTGTCAAGTCACAATTTAAAAACCTCTAGGTATGGAGATACCTTCCTAGGTAACCCATTCCAGTGCTTCACCACCCTCCGAATGAAAAAGATTTTCTTAATATCCAACCTAGACCTCCTTCACTGCAACTTGAGATCATTGCTTCTTATTCTGTCATCTGACACCACTGAGAACAGCCTAGCTCCATCCTCTTTGAAACCCCCCTTCAGATAGTTAAAGGCTGCTATCAAATCCCCTTTCATTCTTCTCTTCTGTAAACTAAATAAGACCAGTTCCCTCAGCCTCTCCTCATAAGTCATGTTTTGAGCCCCCTCATGATTTTTGTAGCCCTCTAGTGGTGCCTTCCAATTTGTCCATATCCTTTCTGTAGTGGGGGCCCAAAACTGGACACAATACTCCAAATGCAGCTTCACCAGTGCCAAATAGAGGGGAAAAATCACTTCTTTCCATCTGCTGGCAATGCTCTTACTAATGCAGCCCAATAAGCCATTTGCCTTCTTGGCAACTCTGGCACAATGCTGACTCATATACAGCTTCTTGTCCACTGTAACCCCCACCTCCATTTATAACGAACTGCTGCCTAGCCCGTCTGTAGCAGTGCATGGGATTCTTCTGACCTAGGTACAAGACTCTGCACTTGTCCTTGTTGAATGTCATCAGATTTCTTTTGGCCCATTGCTCCAATTTATTCTGTATCCTATCCCCACCCGCCAGTATATCTACTACCACCACATCTAGAGCCACACCAAAGGAGCCTGACAAAAGGTAATTCCCCAGGCTCTGGGCGTTATAAACTGACCAGTGCACTCCCCCTCTCCGGGAGTCATAGGGAACTTCCTCAGGCCTAAACCAAGGCCCACCCCAAACACTCTAGGACAGAGACATGGAGGTGAGAGGCAAAAGACTTGTCCAGCATGGGGCAGATTTACCCTAGACCTGTCCCATCAGGGGAGACTGAGGAGGTGCTTTGCCACACCATCTGACAGTCCATTCATCCAACCCATGTCTCTTTAACTTGATAATAGGAATACTGTGGTAGACCGTATCAAAAGCTTTCCTAAAGTCAAGGCACATCATGTTCACTGCTTTCCCCACATCCACAGAGCCAGTCGTCTCATCATGGAAGGCAACCAGCTTGGTCACAACATAAGAAAAGAAAGCAATCCTAGAACAGGATTAATTATAATCCTCACCTCAGTTTTCTCATATATACTATTTTTTTTTAATTTAAACAAAAGAAATCCACAGAAAATAATGGGATCTTCATCAAACACAATGGGTCACTTAAAGGGAACAAAAACAGATACCTAATGAGATTTGTTAACACTGTATGACAAATTCATGTCTCTTGATAATAACAAAACAAAAAAGCAGTAATTTAAAAAAATCACTTTATTCCCTTCCTTGAGAGGCACATTCTGCTCGTCAGTCTGCTGATGGCCTTCTTCATCTCGGCGTTCCTCAGTGTGTAGATCATCGGGTTCAGCATTGGGGGGATGACAGTGTAGAGGACCGAGACTGCCTTGTCCATGGGGAATTTCCGGAAGGGCCGAGCGTAGATGAATGTGCAGGGTACGAATATTAAACACACAATCATGATCTGGGTTCCGCAGGTGGACAGAGCCTTGTGTTTCCCTTCTGTGAGATGTGTCCTTATTTTGAGTAAGATGACGGTGTACGAAATGAGAAGGAGGATGAAGATTATTATGGCAATCGCCCCACTGTGGGAGACCGTCAGCAGCTCAGAAAGGTAGGTGTCAGTGCAGGCCAGTTTGATGACTTGTGGGATATCACAGTAGAAATTGTCCAGGACATTTGGCCCACAGTACGGGAGCTGGAGAACCAGTCCAACTTGAGCAGCAGAGTGAACCAAACCCCCGAGCCATGTCCCTGCCACTAGCCCCACGCACGCACCCCGGTTCATGATAGTCAAGTATCTCAATGGTTTATGGATGGCAACGTACCTATCAGCTGCCATCACCACAAGTAAAAAGACCATCGCACCAGCAATGAAGTGGAAAAAGAACATCTGGAGGATGCACCCACTGAAGGAGATGGTTTTGCGCTGGGAGAGGAGACCTGACAGCATGTTCGGCACACTGACAGTAGATTCACTAACATCTATGAAAGCCAGGTTGGCCAGCAGGAAGTACATGGGGTTGTGGAGCTCTCGGTCACAGATCACAGTGGTGATGATGGTCACGTTTCCCAGCCATGTTGTCAGGTAGACTATGGAGAAGATGACAAAGAGGAATTGCTGCAGCTCAGGACTTTGGGTGAGGCCCAAGAAGATAAATTCTGTCACCGTGGTGGTGAGATTCTCCTGCTCCATTTCGTGTCCTCAAAATAAAATAATAATAATAATAATAATAATTAATAAAAGAGTATTGTAATTTTCTCCACTTTCAAGTTATACCTATTGAATCATTGTTAACTGCACCTAAAGAAAGACACTGGGTGTGCATAGTTCCTTATTTTTCTATATTAAATGCTATCTCCTCATCCCCACTGAAGGGGAACCCTGCTTCAGGAAGCCCTGAGAACTACCCATTGGGGATCTGCATGAGGTACCTGGGAGTGAAGAGGAGTGGTTTGCTCACCAAAGAGACACTAGCTAACCACATTCTACATTCATCTTCCTGCAGCTCTGGCAGCGCAGTCCTCTCAAGTTCCGCAAGTCCTCTCAAACTCTTGGAGTGTAGAGGTGCTGGTTTGGGAAGGATGTAGGTTGCAGGGGCTTGCAGCTAGGCCGAGATTCTCATAGTTCAGGGGTTCTCTACTTGAGGGTCAGAAACAAGCATCAGGAAGTCACTGTGACCAGACTGACCTACACATAGAGCTAAATGAGAGTAAGGTCCCAACTAACTGTGCGGGGAGCTGGAATGGAAAAATGTGGGAACCACTAAATTAAGGAATTCAGATGCTGAATGTACTGCCTCAATACAAGAGATGCTGAGCACATTAACGTTTTCCCTTTACAGGGCTCATCCACCAAAGAGGTTGCATCTCATTTACCGTGTGATGTTCCTCTCTGAAATCTGGACTGGTATATTGCTGTGTCACTGCAATCTCTCACTCCCAGACCACGGCTTGCACTTGCCTTGCTGTGTATGCCCCCCACTCCTGGGTCAGCTCACGTACAACCTCCCGCAAGCGACTCTTAACTTAGTGAGTGATTTTGGCCAGCCACTCGTGGAATTCTGCAATGGAATGACCCCCAGCTGCTATCCCTAGTCCCAGATGCAACCCTAGGAACTGCTGCCCACTGGATTCTGCTAGCTCATTGGTTAGTCAATTTATCAAAGAAATTGATATACCCCAACTCTGTCACTCTGAAGGAAGTCTCTACACACACCCAAACTACATGCACTGCTTTAGATAAAACAAACAAGTACGTTTATTAAGTACAGAAAGATATTAAGTGATTATAAATCAGAACAGTATCAGTCAGATTTGATCCGGAAGTAATAAAAAGATCAATCACATTCTTAACTAAACTTTCAGAAAAAACAAGGAGAGTCCTGCAGAACTTTAAAATCTAACAAATTTAATTTCTTCAAAGCATAAGCTTTCTTGGGTTGTAACACACTTCGTCAGATGCAGGGAATGGAAATCATATAGGGTTATATATATATATATACAGCCAAGGGGAAAGAACAACAATGGGGGGAGGGTAGGTAATAGCAAAGTCCATACAGTTAGAGTACTGGACTTTGCTATTACCTATCCCTCCCCCATTGCTTTTCTGAAAGCAGGAAACCCACCCTGGGAATCTCGCTCTGGTTTTATCTGCACATCCGGACACTTCCCTGGACTCTTTCTCTGTTTCATTCACACCTCCCCCTCTGACATCTCTCAGATTTGAGCAGCTTGCAGCCATGCAATGAGAGAAGCCTGGTCTGGGAGAATCAAGCAGAGGCAGACCTCAGACGACTCTGGTAGCAAAGAGTCTGTGGTCTGTTCTTTCTCCTAACTCCCTTAGACTCTGGGTAATATCTATAGAGCCCTTTAGAGGAGTATTCATTCCAGGAGTGCTAAACATTTTCTCCTCAGCCAGGCCACCCTTTCTTTATCCAGGGGGTCTCCAAGCATCTGTCCTCCTTACAACAACAATACCTAGCCCCAGTATCACACTGCATGTTTTATGAAGCAAGAGTCAATACCTTACACGACTGTCGTGGCTGTGATCTCAGGGCTGGCTGCCTGCAAATGACCGAGGATGGCCAGAAGAAGTCAAATCTCAGAGCGGATCATTGCGGTCCTGGCCAGCAGGGGAAGAAGAACTTTTTTGCAAGGAGGAGATAGCCCCAGAAATCTTCCCTTTGTACCTCATTGATCCTCACTAAGGCTGGTGCTAGGAGCAAAGAGTCTCTGAAATCCCCTTGAGCTTTATTAGGTGCAATCAAGAAAGTTGCTTCTTTGGAGATTTGGGGATTCTTGCACAAGAGGGGTCATTAAAAACTTCATGGAGTGCTTCAGTCTCTTTACATGGTTATTCTAGCAGTGCAAACACAAGAAGCTTCCAAAATTCCCTCCTGTGCTGAGATGGCACAAACCGGCTGTTTGGTGCAGTGGCAGAACAGTACGTTTGACTGGCCTCCAAAACAGACTCAATTCCTTGACTGCTGGGTTTTTTTACTGGAACTGAGATGGATACAGCGAAGCAAAGAGTTAGAGGGGGAGATAAAAAAAATCAGTGTCTCAGTTCTAATGTTTCTTTTGAGGTCAAACCGAAAATAACATTTAAAAAAAATGTTTGGGTGATTGAAAAGTCAAAGAAGTTTTGCCTCGAAACGAAGTGATGCCTTGGTTACGTCAAAGTGGCATGTTTCATTCTGTAATGGCTTGAAAAATGTTGTTTAGAGTTTCAGGCCTTTTCCCAAAAGAAAAGGACAATATTTCCAAAGCCACAGATGGCAAACCCCATGGTGGCAATGGTAGAGCACGCCCTCAGAAGCCTTACCCAGGGGTCAAGGCATCCACCACCGATGTCAGCAACCTGGATTCATTTCTGCCCCCCAGCCCAATCCTCACCTGATGAGGAAAAAAGAAACTGAATGTGGGTTTCCTATGTTACAGGAGAAAACCTTTGACCCTGGACTATGGGGCAGTCTGGGCCGAGTTCTTCTCTGTCTCTGCTCTTGAAACTGTTCAACTTTGTTTTTTTAAATAAATAATTAAACACTCAGCAGAGCAGGAACTTGAGCTTGGGTCTTTCATGTCTCAGGTGGCCACCAGACTGACCACGCAGTTGAGCAGTACTTACTCTCACCCTGGCTGTAGACAAAACATTGTTGTTCATAGTGGGAATTCCCGGTCATTCTCAATGGACACTGAAGAGGCATTAAGTTCATTCTTCACATATAAGAGCTTTTTCTTTATCTCTTCAGTCATCTTTTTTCTATCAAATCTGCCATGACCATCTCTGGGACCTTTGACTGAATAAAATTAAGTCCTTCAAGATTTGGCTCAAATATTTTTGTCATTGAAGATAGGATGCTGTATTAATTGAGAGCTTAAGTATGTATTTGTGTGTTTGTTTGTTTGCAGCTCTCTTTGGAAAAGGAGAAAAAAAGTAGCTCCATAAGAATAACACTTGATTCTTGTATCTTCAGTATGTGAGTTCCACTGCCTTAAATCTGATATGATTTTATACCTGTTTATTTAAGGAGCTGAACTGTGTCTACACCTATGCTGGAGAATAATTACTTAGGGTGATAATCAGAAGTAGCGTGGTGAGATTAAGAAATGGGAAATGCGTGCTGAATATACTAAAGAATTTGAAATATCTATCTGTTTTTCTTCATGCACACCTATCTATCAAGCTAAGCGACAAAGTGAGTGAGGTAATATCTGTTATTGAACCAACTTCTGGTGTGGTGATGGAAGAGAATTCCTCTGTGGTTTCTGAGACCTTTTGCCCACCAGTGAGACCTGATATTCAGATGTATTAAGCAATGACAATTACAATTTAATTCAACAGTAGATGCACACACTTAGGATTAGATCTGGTCAAAGAAACAAAAAGTCATGTAGAAAAGTTTTCCTACTGAAAAATACACATTCATAAAACCAATACTTTCCAGTGGAAAAAATGCCCAATTTTGGTTTTGCTACAGGATTTCATTTTCATTTTGAATCAATATTTTGAGGAAAATTGACTTAAAAGGTCTTTCTTTAAAAAGTGAAAATGAATAATAATTATCCAGCATTTTTCAGTCAAAATAAAATAATTTTCATTTTGCTTTTAAATGACTATTCGAAACAAGCATGTTCAGGTCACATCTGTTTACAACTTCCATTGGGACAAACAAATTTATTTCATTCAGAATTCCTGATCATCTTTACTGATCAATATCCAGTATCAGGCCCAACATATGATCAGTTCAGGATGATGAACAACTTCTACTTCCATTGACTTAAATGGGACTTGAGGACACCAAAAATAATTTAAAAAATTTAGAAGGTATCTATCTATCTATCTATCTATCTATCTATCTATCTATCTATCTAT
>ML675620.1:1044309-1063721 GCA_007922155.1 Mesoclemmys tuberculata
TATCTATCTATCTATCTATCTATCTATCTATCTATCTATCTATCTATCCCCATACACAACCACTATCTATCTATCTTTCTATCTGGCTGTTCCACGCATTTCCACCGGATCTGTGAGGGGGGCGCCGTCCTCTGCCAGAAGGCAGGTGACGTCCTTCCAGACCCCGCCCCATTTCTCCAGGGTATAGAAGAGGTGGGAGCTGCAATCCATCTCCCGAAAGAGACGAATACGAAGGCGCCCCGACCCTGAAGGTCTTTGAGGGCCTGGACCTCCTCCCACATCTCCCGGCACACTCTGCTGAGGAAAGGATTCTTGGGGATGGTGGACAGATACTGCTCCAGCCCTAAGACCTCCCACTCCAGCTGCTCTATCCCTGCCTCCCTCCGTCAGCTGGCCTCCTGAGAGTAGTCGTGGCAGAAGAGCCAGGTGCGCACCACCACCACCAGCACTGCACTGAGGGAAAGGCACACCTCTGCTCCTGCCAGGCCAGCCAGAACTCATGGAAGGATGCCACAAAGTCCACGTCTTCCAGCAGGCTGTTGTTAACATGCCAGTAGGCTGGCCCCGGCCTCCCTGCTGTCATGGTCACCAAGTGGTGATCCAAGAACGGGACCGGCCATACGCTGGAGAAGTGGGCCTGTGAGAGACGGGGACAGGAGAGGTAGATGCTTTCTAACTGGAGGTGGTTTGACTGGTGTGCCCTTACCTGCACAAAGGTGAAGGTGATGATGTCATCTGGTTAGTGGTCAAGCCAGACATCCACCAGGGAGTTATGATTTATAATCTCCCAGAGGACATCTGCGGTGGCCTGGCTCTGCTCGGTCCCTGTGTGGTCTTGTTCCTCAAGGGTGGAATTAAAGTCCCCGCCCAGGACCAAGCATTCATGATGGTCCAAGATGCTGAGGAAGATGGACGCCTGCTGGAAAAACCGCAGCCGCTCCGGGCCCGCAGTCAGGGCATAGACGTTGACGAGATTCAACGCCAGTCCCTCCATGCAGACTTGGAGGTGCAGCAGGTGGCCTGGCAGGACTTCGGTGACCCCAAGCACCTCGGGTTGCAGGTCGTGGTAGATCAGGGTGGCCACTCTGCCCATGCAGGCATTCCGGTGACTAAGGTACACCCCTTTCCCCCACGCCAGCTATCAGCTTGCCTCGGAGGCTGGATCTGTATGGGTTTCCTGCAGGAACACCACAGAGTACCCCATTCCTGAAGGAATGAAAGCACCTGGCTCCTGTGAAGACCCATCCTACAAGGGTGTTCAAGGTTCTGAAGGTGGTCCCAGGTGTTCAAGGTTCTGAAGGTGGCAGGCATTATGAGGAGGGCTGGGAGGGATCCTTGTGGGCAGGAGTGCTGGCAGTCACTGTTAGGTTCTGCAGTAGACCATGGCTGGTCCCGAAGGTCACCAGGGCATCACGGAAGCTGTGGGCCTGCTGACAGGCCACAGCATCCTGCCTCCCAGTCCTTTTCCCCTCCTTCATTGTGGCCCTCATGGTCCAGAGGACGTGGTGGAAAAGCCCCCAGTGCTGCAGGGCGAGATGCATGCAGTTCTGGGCACAACAGGTGCAGCTCATTCCACAGCACCTCAGGAGGGGTCGTCCTCTGGCTTTATTCCTGCTGTGGCCCTGGGGCTGGTTGAGACAGGTGCTAGGGGCAGTGGTGGAGGGGAGACAGTAGCCCCAAGTGGTCTGGGAGAGGTGAAGGCAAAGGTCGCTCCCTGGGAGCTCTCAAGGGGAAAGGAGATGACTCCAGGGTCCTCAGAGGCACAGGTGGTATGGGGGGAGGGGAAGAATTGGGGGTGGGGACAGCAGCCAGAGGAGGATTGGGAGTAAGGGAGGTGGGAAAGGTGAGGGTGTCCTCCATGGGGGTGGGATCAGGCATCTCATGCCTGTGGCTCCAGGCCCTCGTGCAGGGACAGCTGGGCTGGCACTCTCAGGGAGGAAGAGGGGTGGTTGTCCTACAGCAGGGGAAGGGGTACCCAGTTGCCCAGGGTTCAGCCGCTCGGCCTCGACTGTTGCCACTAGTGCTGCAGTGGCTTCAACGGGGGTGTCACTGCCATCCGGGCGGGCAGTGGGGCCTAAGGGGGCCCTGGGGATGGAAGTGGGGGCACCAGCCTGGAAGAGGACAGAAGGGATGGAAAGTGAGGCTGGAGGCTGCCCCAATCGAGGCCCTCCGTGGGGGGGGCCATCCACCGCCTGGGAGGCTGGGGTGAGACCCAGAGCATCAATCTCATCAAAGATGGAGGAGAGGTCCCCCCCCAGCCACCATGAGATCTTCCCTGGTGGTAGCCAAGGCAGCAGTTGCATCAGCATCAGTGGGGGGTTCAGATGACAAGGAGGTGGCGGGGCTTCTGACTGGGCACTCCTCGAGGTGACGGGCTGGTCGGCAGGGGCAGGACTGGGGGCAAGAGAGCAGGGGTTGGGGCTTGGGAAAGCGGGGGCAGGGCAGCAGGAGAAAGGGAGATCTCCTGGGGCAAGCCCCCTCCGGAGTCCAACAGTGGTGGCCCTGGCTGCCTCTCCTCCCCAGGCCCCGCTAGACTGTGCTGGATGTGACAGCCCGCGATGAAGGGGGAGACGCAGTCACAGGGACTGGACGTCTAGGGTCGTCACCTCTGGCCTGGCTGGCGCCCTCCTCGGTCCCGGGGATCCCAGGCCTCCCTCCTTGCGGGGCCAGGGGGCAGTCCCCTGAAGCACTAATGACTTGAAGCTGGGACTGGATGGTGGGGAATGGATCACTTGCTAAATGCCCTGTGCTGTTCGTTCCCTCTAAAGCACCTGGCATTGGCCACTGTTGGAAGACAATATATTCGGCTAAATCAATCCTTGGTCTGACCCAGTATGATCATTTTACGTTCTAACAGCCCTGGCAAAGAACTTTGCTAACTGGATCTTTGCTAATTGCAAGTTCTCATGCAACCTCCTCTTTTGTGATTTCCATTACCTCATTGTGACATCATTTTGATGAGGGAATTACGTATTTATGCTGGAGACAATATAAACAGCACTGTTAATTGCTAATGGCCAACTTCAAAGAACTGCTCTTTTCCTAAGAGAAAATGTTGCTGGTGGTTGAATTATTTCCCATGTGCCAAAAGGAGAGAGAGTGAAAGAGATGTATCATTGCCAAACTTAATTATGCAGAAGTTTCTGTAGTCTTTCTTGAAATAGTTACTGCCATTGATTTAGGTCACCAACTAGACATGATTATTTGTGCTGGTTTTGGTTTTCCATTGGAAAACTGATTTAATTGAAGATAAAAGGAGTTTTTAATTCAGTTTTTCAGAATCTTTTAAAGCAACAAAAACAAAAATGGTAAGAAACAACCCACCCTCAAAAAAACTAAACCTTTTTCCCCCCAAAATTATAATTTTCTCTCCACTTTCCAAGCACCCACAGTCTCTTTGTATCTCTCTTTCAACTTACAAAAGCTGGAAAATTGTAACTATGGGTATGTTTATACTGCAAAGAAAATTCCAGGTCAATTGACATGGGCTCAGGGGACTCAGATGGTGGGACTAAAAATAGTACTGTAAACATTCCTCCTCAGGCTTGGACCTGGGATCCAAAATGGGACTGGCCCAAACATCTATAGTGTTATTTTTGGTAGCACAAGCCCTGTGAGCTCAGATCAGTTGACCTGGCATCTGAAAGTCACTGCAGCAGGGAGTTGACTGTGAAGATGAAGTTCAAATTACTGATGATTTTCTATTAAGAGCTGGGCTAGGTAAACCAATACATTGTCCAGAGAGTCTATGTGAATTTATCATGCGGACCTAGCTATGTCACGCAGGGTTGAAAATTTTTCACAGCCCTGAGCTACAAAGCTAGGTTGGTCTATGCTTAAAGTGTATTCCAAGCCCTTGTTAGAGATGGTGGGTCTGCTACCCAGATGCCAGGACTCTATGTCCCCTGTCTCCCCCTCTTTGTGTTTTCCACTTTTACAGTGCTGCCCACTGAGGCTTAGGACATTCCCTGATGTTTTGGCCTTGATCAGGTGTGGTGTTCAAACATTAGTGCATTACATGTGGACAAGAAGACAGACAGACAAGCCAAGACAGAATATTATATCGAGTCTTGATGCCTTAAAACATTGTGAGGTGCCAAGATACTGCAGGGATGAGGGCTATACAGATACCTAAGACAGACAGATCCAGATCCCCTTGGTGGCTTTGAAAAGCTCAGCCCTATTGTGTTGTGATATCAGGATGACCAACCAAAGACCAAGGAAAGGATATAAACATTTCCTTGGAGACATCTTCTTTTGGATGGAAACGCTCCAATGCGAGGGCTATGCGCCAGTCCCAGGACATTTCTTTTCCATGTCTTTTAACATAACAGCGCATACTTGCTGCTCTGACCTTAGATGATTCATCTATTCCTGGATGAGAAGAGCAGAATGGTGCCCAGCAAGTGGATCTATACTCTCAGCCCAGATCAGCGCACCAGAGATGTTCTTTCCTCCAGGAATTCTGCTGGGTTTTGTGCTAATGTGGCTTACAGAGCCTGTTGAAGGAGCATAAATTCCTAAAGCCCCATGGATATCCCTGTCTACATCCACACTCTAATCTAGTCTATTCTATCATAGTCAACACTGGTTGATAGCCCATCCTTATCTTTAGAGAAATTGGGTGCCTTCCAGCAGGATGTAAAGCAAGGTGACTAACATCTCTCACACATGCTCCATTTTTTTTCTCAATATACTGTCACTGTAACTGTTCCATTCCTTTCTCACTCTCCCTTTCTTTCCCATCTCTTTGGCATCCTCTCTTTCATCTTTCTTTCCCTCTCACATGCCCCTTTTTTCTCTCATCTTCTGATTTTTCTCCATTTTTGCCTTCTTCAGCCCTTCTTTCTGGAGCAGGTGGAAATATTTTGAGAGGGGGAAACTGAAGTAGTAAAAAAAATTGAAAATCATTCTTTCCAAATTTTTCATTTATTTTATTCAATGTACAAAGAAAAAAGTGAAAACCTGAACAATTACAATGGTTTGAACTCTGAGGATTGGAAAGAATTATGAAATTAAAAACAAATAAGAAACTGATTTTCCAATTTTTTACCAGCTTTGCTTCCCACTTTCATTCACCTGGGCCATTTCTCATCAGGTCCAGCTTGACAGCCACGGTTAGAGGAAAAAGATCATTGACGGCCAGATTTCCAAGGCCAGACAGGATCTTCTGTGTATAACACAGGACACAGGACTTTCCTAAATTACTTGCTGATGGCAGAAACCCTTCCTTCAAAGCCACTTCCAAGCCCTTCCTTCCAAGCCACTGAGAAGCTGGTCATGAAATATCTCTTGTACGAGAACCTTCCTTTCCCAAGTACTTTTGAACCTATGTGGGCCTTATTCTCACCAAAATAGGCTGAGAATTTTTATCTCTCGCTGTTTCTCACTTTCGAGCTTAGTTGGTTCCAAACCTCCATGGTTTCCCATGCTAGAGTTCTGCTGCTGTAGTTTATATTCTGTATAAGCTAGTTTTGTTACTATTTATTAGAGTTGCACCTAGGGGCCCCACTGAGATCAGACCACACCGTGGTAGGCACTAAACAGACCCAAACTAAAACACAGTCCCTGTCCTGAAGAGTTAAATACCTAAATAAACAAAACACACAAAATGGGGGGATGGGAGAAAATAGAGGGGATGTGACTTGTCCATGGGCCTTTCACTTATAGAACACAGGTTACCTGATTTCCACTCTAATGCTCTATCCACTAGAATACACTGTCCCTCCCATCAGACAAGAACTCTTGGAGAACACACAGGAGACACAGAAGACCTACTATAACCACTGAGCAAAGATTTGACAGTTCCAGTCTGGAGATTGAGTAATGATACTGGTACCCACAGCAGAGAGCAAGCTTTTGGCCCAATGGCAGGGGCCTTACGAAGTAGTTGAACCTGTGGGAGAATTAAATTATAAGGTGCAACAGCCAGTTCACCAGAAACAAGAGCAGGTCTACCACTTTAATCTCCTGAAGCCTTGGCAGGCCCGAGAGGCATGTGTAGTCACCCTAGAGACTCCACCTCAGGAAAACAATCCACACGAGCAGGTGACGATATCTCCTGACCCCATGCCGGACTAAACGACTGAAGTGACTGAGACAGTCAATGGAAATCGAGATGTGTTCTCAACAAAGTCGGGCAGAACAACAGAGGCCTATCACCACATATCACCTGGGGCCAAGATAACAATAAGACCCTACAGCATCCCAGAGGCAAAAAAGGAGAACTGGCAGAGATGAGCTCCATTACTGTTATGCCAGAAAGCTTTAATGGTGACATGTGCCAGTTGCATGTTCTAGCGATAATTGCAGAGGTGGTTGTAGCTGTTGCTGGGCAAATCATATGGTAGGAGCTCCAAGTGGCCCACATTTTTGCTCTTTTCTGATTTTCCCCAAAATCAACAGGGTTCTGGTCATTGGTGCCTAAAACATTCCCTGAAATTTTGGAACGGATCAAATGTGCTATTCAAAAGTTATCACATAATAGACAGACAAAAAGATTGAAAATGCCATCAAGTTGAGGGTAGGGCCTTCATATGCTTGGCCAACCATGGAGAATCAGGGTCTTTGAGGTAACCTTCACATTATTTAATGGGTTCATCATGGTTAACATTCTACTAAAACTTGGATTCCTACATTGGATTATAAAATTTGTAGTTGCAATTAAGCAAACAATGATATATACATGTTTCGTATATGTGCTTCAATAGTTTTAATTTCCACAAATTAATTAGTATAGTGTACTTGGCTGATGGTTGTAAGCCCTTTTTCTCCTGTACTTTATATACTGCATTTAATGACCTTCTGTGTATTTCTAGGTTATTTCTGCTTGGTGTAAATCAGGGAGTGGAAGTGGTACCTCTTATCAGTATTATATTTCACTTCCTAAATGTCATCATGAGACTAGTGTTGTTTCATTTCTGTGTCTTGGTTCAAATCTTTTAGGGAACAAAAAATCAATATGCTAAATTCTGTTAGAACCAGATGCAAACATACTAGACAGCAGCTATATAGATTCATACATTCATAGACTTAAGGCCAAAGGGACCAAGAGATCATATAACCTGACTTCCTGTATATCACAGACCATGAGATTTCACCTATTTATCACTGTATTGATCTCAATAACTTGAGTTTGAGTATATTGCTGTTTCTGACGCAATTGGCTAGCTGGAGTTTGGGGGTTTGTAGCTTGTTCCAGTTGGGAGCCGAAAACAATAATAAACTCTGGTAGTTGCTTTGATGCAGTCTATTTATTTACAAGGAATGTACAAATTCCTGCTTCTCTGAACAAAGGAGGAATCAAAGACAAAAGGAACAGTTTCTTAGTTTATAGACCCAAGTTTACTTCATTCAGCACTTCAGATCCCCAGATAATGAAATTTGATTTAGCTCATTGAATGTCTTCCAGCAACTGACAATCTGACCATGATAATTTTTGCTAATAAGATTCTATGACAAATTTCAGATACTGAAAAAAATTATAGAAAGCAGTCTTCCTAGGAAGAAAAAAAAGGAATATTTTATGGATCATAAGTAATTTCCTAGCAGCCATGAGGATATTATTATAAAATGTTGCAAATTATCAGTTTGGATATTCTAATGTTTATGCCTTATTCTTTTCTCTCTTATACAGCTATGAATCATATTTGCACTTCTATGACTAATAAGCAGTACGAATTAATCAAATTCAGTCTTTACTTTGAAAGAGAATTGAGTTAATTATATTATACAGTGTTTCTATTTCTACCTTTACAGGTTAAACTAAAGTTCTCTTTGGTTGCTTTCCCACACTCCAATCCTGATAAAAAAAATGCATTTATTAACAGAGCTGATCAACTTTTCTAATGGAAATATTTTTTTAAAAAAAAAGCAGATTTTCACTGCAATTTGGAAATAATGTGAAAAACATTATTTTAGGAATTTTTTCCATATTTTCTAAGAAAAGAATTTTCAAAAAATCATAAATGTCTTTAGTTTTGGTATTTTTACCTTCCCCTCCTCCTTTTTCCACTTCCCTACCCAGTTTCACATTAAAAAAAAGGGGGAGGAAAGTTAAAAAGAAAAAGACCAAAAAAAGGTAGAAACTATAGAAAAAAAGGAAAATTTAAAAAATCCCTATTACTTTTTATTTAATATATCATAGAAATGTAGGACTGGAAGGACTTCAGGAAGTCATCAGTTCCATCTGCCTGCACTGTGGCACGGCCAAGTACACCTAGACCATCGTTGACAGGTCTTTATCAATGGGTTTACGTCACCTTGGGTGCATTGGTTTGGTACCAGCTTTTAGTGACTAACCTGCAGCAGACATAAAACTGCACAATCAGATTCTATTTTATAACATGGGAAAGAACCTAGCATGATCATCTCATTAAAAGTAGCAGCACAATGTGTATTCATTACTATTGTTTATTTGTATTGCAGACTCACCAAGTGCCAATCCCGCTGTGCTAGGCACTGCACCCACCCATGACAACAAGATGGTGCCTTGCATCAAAGAGCTTATCATGTCCATACAAAGGGAGAGAAAACAGATGGATACAAGACACCAGCAGTATAATGACAGTGAGGTGACCCTGATGAGTAGTGCTCTCTACACTCCAGCTGCTTATCCACTTCGAGTGTTTTGTAGATGTATGCACGAGAGGGCAGAGTTAAGGGTACCTCTTCATGTTATAGTCACTATGGAGGGAATATTCAGAGAGGCCTATGGGAGTGAGGTGCTCACCTCCCATTAAATTGGGAACTAGGCACTTCCCTCCTTGAAAATTCTTTGAGAAATAGCACGGGACCTTTAAGTCAATGGTTTTTCTCATGTCATTAAAAATTGTATCATAATGCAGACCCAAAGGAGCACAGTCAAGGGGGGGGTTGTACATATTACTGCATGTCACTGGATAAGCAAAAATTACTATAGTTTTGCATACACCCAACTGGGCATAGATAAGGCTGTGTGATCTTCACGACACTTTATAATCCTTGAGAATAATACATATTCATGTCATTACAGATAAGAACGGCCATTTTCAACCGAGCCTGAGGGAATTAGGAGCCTAAAAATAGACTGAGACTTCTGCACCTGCTTCCCTTTGCTCCCAGCCTGGATTACAGGCTGTAATGAACACGAGGTGTTTCCACTGTATGAGATTATTTGGGAAACAGGATATAACAATTACCGTTATTGCCAGAGAATGCTCAGCACACCACAATGGAGAGCAAAGCTTTACCTTTGGCATTTGGGTGCCTGGTAGTGCAACATTCCTGTTCGAGTCACTTAAAGAGACAGATTTAAAAGAAGAAACCAACTTATTTCTTGTATTATATCAGGGCCAGATGTTTAAAGGAATTTAGGTGCCTAACTCCCATTGCTTTCAATGAAATGTAGTCTCCTAAATCAGCTGGACATTGCAAAGTTGATTGAAGCAATGCGTAAGGACTGATAAAAATCTGGCTCTTAGTATCTAGAGCCCCCAACTGAGATCAGGGCCCCATTGTGCTTTGAAGTTTATAACACTTCCTAGGGTTTGCACTGGCCATGTCTCCTTCCTACAGGCATTATATGCAATCCCACAATAATACATGACCTTTGCATTTGTAATACAATAGAATCGAAGCTACTGAAACCTAATTCCTGGTGGCTTTTCAAGGATATTGCAGGAAATGTCGCACATTCTAAGTAGACCAGAAAGACAAAGAGATGGGAAACTGAGGCACAGAGCAGGGAATTGTTCTGTCCGAGGTCACTGGAAGAACCGGGAACAAAGCCCTCTAACTCCAAGGGCTATTTACTGTATCTTGATGCTTCTCCATAGACAGAGAGGATTTTGCCTATCTATTTATCCACCACCATACATTACAGGCCAGATTATGCTATGATATTGGTATGAATCCAAAGTTACTCCACTGAAGGTAGTGGAGTGACACTGGTGTGAAGCCACCGGAAGGGCAAAGAGAACCCACAGTATTCTCCTTCTCTGGGGTTCTCTGGGAAGAAAGACTATGCAGGATAGAAATGCAATGGCAGGAAAGCTGCCTCTACTTCCATCACTTGGCAGTGGGGCAGAGAGGGACATCTCTAGGACTGTGGAGTCTATAGTAGTCTGTCCCAGGCCAGATCACCACAGGCACCCACTCTAGTCTCTTCACTCCTCAGCCCTCACCTCTCTTGGATAGAGACCCATGTCTCTCTCTGCCTCCTGACTGGGTTTTTTCCCAGGCTGCTCAGTTCCCTGCCTACACTGGGATATCCCCAGAAAACCAGACTGCCTAAGTAGGTCTGCATCTGTGCTTTGCTTCATTGCTGAAGGCTTATGACTAGTGTAACTGCCAGTGGTTATCACTTACTGCACAGCCCGTTTTAAGCAAGCACATTTATTCTTAAGGTGAAAGCATTGCAGAGAAAACATTAAAAAAAAAAAGAACATACTTGCACACTAAAAAGCTTACCAACTCCAACCTCAGCTTCTGGTAGGTGTCGTCCTTCAAAACCCACACCTGGGTTTTTCCTCTACAGAACTGGAATAGTGAATATTTCAATCTTTCCTTTATGGAGTTCAGGCCTTTGATTTTGACCTCATATAACAGGTGATCAGCTAACAACGGCGCCTTGCTCAGGACATAGCTTCAAAAGGCTGGGTTTTTGCATAACTGGAGGTGGAAAATTTGCATTCAGCACCCACTTGATATTCTCCAGGCAAACTACCTCACACTGGTTGGTCCAAAAGTCCATTCTTCTCTGGCACATTGCTCAATATGCTTATAATACATCCCAGGGCTCACATCCCATCTCCTCCTCAAAGATATTACCTACAATCCCAGACCACAACATCAAACTTAAGGTAACACGGTATTTCAAGGAGACTGTAGGAAACTGCCAGATCAGTCATACCATCTCAGCTGCAGGAGAGTTCACTGATTTTTTTAGGATTTTGTGGAAAAGCGAGCAATGGAGGGGGACAGTAAATGATATCAAATTAAAAGAAAAGAGTTGCAGAATAATGTCTAATATGATGAAAAAAAACAAACAAAAGAAAACTCTGATTCATCTGCTGATGGCTGTGAATGTTGGGAGATAGGAAAAGGACCTGTAAAGGTATGCAGCCACCAGCCCTCTTTTGGCTATCAGAAGTCACATGACCTTTGCCTTTAATACAACAGACATCAATGATACTTAAATTTAATCCAATAAGACTTTTTTCAAGGGTGTTGCAGGAGATCGCCATATCTGTCAGAGTATCCAGCCATATTTCTCTTTCTCTTTATTCCTTCCCTCAGGACCTGACTTCTTTCAGATTCTTGCGCACTGAGGACAGTCTCTTAACCTTCACAATGGGAGGTCTGATCAGCTCCTCATCCCAATAGTACTCCGGGGACAGTAGGCGTGTGGGCTTGTGGTAGAGGAGGTATTTATTCAGGTGGCTTTCCTCATGCCACTTCGCTTCAATGTCATTGGCTCTGTCCTCTGCAACCCCTTTGAAGCAAGCTGTGGTCAACTTGAAGACCTCAGACACACTTCCGCCATAGAAGCTGGCTGCGTAGTAGAAATCCCCTTCCCCAATGGGGATGGCAGCTCGTGACTCCGGCCGCCTCTCATAGGAGTTGTTCTCCCGGGGCTTGGTGTATTGCCAGGAGCTGATAGTCCCCACCAGTGTGTCGATGATTTCCACCCCAATGTGCTCAAACAGCTGGACGTCAATGTCCATGGAGTAAAGATAGTCTACTTCGTAGCGCCAGCGGCTGCGGATGTAGCTGCTGATGATATCCATGCGGTTCATGGAGATGTCCTGCCATCGTGAGTAGCTCTTGACAGGAATGATGAAGAGACGCTTCTCAAGGGCCAGCTTCATGGATGGGACCTTCTCTGGGTGATCAGTGAAAAGATAGAAGTTGACCCTGTGCCCAGAGAGGAAGAATTTGTTGGCAGAGCGAAGAAACCCTTCTATGAAACGGACATATCTGAAAGGCAAATGAGTGCAACAGTGAACAAAGTGAGTTATCAGTGTGGTTTTAGCTGTGAATGTCTGTAAACAGGTTATAAAGACTGTCTTGCATTCACCCCAACCACGTTGTCCTGGGCATCTAATTTTCATAATCGGGAGCTTGTTGTCTCTGATGCTACAATGACAAGATCCCCAGAAGACCCTCAATGTTGCCTTTCTTTCTTCTGAAACACAGACAGCCTCCATTTCAAAGCTCAGGGCCCTGATCAAAATGATCAAAACTTTTCAGCTCCTGGTTCCCTTCAGTCAAGAATAAGACATACATGGTTGGGCTTGAGCATTAGGTGAGTCTCTGGAACAGGGGGACTGGGTTTTGTGTCTCCCTTATCCTGGGTGAATGCTCTAACCCAGTGGTTCCCTAACTTTTTATAACGATGATCCATGATTGTGTTTTTTTTCTTTTTTTGTGTCCCACCTCCTCTGCTGACTCTCCCTCCTAGTCCTGTGAAGGGGGCATTGATCACCTGCAGCACCCTCTTTGATCAGCACCATGGCCCTAATCCTGGCCCCGAGGGGAGGTCCATGGGTGTGGAGACGATTTGCAGACTCAACCTGGCTGGGCCAAGCTCCCTGCTCCAGCTGTTGCAACATAGCACATGAGGTCGTAGAGCCAGTCAGGTTTGGCCTGGATGGATTTAGGTGCCTAAGTACATTTAAAAATCTGGCTCTTAAGGGCCTTGTTGTAATCTCTGGCCTTATATATTATTGTTGCTTTAAATATATTACTCTAGTTCCTTCCATAGCAGGAAATGGAGATGAGTTATTGAAATCTGCATATGGGATCCCCCCTTTAACAATCTTATTTTAGGGCTTGGACATTCCACACATTTTGTTTTGTGGCCCTAAGGCCTATTGAGATGGGCTAGTCAGACCAATGCGGTGTGATAAGGGGTGGGTGGGGCACACATCTTGAATCCCAACATCTCTGTGCTTTAAGGGCTCTCTGCACAGCATGCAGTGGAGTGGAGATAGCAGTGTTATAGGAAAGCTTTTAAGGACGGCCGTCACACTCCATCGTGCTGCACAGCTAAGGGAAGTATCACAGGACTGGGAGCGTGGAAGGGAAGTTGTACTTTTTAACAGCAAAGGTGGCCACCCCAACAACGAGATTTTTCTGTCTGTACTGGGCATTCAGGATATCTCTGTTGAAAGTGCCTTCCCACACGATGGGAGCCAGCCAGGGAGACATCAGCAACACGTCACTTCTCCTGCACAGAATGAGAGAAAACACAGGAATGACTCGATTGGCTCCATCAGGTCCCATAGTCCCTCTTTGTCACTGGTCAACATTAGACACTCCAGGGGAAAGTGCAAGTGACCCACTTGTAGACAATTATGGAGAACTCATCCATCAATGACAATTGTATCCACCTACCAGCCAACCCTTCCACGTGTTCTCCTATATAGCTGAGCACATGATGTAACAGAGCACAAATAGCGGGAATCTTCCTGACATTTCACATTTCACTTTTCTTCCAGAATATTGTGTCACTTCAAAATAATTCTTGATGTTCACAATGGCTTGGGTTTAAAATGGAGAAGAGGGGACGGAGACATCTGAATCATACTAAAAACCAGCCGTTTGACTGCATAGCGCTCTTTGAAAATCCAAATGAGATGACAATTTTTATGGGAAAAGTGGAAGTGTTAAATGATTTACATAGGAAGCCAGTTGAAATTCTAAAACATAAAATGACAAAAAGTTGCATTTTCCCCCTAAAAATATTCCTTGAAGTGAAAATAGGCCTTTTGCACTGCAAATTGTGTTTTCTACTGAAAAAGCAAACAACCAAAGAGCCACTTTTAAACCAACTTGCAGTTTTCACAAAATCAAACTGAAATAATTTTGAGACTTCTCTCTCTATCTGTTTTAAGATGTTGGCAGGGCTAAAGCTCTAGGTTCTTATGGTGGGACTCATTTCTGGAACTGCCGAGTAATAAGCTGATCTAGAAATAACTTTCATATTTTTTCCTTTTTTAATTTTTTTTAAAAATATTTATCCAATTTAAAACAAAATGTCAGAGGGGCAGACTTACTGAGGCTTGTCCACAAATGACTGAGGATATGCCATTCTGTTGAAAGAAGATATGCATTACTGGGATGTAAGCATATGTACTAAGTATCTTTAACTTTCCATAATGGCCAATAAGAATGAATTAGAAATGGGCATCTATACTATATAAGGGACACCAGAAAAATGAGTATGGTAGAGTTGTATTCTGCAGATAAGTTCTGGAACAGCCTTTCAAAGGAAGCAGTGGAGCAGAATACTTAGATGGCTTCAAGACTGAGCTTGATAAGTTTATGGAGGGGATGATATGACGGGACAGCCTAGTGTGGCAATTAACTGATCTTTGACTACTAGCGGTAAATATGCCAATGGCATGTTAGATGGGGCAAGTTCCGAGTTACTACAGATAATTCTTTCTGGGTGTCTGGCTGGTGAATCTTGCCCACATACTCAGGGTTTAGCTGATCTCCATATTTGGGGTCGGGAAGGAATTTTCCCCCAGGGCAGATTGGCAAAGGCTCTGGGGGGGTTTCACCATCCTCTGCGGCATGGGCATGGGTCACTTGCTGGTGGATTCTCTGTACCTTAACATCTTTAATACGTGATTTGAGGACTTCAATAACTCAGTCATAGTTTAGGGGTTTATTACAGGAGGGGATGGGTGAGGTTCTGTGGCAGCGTTGTGCAGGAGGTCAGACTAGATGATCGTAATGGTTGCTTTTGACCTTAAAGTCTGTGAGTCTATGAGATTGTGGGAACAATTTCCTTTTAAGGTAATGGTTAAAGAGACCCTCTTCCTCTCTATGGCATGTATCTTCTTTGCTTTGTTTGCCATGGCCACAATCTCAGCTGCTTATTTTGCCACCTGTTAATGAAGGCAGAACACCCATCCTTACCGTGGAAGGACCGAGAAGGTCTCATCCAGGTCATCTTGCCTAGGAATGAGAAAGAAATCAGATCTCTTATTGTTCTCTTGGCATCAAAGAAACAATGGACCCGATCCTCAGTTGCTGTGAATCAGAGCCACTCCATCAATAGCCGTGTGATTTACACCAGCTGAGGACATGGCCTCAGAAGGCCAACTTTTCCAAAATACGTTCTGTTGATTTCATTTATTCAATATTTTGTGGGGTGGCCGGGGGAGAAGAGGGGGGAATTAATTTTAGGCTACCTAACTGGAGTCACCTAGGCCAGGGTTTTCATTTTCTGTGAGTCTATTAATGTGAGCTGGGCCGACAACTCCCATAAGACAACAGGGAAAGGCAATTTAATGTTGAAATGTGCTACAACAAACCAAAATGAAGGATTTCCATTTCAGGAAGGTCAAAATGTTTTGCTCCCACAGAAAAAGTCAAGATGAAGTGTTCTCAGATTTCCAAATTGTTTTTTGTTTTGTTTATAATTTGTGTTCTGCAGAAACTTTCAAATATTTTGTCCTGTGTTTTGGAACACAAACAAATGTTTGAATGTGGGAATTCCCCAGGGGACAGGAACACCGAATTTCATTCAGCTACAGTTACTACTTAACATGCAGGCAGGTAGTAGAGTGAGGACCTGAGTCAAGCCATAGCACAACAATGGTGAAGATAAATATAGAGCAGGGCTATGGGTGAGCTGGATTGAGGTAAAATATGTTCTTACCCTGCAGGATGGCATGAAGTCCGGCTGATATTTGGTATGCTAGGGAAAAAAAAAAGCATCACAGATTATTATAAATGGAATAGTCCTTTCAGGATGAGCCATGTATGGTCCCATTTACAGCAGCGAAAATCCAGGCTGACTCTATATAGCCCCTCACGGCACCACACTCCCCTCACTCGACACCTGTGCCAATCTACACAACTCTCCCAGCACAAATCTAGTAGAAAATGAGAGCCTGAGGCCTAGTACAAAAGGCCTAGATGCAAGAGCTGAGGCCTGAACCGAAGTCTGGCTTTAGGAAAGAGCAACTGCTTGCCAACTTACAAGTTCACTGATTGATTGGCAGAAATGCAGCATTGGTAATGCACTGGCATTCCTAAAAGTAGTAGCAGAACCACACAGTATTGCTAGAGCAGTTCCTCTGATTTATAGTAGTAGTAAGAACTGAGAGCTTAAATCCTGCAACAGAACAGGCTAAGGCATAAGGCCTAAGTGGAGAAAGCCAAGTTAACAGGAATATGAGTGGAAAAAAACAAGTTAACCAAAACCAGCCTGTGAACTTACGACCTGACTGAAACTGGCACGGTGAAAACGTTGGTACTGCAAGCATACACATTTCCAAAATATTACTAATCTAATATCAAAATATTACTAAAAATACACAGCAGGTGCAGAAGGCACCAAGACAGCCTGACACCAAAGAGAGAATTGACTCCCTGAAATGACACTTTGATGGATAACGATGTCTGAAAAGGTGATAAATAGAGATGTTTTACCCAAATCATCCAAATTACGGTCAAGGGTGGTTTTAGACTACATCAAGAGGGTGGTAGCTACCTACGTCAAAGGGGGCAGAACGAAATTGTTTGCAACAGTGTATAAAAGAGGGTGTCAGAGGGAATGACTTTGTCCAGCCTAGGGGATAACGGAAAGTCCCACTGTTGGGCCACGTCCATTGTAATGACACACTCATATGGGGAGTAGACCCGTAGATACTCTGTAGGTTGCTTCTCATTGTGCCACAAGTGCAACAAAACCTGGCCCAGGTGCCTTCATTTCTCAGCTAATCAGTGGTCGTGTCGATTCATTTGATTGCAAGTTCCAACTCAGTTACCTGTGCACATCTGGGACTTCACCTACTCAAGGACACACGCACGCAGCCTACAATGACAAGCACTAATAACTAATAACACTGAAAACAATCGCCAACGTCAGAGATGCAGTGTGCAATTTGTTTGCATTAGGGTATAAGAAAGGGGTCCCAGCAGGGGCATCTTTACCCGGCCTAAGGGATAACAGGAACTGAGCCAGTCCATTGTGATAGGCATACATATCCTAGTGTATCTGTAACTCCCATGGGGCGCTAGCACCATGTTTCACTTTCAATAAACCTGGCCGAGCATCCTCACCACTTATCCGAGTCTGTGGTAATTTATGGACAGTGCTAATGCGGTCTGCCGATTGGGCTAACTGCAGAAGCTGAGATGGTATCCAGAGGGAAACTCACATCCTGACTGACTGACAACAGACACAGCCCACACACACCAACTCAAGAAGCACACAAACAATATCCCCCAACATCACTCTGAAGGCTGGAATGTCTGTTAAGTCCATGTGAAGTGATGGAAACAGCTCCATGAATGACTGAGGGGCCTTGATTCAGAATATCACCAGGTTCAATCATCACTGGGATTCTCAGTCTGCTGTTGTTCAGTTTTTAAGTCCTTAGCCATTTTTGGCTTTTTACACACATGACATTATGAATTACACCCAGGAAACAGCATGGGATCTCAGCTCATAGTTATTAATTCTTAGCTTACGCAAATCAAATAGTGCCAAATCTTCAATTGCAACAAATTGGCATATCTTAATTAATTTCAGTGGAGCTAAGCTGATTTATACCCCTTTGAGACTTGGCCCCATTGATTTCAATGAAAGTATATTTATAGCCGCTGGGGATCTGGTCCCTTGTTTTTAACGGGTGTGATTCTGCAGAAAAGGACCAGGGGGTTACAGTGGAAAGGAAGCTCGATATGAGTCAACAGTGTGGCTTTGTGGCCAAGAAGGCTAACGGCATATTCAGATGATTAGTAGGAGCATTGCTAGCAGATCGAGGGAAGTGACTATTCTTCTCTATTAGGCATTGGTGAGGCCACATCTGGAGTATTGTATCCAGTTTTGGGCCCTCTACCCGAGGAAGGATGTGAACAAATTGGAAAGTGTCGAGCACAGGGCAACGAAAATGATTAGCGGCCTGGAGCACATGACTTATGAGAGGAGGATGAGGGAAATGGGCCTGTTTAGCCTGCAGAAGAGAAGAGTGAGGCGGGATTTGATAGCAGCCTTTAACTACATGAAGGGGGGTTCAAGGGAGGATGTAGCTAGGCTGTTCTCAGTGATGGCAGATGACAGAAAAAGGAGCAATGGTCTCAAATTGCAGTGGGGGAGGTCTAATCTGGATCTTAGGAAAAACTTTTTCACTAGGTGGTGGTGAAGCACTGCAATAGGTTCCTAGGGAGGTGGTAGAATCTCCATCCTTTGAGATTTTCAAGGCCCGGCTTGACAAAGCCCTGGCAGGGATGATTTAGTTGAGGTTGGCCCTGCTTTGAACAGGGGGTTGGACTAGATGACCTCCTGAGGTCCCTTCCAACTCTCATCTTCTATGATTCTATGATTTTGAGTCAACCCAATAACTTTCTGTTTCATTGACTCTAGACAATGTGTTAAAACTTTTGACACTTAAAATAATGGACAGACAAGGTGAGCGAGATAATGTTTTATTGGACCAACTTTGGTTGGAAGGAAAGACAAGCTTTCAGGCTGAAACTTAGGCCTGGTCTACACTACAGAGTTAGGTCGATGTAAGGCAGCTTACGTCGCTTGAACTCTGTAAACGTCTACACTAAAATGCAGCTCCCACCAATGTAACTCGCCCACTACCCTTATTTAATAACTCCGCCTCCACTAGAGGTGTAGCGCTTATGTCGATGTAGTTAAGTGGATGCACTGTCAGTGTAGACACTGCGTTGCTTACAGCGACTGCTGCTGCCTTTCAGAAACCGTCCCACAATGCCCCACCCTGGCAGTTCAGTCAGTGCAAGCACTCCTGGTCAGGCCGCACACCACGGACACAAAGAGTGTAGTGTGGACGTGTAAAACCGATGCGATTGCTGCAGTGGTTGTACGTCGACATAACTCCAGTTGACTTAATTTTGTACTTTAGATTTGCTGTTACTCAGTGTCAAAGCTAAATGCAAGAGAAAGCAGACTGGATATGTGCCAACTACTGATGCTAAAATTAATTGACCATTCATGGGGAAGTGGCCCGTTAATATCCGTGTAGTCACAGGCCAAAACAGGGGGTTAGTGGGATACAGTTTGTTGTAATAAACCATAAAGCCAGTGTCTTTTTCTCCCATGACTTCAGGGGTTTCAATGAGCCACGTCATCTTTAATGGTCCCTTAGAATATGCTAAACTATCTGTTTGACCTTGTATTTAGCTGTGACAATCTGAGTACCTTTCCCAGACCTAAAGAAGAGCTCTTTGTAACTAAAAAACTTGTCTCTCTCTCCACCAGAAATTGGTCCGATAAAAGATATCCCTTCACCCATCTTGCCTCGCTAATATCCTGGGACCCACACGGCCACCCCTGCACTGCCTACCTACAATGATAACACACATCAGTGGATACTGGAATTGAACCACACAACTCTTCAACATCAAGAATGCAGCACATTTACTTGCTGAGACACATC
>ML675620.1:1068721-1083023 GCA_007922155.1 Mesoclemmys tuberculata
GAGAGGTAGCCATGTTAGTCTGTATATAGCAAAAACAACAAGAGTCCTGTAGCACTTTAAAGACTAACAAATTTAATTTTTGCAGGCATAAGCTTTCGTGGGCTGTAACCCACTTCATCAGATGCAGGAAATGGAAATCAGATAGGTGGTCAACCGTACATCATACAACAAGAACAGTAAGCCAGGAACCTATCCCTGTAACAAACCCTGTTGCCAGCTCTGCCCGCACATCGACTCTAGTGACATCATCACAGGTCCTAACCACATCAGTCACACCATCAGGGGCTCATTCACCTGCATATCCACTAATGTAATATATGCCATCATGTACCAGCAATGCCCCTCTGCCATGTACATTGGCCAAACCGGACTGTCACTATGCCAAAAAATAAATGGACACAAATCAGACATAAAAAATGGAAACACCCATCAACCAGTTGGAAAGCACTTCAATCTCCCAGGACACTCTGTAGCTGACTTGAAAGTTGCCATACTTCAACAAAAAAACTTCAAAGAGAAACTGCAGAACTAGAACTGATCTGCAAACTTCACACCATCAGACTGGGTCTGAATAGGGACTTGGAATGGTTACCTCATTACAAGAAGTGATTGTCACTGTTCACACATTCTCACCTTCTAATCAATGGTTGTGAATAGATCTCAGCTACTCTAACTCTATGGACTTTACTATTACCTAACCCCCTCATTGTTGTATCTTTTCCTTGACTGTATATATATACCATTATCTGATTTCCATTCCCTGCATCTGACAAAGTGGTTTAAAGCCCACGAAAGCTTATGAATGCAAAAATTAAATTTGTTAGTCTTTAAAGTGCTACAGGACTCTCGTTATCTTCTGGGAAAGTGATGAATACTTAGTCACTGGAGGAAAAGCATGGGAGATGCCTCCTGCTAGAACGTACGGAGGGAACAAATTAACAACAACAAAATCCACCATGAAGTGTTGGGGAGTGTGTCACCAGGGAATTGTCTCAATATTGTAGAACCACCTCCTGAGATGCTGAGAATTAGCATAGGGCAGCAGACCTCAACAGAGCTGCTTTTATCAACAACCACTGCAGATCTGGCCCCGCTGGCTCCTTTACTCCGGCGCTGATAAACAGAACAGTCAACTGCTCGACCACACTCTGGCTCGTGATGAAATATATTGAAGAGGCCAAATAACCAATATCACTCAGGTTTATTGCTTTAAGCCAACAAAAAAATAGTACAGGACAAAGATTAATATGGTATCACTCTCTGGGAAGCTATCTCATGCAGCGGAGTTACATTCACCTTACACAAAAGGTGGGCTCGCACCCACCTTCAAAACACCCTCAAAACTTTCTTTTTATATCCAATCTGTTTACGAGAAGATCCTAATCCGGAGAGTTTCCCTATTCACTTAAGCCAAAACTTACTTTGGCGAATGTTTTGTAAATGTTATGGGATATTTAGCATAAGTGAACAGGATTATAACAAAAGTACAGGCCAATTTAGGCTATATAACTGCTACAATATTTCTGCTTAATGCATGCTAATATATAGATGGTGAGAATAAATCATATTATTAATGTAATAATCTGGCTTGGAATTGTTTAGTCAAAACTAAAGCCCTAGCAAGAAACTGCCATTAATCCTGGATTCTCACTTAGCTGGACTCTACCTACTACCCTCCCCCTAACCTTAGCCTCTTATTCTGCCTGCTCTTGTCTCCATCAGAGTTACTCTGCGTATATGCAGATTTAACGGAGAGTAATCTGCACGTGCACCAATTTCCTTAGTAGAAATACTCATAAAATGGAGAAAAACAAATTCTGTGAGTGAAAAATTTAAAAAAAATGAAACGTTGGAATCATTTTAATTTTTCATATTTTTTAAAAGAAATTATTTTCAGATTTTTATTGCAAGTTTTTACTGAAACAATTTGATTTTCCAAATTTTTTTTAATTATTATTTCAAAACGTTCCTGTTTTCTTTGTTTTTCATTTTTCTTTCTTTTCCCCTCCCTTGCATTTACCCTTTTTTCCCCCTCTCCCTTTGGTGTCTGAACCAGTGGGGGAATAAGGAGAAAATGACAGGAACTGAAATACTGCCTCCAAAAAATCTCCAGAACAACCCAGACAAACACATATGCTCCAAACCAAGAACAATTCACCTCACCCAAAAAAACATTTCCTAATGTGACCGGAAAAGGGCGTAATTATTTTAATGAATACTTTCTATGCAGATTTTCAATTCTGAAAATGTGGTTTTGAATGAAATATTTCAGATGAAAAAAAAATTGCAAGACGTTTCAACCAGCTGGACTAAATACATTCACTCCCTGTGCCTATTCAAGCACCAAGAAAATCAGCTTGATGTATACCACTTTAGGATTAGGCCCGAATATCTACTGAAACACTTACCCAAAGAAGACAATGATCCCGGCCAGCAGTATCACAAGCAGAAGGTATGCTTTTTTGATTCCCATGATTTTGGGACTGAAATGAGAAAGGACAGTACTGTAATGCAAATGCAAGCACAGAAAAGGAGAGCCTTATTTAATAATAATGTTCTCTACCGCCTTACCAAGACCAGATTCCCTGGCAGAACTTAAGCCTCAGCATTTTATAATGCGTAAGGCAGCAGCAGATGCTGTTTCTTCCTTTTCCAGGGTTGCTTTAGACAGTGTAACTGCAACAGCGAACTAGCTGCACCGCAACCTCGGGGACCTGGCTTCCTGCTGCAGAACCTCGCCGCAAAGAAAAAGCACCTTTTGACACTGGGCAGGGAGCAGCCGGAGCTTTGACTGCAAACCGTCAGAGGATGGGTCTTTCCTGTCAGGGGGGAAATAAATGAACCTGGACAGGGCTGTTAAAATCTACCCTGGGCCATGCAGCAGTTCCCAGCCTTTGCCACGCCTTTCCCCTGCAGTTCAGTAACTCCTGCCTATCAGGTTACTACCTCTGAGTGCAATAAAAAACCAGGATGTCCGGGACAAGCCGGAGGCCAGGAAACTGGACAGCTAGCAGTGGGCACTGAGCACCCCTAGGGCAGCTATCTCAGACACAGGGAGGATCCTGAGCAAAGCTGGATAGGTGGTAACCTGAGTCCCCCTCTAGCGGGGCAGGGCCCCTCCTGCCCCTTTGCTCTCTACCCTAGCACAAAATGAAAGTGCAGCTACGAGCAAGGCCAAAGCTGCCTTGCAGTCCCCACCCCTCTGCTACCTGGCACCTGTCCCTCCCAATCAGCTTCCTTCCTCCGGGAAAGTTTTGTGCGGGAGCCAAACTTTCCCAGGGGAGGGTGAGAGGGAAGGAAGAGGGCAGAGGGGCAGCAGCGAGGACAGGCTGCAGGCACCCGGGTTCAGGAGAGGGGGCAGGTGTGATTGTGGCAGTCAAGGAGAGGAGTACGGGATGTGCAGTGGGGGGAAGAGGCGGGGGGTTGTATCCCCCCTGGATGGCACATGTCAGCGCCTCCGCCCCAGGGCTGCAGTGTTAAAGGCCCAAGAGCCCAGAGCCTAAACATCGTTGAGAATCTGAGCTCTGGGAGACTTGTTTCACTGGAATCTCTTACTGACAAACGCGTGCACACACACACACACACACAGCCTTTCTCATTCCCTACAGTGGGGGAAAACACACATAGTGAGCCACCTTCCTTCCCTCCAGCAGGGGATAACACACACAGACACACTTACACACACAACCATCCTCCTTCCCTCCAGCAGGGGATAACACACACAGACACACACACTGAGCCACCCGCAATCCTTCCAGCACAGGATTACACACACACAGACACTGAACTGTTCTCATTCCCTTCCAGCAGGGGATAACACACACACACAGAGCCATCCTTTTCCCCTCCAGCAGGGGGTAGCATACACACACACACAGACATCCTCATTCCCCAGCAGGGGATAACACACACACGCACACAGACACATGCTCTCAACCGCGCTTACGTTTTTCAGCAGAAATGCAGCATTTCAGCTCCGTCAGAAGGAAACGTTTTGCTTTGACGTGAACTATTTCATTTCGATCCTCAGCCTTTTGTCACCGAATGGCCGGAAGACATCGTGCTGCGCATTCATCTTTCAGGGGGCAACCCAAATTCAAAACTTTTTTCCCGCTCCAGTCCAGAGGGGATTTGAATGCAGGTCTTTGATGTCCCAGATCAGCACCCTAACTGTAACAGCAAGCGAACACCTCACAGGCGTCTTGAATTGTGTCTTCCTGAGACCATGGCTACACTATGAAATTAAGTTGCCTTTACTTATGCTGCAAAACAGCTGCCACTGTAATTACACTGCTTGGGCATGTCTACACTGCTCTTTGTGTCAGCGGTGTGCGTTCTCACCAGCAGTGCTTGTGCCAATTGTACTGTCCGTGTGGGAATTGTGGGATGGCTCCTTAAAGCCAGTAACAGTCAACATAAGCAACACCGTATCTAAACTGACACTGTGCCCACCTAACAACATTGATCTTGTCTCTATACTGCTCTTTAAGGAGGAGTTATTTAATTGGCGTAGTTACATTAGAAAGAACCAAATTTAAGCTTACGACACATCCATAGTGCGTTAAGTGTTATTTCAAATCAATGTCTAGAAAGAGAGTCTAGGGGAAATGTGGATGACAATGTTAGCCTTCATGTATTACAAAACAATGCACTCTCTTTTCACATTCTAGACAACCCTTAAAACTAAAAGAGCTTTAGGTAAACGGAGCTGGGAGTGATTTTCAAACTAACTATAAATGATGCCTTTTCACTGTTAAGCCCTTCACATCCTTAGTCCATGAAGTGTATTGTCCTGGATTAGATGGTGGCCAGAAGATAGCAGAGAATCTCTGTAATGGAAAATTATGGATTACATAACCAACGATGGAAGTTTTCTTCATAATGCCTGCTTGCTAAAATTTGCTTCCCCCCTGAAATACAAGGTTTTATTTGCCTTATGATTTCTTTCCTAAGCCATGGACAACATTCTTCTTATTATAATAATTATCTAAGACTTTTTTTTTCCAGTCCTGCTAAATTCTGTTCCACACCAGTGAATTTCACAGGTAGACAGTATCACATGCAAATAGATGCAAAGAATGACCAATGTGATACAAATTAAATTGGGAAAAGACTGAGATTTTCCAAAGTCATGAGAATTGAAGACGAAAAACCTCACTTCGTTTTCTTATGCTATCATTTATTAATTATATAGTATATTTCATAACTTTCTTTGTGGTTATAGCAAGGTTGCCATTGTGCTAGACATTACATGAACACACAGTAAATAACAGGGAAATAAAACATCTGTCACAGAATTTACCCTCCTTGGATTCCAAAATCTCCCAGGATTACAGACCCTTCTCTGCTTGCTCTTTCTAGGAATTGACATTGTGACCATGGCCAGGAACATCTTCATTGTTAAACTAGTTGTGGCCAACCAGCACCTTCACACACCCAAATACCTTCACTCAGTTCAAAGACCCCCTTCCAGCACCCTCCAAAAACCCTCTCCAGTTCCTCTCCCTGCCCTGACAGCAGTGTCCTCTATTTCGGACCATGAAATAGGGTCACCCTAGTTAAAGCTGAATTTTAAAGGCATGTATCCTGTTCCCCTTCCTGAGTTGACAGCAGTGGGATCAGGTTCTGGAAGTCTGGATGAGCCACTATTCTAGCTGTGTGCACACGGGAGAGTTCCAGGAGGGTGGGGAGATTTCCTGACTGGCCTGAGCAGAAGCAGACGTGCCGTTTTCTCTCCCCTCATTCTGAAGGCTTGGCCCGGAGCTGTGTCATAAGGCTGTGTGAGCTGGGTACATGCTGGGAAAAGCCCTGAGGCCCCCCACTCAGGCTGGTGCAGAGAGGGGATCAGAGCTCGCAGGCCCCCAGCCCGGCTCTCTCTCTCCTTCCCCTCTCCACCTCGGACCTTGTGTATCCAGCTGCGGCTGGGCTGAATCTCGCCCCGGGGGGCCCAGCCGAGTGACACCCCATCTCTCTCTCGCTCTATCCGGGGGTCTCTCCCGGTGTCAGGGTCACCGCCCACTGACGGAAGAGGTGCCTGGAGGTTGCGGAGAGTCTCGCTTGCTCAAGTGGGGATGACTCCATCAAAGGCAGAGTCGCGCCTTCTGACATTCTCCGCTCCCACGGGGTCTGTCCGCCAGCTACCTCGTCCCTGGAGTGCAGGGTCTCCCCTCTGCCCCACACGGAGGGAGCCCTCATTGCTCATTGGACAACAGGGGGGTCGCCTAGCCTCCTGTATAACAAGAGCAAGAGCCTTGTGTCCGGCAAGTATAAATGGGACTGGTTCCCCCTGGGCTTTGTCTGTGGGTCTGGGAGCCCAGGAGGGGGCCGCCCCTCACTCCCAGGCTGGGGTGGCCGCATGGCCGGAGTGAGACTGCCGTTAGCCCTGCCCTGGGGGGCAGAGAGAGGGGGGCACAGGGAAACTCCTTACATGATAGGGGAGCTCACGTCCCATTGACTCATGTGGCAGCTGTTGGTTCAATTTCAAAAAAATTATAAAACTCTTTATTTCAAGTTTTAAATCTTATTCTCTTATTTTCAAAACTTTTATTTACTTTGTTTCTTTTATATTCTGGTCACCCAGGCCCACTCCCTCCACCCCCTACCAGCCAGCCCTGTCTCCACTCCCCTCTCCACCGCCACACCCTAATTATGACCACTCCTTGAAATTCTGTGCTTTTTCCTATAAACTTTTACCTGACACTTGAATGTTTTTAAGCATCTGGCTCCACCTGCTGATCAGTCTATTTAACAATTATCTTTGCTTAAAGTCAGCTGTTAAGTTTGTTTTACAAAGTTTGATGAGTAAACATTACTACTATTGTATTCCCATGTTATGGGCTGGGGAAACAGGCACAGAGAAGTGAAGTGATTTGTCTCCATAAACAGCAAGTCAACCGACAGAGCTGGAACTAATGCATGTCCTAGGACACCCATTTACCTAGGAGAACAAAGATTTTTCACAGTTGTAGAAGGGACTCAGAGACATAAAATTCATGCCAGTTGGGGAGACAATTCTCCTAGGCAGTGTGAAAAATCTTAGCCAGGATCATATCAGAATTAGAACCAAAGTCATCAAGTGAACCTACTGTCTTAAAAGATGAGAAAACACTCACTTTGTTGAGACAGTAAAGACGGTGGGAGTCCTGGCTTTTGGCGCCCAGCCCTACTCTAGCCACAAGAACCCACTCCCCACCCAAAACTGGGATGCAACCTAGGAGTCTCCTGCTCTAAGCTCTTGACGCCACTCACTAGGCCCCAGGATTAATTAATAAACTTTTAAAGACTTCAAAACTTCTTTAACACTCCCCATATGACTCGTTCATTTCTCACAGAGGGAAGAACCAATTTAGCCTGAGATTTTCAAAGGTATCTAATGAAGCCAAACACCCAATTCACATTGAAGTTAGTGGGAGAGGGTATGAAAATCCTCTAGGATTTTTTGAAAATCTGAGCCTTCCTTGAGAGACAGGGTGAGAATGTGTCTACTTTGGCTGACATATCATAGCAAAACTCTCCAGATTGCCCTGTGCAGAAGAAATGATTTAACAAGTACAAGTGGGTTTTTCCATAAAGCTCCAAGGGAGTCAGGCATAAAAATTGTCAGTGGTTTTTTTGGATCCTTGAGTCTCTGTTGAATTTTTGTACATTGTGATTTCTAGAAATCTACCCTGTGAATTTTGTTTGAAAATATTTGTGAATACTCACCAAAAAAGTCAGTTTTGGATTTCATAAACGTTCTCCTGTGCCTCAGCTAGGCTGTCCAACCGAAAGGACAGTTGGAATTCTGAACACTTTCAAAAACAGCCTTGCTTCTAAAAGTCTTGATTCACTCCTGATTGTGTGGGTCCATTGATTTCACTGGAATTACACTCGGGGTGAAAATGTAGTGATACAGTGGTAAAGTGGGGGTCCTGAGAAGTTGAGATCATTTCACATGACTTGGTTTTCAAAGATCAAGTTGCCCTACTGCGTAAGCTGCTTTCAAAATATCAAGTATAATTAAACCTCAGGTAAGGATTTGTCTTTCTGTTCTGTGTTTGTGCAGCACCTAGCACAATGGCTGGTTCATGACCAGGGCTCTCAGTTGCTACTGCTACTATTACTACTAACATATAATAATAATGATTCAAGATGTTGAATCGAACACAGAAACAATGTCACAAAGTAAGGAGTGGGGCTGTTACAAATGTTTTAATTTTGTTGTTGTTGTTTATTTTTTTATTTAGTTTTTGTTTTTTTGCAGGGTTTTTTTTCATTTCAAGGGAATGTCCTTTTTAAAATCACATCTAGTGTCTAAATTATTCATTATGAATTGGTTGCATGTTTACAGCAAAAACACCTAATATATGAGTGGGCCTAGGCTGTTTGAGGCAGTGTGGGCTAGTGGACAGAGCATGGGAAGGAATTTTAGGAGATGTTCTGTTCCCAACTCAGCCTGGGTAAGTCACTGCTTCTCCCTATGCCTCCGTTTCCCCATACGTAAAATGGTGATAATTGATACTGATCTTCCTTTCTAAAGCATTTTGAATTCCACTAATGAAAAATGCTGTCTAAAGGAGCTAGGCATTTATAATTCATTTCTTTGTTTGAGCAGGCATATCTCCTCAGTGTTTGTCATCTGACATCTTCAAACTCTTTTTTTTTTTTAATAAACTTCAGAAGCTACTTTTCATGGATTATGGATGCAACAGGGTGTTTGTAAAGAAGATTTTCAAATGTTCCTGGGTGGGGGGTTAGGTGAATAGAAGGAGGTTAGGGTGCTAATGTGGGAGACGAGTGCGACCTGGGCCAGATTTCCAAAGGTATGCACAAAACTCTTGGGATTTACAGTAGTGCTTTTAAAAATCCCATTAGGCCCTTATCTGCACATTTAGGGGTCTAAATAGCTTGGAAAATGAGGCCCTCTGTGCCTCAGTTACCCCTTTGTAAATTAGGGAGCATGCCCATTCCTACCACACTGGGATTGCTGTGAGAATCAATTAATTAAAAAAGATTGTGAGGGGCTAAGAAGCTATGGTTAAGTTAGTACCTGAGTTAGATATTCTTCACATTAGGACCAGATCTTTTAAAGGAATTTTAGACGCCAAGTAGGATATTCAAATACATCTCGGTGCCTAACTCCCATTGGTTTCAGTGGTTATCCAGAGCCAGTGGACACTTAAGCCCCACAGTCCAGCCTTGGTAAGTAAATGACACCCAGACAATCCTGGTGTGTGACCAGCACCCACGATGCAGCGGAAGATAAAAAATCCTCAGCTTCGCAGCCAGTCTCAGCTGAGGAATGAGTCCTTTCGGACCCCATGTATGGCTGTCAGCCGTCTGTTAGATCCTGAGCATGTGAGAGTGAACCAGCCAGCTACACATCTAAGAGGGAGAATATTTGGTGCCCTGGCTTCATACCTTCCAAGTTCCCATCTCCAGCCAACAGCATCCCAGATGAGTCACTTATTTTTCAAAAGTGTCATAACCTGGAAATGACTTTAAGTCTCTGTATAGTTCAGCTGGAAATAGCATCCAATCATCATCCCAGAGCTCTGTGGGCTCAGTGAGGCCAGAAGAAGTAAAAATTTAAATTTACTGAGGTCCTGATTATCCAGCTCTGATGCCTTTGGATTGCAGACCTGTGGAGGAAGAAGGGGTCTTCTTTTTTTAATTTAATTAAATGTCACAGTGGAGCTATATTGTGTAACTTAAAGATATATATTTTGAGCTGTTTAGGGAAAAATATTTCACAAATTACTAAAAAAAATGAAAAACATTTAATTACAGAAGTTTCAGAAAGTAGTTATTTTTTAAAATGACTATTAACGGCATTTTTATATAAAATTATTAGGTTTTGTTCTTTCATTTTCCTTTTTTTTCAATTTATTTGAATTTTTTCTCCTCCTGAGAAGACTATGATCCTTGTGATTTTCTCTCCAGTGTTTGAAATAATTCATATGATTTTTTTTTTAATCAGAAATTCTCAGGGTAAAATTCTCAGCTGATGGAAAATATTCAGAGAACATACTGAATCGCATCAACTTGGGCCTCTGACCCATTGACTTGTATGGAGCCGTGCAGGTTTACAGCTGGGGATATGGTCTACTGGCTCCAATGCAGCTACTGTACATTGATTTACACCAGATGAGGATATGATCCGTTTACCAGCAGGCTACACAGACTTCAATAAAAATTATGGCCCTTAAGTCTGTAATTTATTTATGTATGCAATGTTTCATGAGTGTGCAAATTTGACCTCTTGCAATGGGATACACAGTTCACGTGGCATAGGCATCCCATTCTGGTTGTGCTGAGATCTAGTTTCTAGTATAAATTATCCTTCAAAAATAAATTATGTCTTTAGTTTCCTCCCTGAGGACAGGATTCTGCTCATCAGTCTCTTGATGGCCTTTTTCATCTCAGCATTTCGCAGAGTGTAGATCATCGAGTTCAGCATGGGGGTGATTACTGTGTAAATGATTGACACCATCTTGTCCAGGGCAAACTTCTTGAAGGGTCGAGCATAGATGAAGATGGTGGGTATGAATATTAAACACACCACAATGATCTGGGTCCCACAGGTGGACAGAGCCTTGTGCTTTCCATCTGTGATGTGTGTCCTGATCTTGACTAAGATGATGGCATAGGAGATCAGCAGAATGATAAATACGACTGCAAGGATCACTCCACCATTGAAGACCATCTTCAGTTCAACCACATGGGTGTCGGTGCAGGCCAGTTTGATGACCTGTGGGACATCACAGTAGAAATTGTCCAGGACATTCGGCCCACAGAATGGTAGTTGAAGGATCAATCCAATCTGAACGGCAGAATGAGCCAATCCACCCATCCATGCCACTGCCACTATCGCCACGCACACACCTCGGTTCATGATAATCAGATATCTCAGTGGTTTATAGATGGCCACGTACCGATCGACAGCCATCCCCACAAGGCAAAATACCGTTGCGCCTCCTATGACATGGAAGAAGAAAATATGAAGGAGGCACTCATTGAATGAGATGATTTTGCGCTGGAAGAGGAGAAACACGAGCAATCTGGGAATGTTGACCGATGAGTCACTGATGTCTATGAAAGCCAGGTTGGCCAGCAGGAAGTACATGGGGGTGTGGAGCCGATGGTCTGCAATCACCGTGATGATGATGGTGAAATTTCCCAAACAGGTGGCCACGTATACTATGAAAAAAATGATGAAGAAAAAATGCTCTAACTCCTGGCTCTGGGTGAGACCAAGGAGGACAAATTCAGTCACTGTAGCAGTGAGGTTCTGTTGGTCCATTTTATATCTTTAAACTTGACTGATATTACATTCATTTTTATTCAAGTTAGCTAACAAACTGATGCAACAGAAACTTCTCTCTCCGACAGTGATGATTTGTCCTTGGGAGTGAGAGAGAGGTTTTTTTCACAAAAGTGTCCCTGTTCCCTACAATATCTATTCATCCATCTAAAACTCTCTAGAGCTCCCAAATTTTATTTTTCCATAGTTAGGCTTCAGATTTTAAGTTTCTTCCTTTCTTTTTCTTCCCTTTTCTACTTTATCCCATTTTCTTCTCTAAAATTGCAGAAGGGAAAATAAGAAGAAAAGTGTGAGAAAGTTTTACTTTTTCTCAGAGTATACCAGGCGAATATGACATGAACAATGTGAATACAAGTGAAATGAAAAGCTTCATTTTATTTTGATATTTTCTCATGAAAAAGTAAAAAACCATGATTGAAAAAAACAATTTTCCCATTAAATATTTTTATTCCAACTAAAGAAAATGTTGATTTTTATTAAAGGAAAAAATTGATGAAAAATTGAGATATTGGGTAACTCCTTCCAAAAAATAAACAGGTTTTCCCATTTGCAGCCTGTTGAAATGGCTTGCAAAATGATGTTAACAGACTCTAAAACATAAAGGATGGTATTAAGTTGCTATGAATAATTGGAAAGGAGGGATTTGAAGGTAGATTGATGGTCTTGGATTCTCGGAAGCTGGGTTCAGTTTTTGCTCTGCCACAGACAACCTTTGTGACTTGGGATAACCCCACCTACTCTTCTGCCTCTGTTCCGCCTCCCTTAAATGGGATTACCAACACTATTTCCTTACATTGCAGGAATAGGGGGAGGTTAAGCACATTAAGGATTGCTGGGAACTCAGGTACTATGATGTCTGTGGCCATAAAAGTAATTAGAAGGACAACTTGAGCTCATATAGACTTGAAAGACTCCTGAGGCTGGTGTAGCTCTTAGGCTAAGTTTGAGAGAGACATCTACAAGGGTACTTAGCTCTCAGGGAGTTAGGTGGCTTATCCATCACTGACAATTCTTAAATCAAGATATGTTGGGTTTTTTCCTAAAGATCTACTCTAGGAATTTTTCTTCAGAAAGTTCTCTGGCCTATCTGTTGGCCATAGTATCTATAAATCCAAGTTAAATTCTCAAATGGGTTTTCTCAGAAACTTCCAGTTTAAAGTTATTCAAAAGCTTTAAACAGTGATGATATCCCAAATTTCCAATAACCAGTTCTATAAAGGCAGGTGATATTTAAGAACCTATTCTGAATAGGTTCTTAAACATCATGCACACAGCACCCCAACAACCCAGCACCCAAACTTCACAGTGCCCTCCACCGTGAAATTGACCCTCCCTGGTCAATTTCCGCGGCAGGGAGAATCACTCCCTGCAGTGAAATTGACCCTCCCTGGTCAATTTTGGCGGCAGGGAGAATCACTCCCCGCAGTGAAATTGACCCTCACTCGTCAATTTCGGCGGCGGGGAGCGCTAAGAACCGGTTCGCTGAATTTTTTCTATTTTAAGAACCGGTTCGTGCGAACCGTTGCGAACCGGTTGGATATCATCACTGGCTTTAAAACATAAATGACTGTAATGGAAAGAATTTTATCTCCAGCCTGCCCCTGAGATAATACATGTCAGATATGAACAATCTAGAGGCCCTGCCATGGGAGAAAATGGGAGAAAACTACTGACATAGAGATAATCATCTCCTGATTTAGGCTCCTCTGAAACCTCCAGACAGTATCCCCGTTAGGGTAGAAAAGGACCTGTCAGTGATCAATGTGATCTCCCCAAACGGATCTTGCCTTCCTTATCAGCATGGTCTCTACACATCCCCCTCTACAATAACCAGGCCTGTCCTGGTGTTACCTAGAACATGTGATGCATCAAGATTTGAGAGTCATTACCTCCCACCAGTTGCTGTGTCTGGCATCCCAGAACCGGCTGTTGTCCAAGTGATCGTGTCTGTGATCTCAAAGCTGATCTTTGCCTTCCTGACAGGCAGGGGATGAGGACCTGGATCCATAGAGAGACAGACCAAGAAATCATACCCTTATATAATATCTGCCCTCTGTGCCAAAGGTGGAGTTAGGCTCAATGGACCTCTGAAATCCCTTTTCCCTTTCCAACACAGCATCAAGAGTTAGTGCTTTGGAGGTTTGGGGACTGTGTCCCAAGGGGAGTCATTCACAAATTCATGGAGTGATCTGTTGTTTATGTGTTTCTTTTAGCCATGGAGTCTCAACAGGCTTTGGAAATAGCCTCCAGCGCTAATGAGGCAGAGCTTGGTACAAAGACATTATTTGGGATACATGGAAAGAAGTGGATATTTGACTGGCTTTTGCAGCAAAGGAAGACTTAAGCAGTCCTGGGCTGTGTTCATGGTATTTGAAGAGAAAGCTGAATGAGGGGTTAGGCCAAGACATAATTAGTCTGGACATCTGGGTTCTATACCATTTCCAGACAGGAGTGGGGTGTAGTGGCTCTGACATTAGAAATCTATAAACAAATAAGTAATTAAAGCACGTATGTGAACCCTCTTTGGGGTTAAACTCAGTTTATTTTTTAGTGAACAAAAAATTATAACTGATCAGCAAAGGGAATTTCCTACCCACTCTTTTGGCCAGACCATCATATGGGAAGCTCATAATTCTTATCACGGATTCCTATTTCAGCAAGTGGGGCAGGGGTAGTGCAATAGGGGATGCTGGGATGTTTTCTGTTCTGTGGTGGGGCTCTTATTTATTTATTTTGCAAAGTTCTGTTTTTATTCCGACATAGATTAAAAGTTAATTTATTTAAATTTAATTAATTTATTTAATTTTAATTAATTAAAATTTTTTCTCCTTCCTTGGGATGCAGGCTTCAGATCCCTCCTGCAACTTTGACATGAAGTAATTCCAATATGGGCATATTGTATCTCATACATGTCAAGATCATTCTGGAGGGGATAAAGCAGAAAGGGTTTCCAGTTAGTGGTTAGAATAACAGCCTGGGAATCTGGACTCCTGTGATCTG
>ML675620.1:1178023-1206207 GCA_007922155.1 Mesoclemmys tuberculata
TTTATTTTTATGGGCCCACTAAGAATGTGATTTTCAAAACAACCTAGGGAATTCCGACATTGAATTCCCATTCAGTCAATACAGGGCTAATTGGATGAAAGTGAATGGCCTATGCTATAGAAAAGGTCAGACTAGAGATGATCTATTTGTCTCATAGACTCTTAGACTTGAATGTCAGAAGGGGTCATCATGATCCTCTATCGCCTAGTCTGACCTCCTGCATGTTGCAGGCCATAGAACCTCACTCACCGACACTTGTGATGGCCCCATAACCTCTTCTACCAGGAGGTGCTAGACAATTTTAATAATAGGAGATGTCTCTCACTGTGAGATCTGTGCATAATAATTTGATGTTATGGCTGAATCAATTCTCTGACATATCTACTTGAGCTGAGAAAACAAAAATCACTACTCTTTTGCCCTGATGGAAAAGAGAATATAAAATTAGAATCATGTGGGCTGCGGAATCTTTTATTTTGTGGGAAATTCCACAATTTAAAATTCTCTTTCCATTCTAAATCCGAACAAACAAACAAACACCCAAATGAGAACTACATTTTTCAAAGGATTGAGTCAATCAAGGCATTCCCCTTCTGATCAAATCATATTGTTTGATTCCAATGACAACTTTCCTTGTCTATTGGATTATAATTTTTTATATAATAAAATAAGTTTGGAACCAAAAAATTGTTTCAGAACAAAGAAATTGAAACATTCCCTTCAGACAAAAATGTTTCTTTCTGTTTTGAACTTTACCAGAATGCTTTGTTTCTCTTTATTCTGGATTATATATATATTGAAATTGACATGTTGTGGTGGAAAGTGTTGAATTTCAGCAAAACAACATAAAGTGATGGTAAAATGTTACATCAGAACATTTCTTACCAGCTAAATGTAGAATTAAGTCATGGGGATAAATTATTCTGTGGTGCTTGAAATTTCCTCTGAACCAAAGGGATTCAAATACTGATATTGAATGGAACATGGCTGCCTAAATTTTTTAGGTCCCTATGAAAATCCAAGCACAAATGATCAAGGATCCTTTAGGATATTGGGTCTCCAACAGTATTCCATGGATTGCTCCAATTGATGTCAAGGCCATGACAACTACCAAAAAGTCAAGGCCATCCACATCACACTCTGGGAAGACAAGCCCTTCCTGTTTCAGGGTTGTAAAAGGGGAATGGACACAGTAGGCCTACCCTAATACCACTACATGGAACATTTTCCATGGAAACATTTTCAACAGAAAATTGGATTTTTGACTCAACATATTTTTTTCGCAAAAAGTATCTTCTTTACATTTTCAGGTGGATATTTTGTTTCTTTGTTATTTTTATTAACATTTTCCACGTGGGAAAATAAAACCGTAACCACATTGTCCAGCCTGAACTCCTCCCTAACACACAATGGGCTCAGGATCTAAGGCTGCTGGGTGAAAGCCAATGGAACTTGTGCTCCAAAATCCCACTCCCTGTCCCTCAAGGACTAGTCTAGATAGCCATGAGGACACCTCAGAGCTGGGAGGGAGGGGCAGTGTCTTTCTGAAGTGTATCTAGCCTCTTTTTGCCAGATGCTGAGAATGGGCGACAAGGGATTAACTGTCCTGTTTATTCCCTCTGAAGCACCTGGCATTAGCCTTTGCCATGAAACAGGATATTGAACTTGAGGGACCATTGGTCTGACCCAGTCTGGCCGTTCTTATGGAGTTCCGGACCCACAGACAAATCCAAGGGAACTACTGCCATTTATATGCTGGACATAAGGCTCAAACTCCATCCATTACTGGGAATCCCTCCCTGTAGGACAAAGGAAAGACCTCTTGTATTAATGTAGGTGCAATAAAGGGCCTATATTGTCAAATATGTTACCATGAGCCTAGTCTTTTAGTGTTATCCCATGACCCATGCCTTTCATTGTTGTTCCGTTTCCCTCTAGCTGGAGAGAGTTTGCAGAAGGCAATCCCTCTTTCCCCTTCATTTGACAGTTTCTTAGATACACAAGATGGTTCAGGTAATGTCTTTTATTGGACTTAGCTTTCAAGGCATACAAAGCTCTTCTTCAGATCTGGGAAAAGTATTCTCTCTTACCAACAGTAGTTGGTCCAGCAAAAGATATTACCTCAACCACCTTGTTTTCTCTCTGATGTCCTGGGACCAATATGGCTACAGATATACTTCATGGCCTCTTACATAGTATTAAGGATGGTCAAAAGAGAAGTTCTTTTTTCAGGAAAAGAGAAGAAGGTAGATGAAATGGACTGGAGCTTTTGTGGTTGCGATTATCAAAATCTAATCCCATTTTTTAGAAGATAAAGCAAGTTAATACACACAAAAATAGAAAAAAGAACAGGAAAGATACTAAGGGCAGCTTCTGTCTCTGGTGTTTCAAAGTACCCTAGAGAATGTGGGCCTTTATTTTTATGTACATGCTAAAAATGTTGGCTCTCACTTACAATCTCCCTGATGGAAAAACACAGGCTCACACACATAGAGATAGAACGGAACTCAAGGGACATCTAGTCTAAGACCACATGGTCTTAGCCACCTTGAGACCTGACAAACTTGGAAAGATAGCAGGCTTTGTGGGATTGCATAGCTGCCTCACTCTTATAGACTCATAGAATCTAAGGTCAGAAGGGATCAATATGATCATCTAGTCTAACCTCCTGCACAATGAAGGCCAGAGAACCTCACCCACCTACTCCTGTAATAAAACTGTAACCTATTACTGTGTTATTAAGGTCCTCAAATCATGGTTTAACGACTTTAAGGTACAGAGAATCCACCAGCAAGTGAGCCCTGCCCCAGAGCCTTTGCTACAGAGAAACCAGATGTTACAGAAGAGTTGTACTGTGTGGGTTTCACTTCAGAAGAGTTCCTTCAGAAGCGCTGGACCCACTGAGGTAAAGGAAGAGCTTTGTCACAGCCGCTATGAGATTTTAACATTTCTCTTCCATTTTACCTTTTGTTCAGAAAAATGCCCCTGATGGGGTTTCCCAGCCTGCAGTAGTCAGTACTTGATATTTTATTGGGCAAATAAATAAATAATAGCCCTTGATGCATGTTAATGCTCATTGATTGCAAATATTTCTGTGTTCTATGGCGGCAGGAGATACGTCTCCCAGCGCACTCTTTTGTTCAGTGTATGACATATATATCATTACAAGCAACATCATTTATCGGTGAGAGAGGTTAAGGTGGGAAGAATGTTAAGACACCAGATTGGTAATGTGGAAAGCTGATTTGAGGGTCTCTCTCTGCCAAGAGTTACGGTGTTTCCTTGCACAAGTCACTTACAGCGGGATTTTCAAAATTGCCCAAACTTTTTGGACTAGATCCGCAAAAGATTTAGGTAACTACCTTGCCACTTCAGGTGCGTAAATCCAACATTTAAGTATCAGCCACCACTCAGCTCCTGCCTAAACCTGTATATGCCAAAAGCTCGTAGGTAGCTAAATTTCTACTGGTAAAGTCTCCTAGGTGCCTGAATTTCAGCCATTGGGTATGCACAAAGCAACCTCGGTTGTGACTCCACAGAAAATCTAAGATCTAAGGGGGGATTAAAAACAAAGCAGTCTTCCAGCTAGCTCACTTGATCCAGTTGGCAGTCTCAGAGCATATCTACATACTATGATGGGGACGCTGTTTCCATCCTTTGTACCAAATAGGTTGGCGGTTAGGGCACTGATTTGCCAGGCACTGCTGCTCACAGCTGCCTGCAAGGTTCTGGATACCAGGTGAGGAATAAAAACACGCCCACACCAGTTAGGTGCACTTTCCTTTAATCATGGCTTACGCTCCAAACAGCAACAGGAGACTCCAGGATGCGCTGCGGAGTGGGCTGCTGGGGAGGTTTGCCACACAATCCAAGTGGATTCATGGCTGAGTCTCATTGCGCAGCTTGCATTCCAAGCTTTTATGTACAGCATAACGTATCAGCTCTAAGGTATAGTTAGCATTGGCAAATTTACAGCACGTGACCTTGCCTCCTAACTGTCCTCCTCCTTTGGCAGCGCAAACACTTTCACATGGCCTTGCACAGCCTGTTTACCAGGCCGAGCAACGCTGCTTATCAAACCGGTTCTGACCAGACCCGTCAAGCCCCTATCTCTATTCAATGCGTTACAAATCTCTTCCGCAACCCTACCGGCACTCACCTACGGATAGGAGGAAAGATGACTGAGAAGTAAGTCCCTTCTCCATTTCAGGTCTCAAGGATTCAAACCCTGATCAATTATTCCATTTTTCTTTCCTTTTTTTAGGAGAAAGATAGGAAAAGGAGATTGGAGGGGAAGGAGGATAAAGATAAAAGAGGAGAGGAAGAGAAAAATATACAGACATTGTAGAGGAAAAAAGAGGAAACAAACCTAACATTTCAATAAAAAATGTCATGAACATTTTTGAAAATTGACACCATGGTACTTTGTGAAACTTGCCAAAAGAAAATGATTATAAAATATTTGAAATGTTGAATGAAAAAGCTGGTTTTTTTCCCCACACAGCTAGATAAGGCTTTTTTCTAGAATTAGTGAAATTGGATGTTGTGATTAGGAGTTGTCATAGAAGAATGAACAATAGAGAAGAGGCAGAAATGTTCAATAAATATTTATGTTCTGTATTGAAAACAGATGATGTAGTCATGACATATGATAACCCTTTTTGCATTCATCTGGTATGTCCGGAGGAGGATAAATAACAGTCAGACTTTTTAAATCAGCTGGTCTGGATAATTTGCATCCAAGAATTTTAAAAGAGTTGGCAAAGAAGTTTGCTCGACCATGTGTTTTGATTGTCAATAAGTCTTGGAGAACTTGCAGAAGACAGGCAGAAAGCTAATGTTGTGCCAATATTTTAAAACTGTAAATGGTATTACCAAGCTAATTATAGGTTTGTCTGTCTGACATCAGTCCCAGGCAAGTTAATGGAGAAGCTGACAAGTGACTTCATTTAAAAAAAATGTTAAAGGAGTGTAATATAATTAATGTCATTCAACATGGCTTACAGAAAATAGATCCTCTCAAAATAACATTTTGTCTAATACCAGAAAACATTTTCTTTGAGGCCAGAACTTTCCTTCGCTTCATTTTTTTTCCTTTGAGAAATAAAAATACATGTCTTTCCACTACTTTTCCTCTGAGGTTAGATGTTTTGCTTTCTCAGTTGCTGCTCTATTAAGAATTTTGATCACATGAACACTGATGTTTATACCAAAATTAATTAACTAGTCCCTACCTTTCCCAGTCATTTGAAGCATCCATCAAGGGATAAGTTATCTTCTCACTTAGGGAATAAATAATACATCAGAACAGTTATGAACACTGTGGAAGTGGATGCAATACAAAATGATACAAATAGGGCAGTAAAACTAGGAGTATCCTGGTCTTCTACCATAAAGATCTGAGGTATGTAAAGGAATCAGGATAGAAAATAGTCTGCAGTGTCATGTCCTGGTGCATAGAATCCAGAGTCGAAAGGTAACATCTGAAATTCAAGCTTCCACAGTGAGCTGGTCTGTCTTAGAGGTAAATACGTATTTGTCACTTTTTAAAGTTAAGGTCTATTCATCAGATTGGGAGATGGAAATTGATAACTACATTAGGTCATTTTGGGTCAAATTTTAAAACGTGTTTAGGCACCTACTGAGATTTTCAACAGTTTCTAGTTACCTAGTTGTAGATGCTCAGGTGATTCTGAAAATCACACTGGGTACATTAAATGTCCATTTGTCAATTTACAGTGACTTTCTCGGAACTTTTAAAGCATTTGTTTGATAGTTTTCTTTCACAATTCCTTTTTTTTCCTTCCCAAAAATGAGAACCATTGTGCTAAATTTTTTGCCCCAATATTTTTAGCAAAAAATATTTTTTCAGGACATTTCAGTTTTGGGTTTCCCCTGTGTTTCCCCTTTCGTGTGTAACAATAAGAAGTATATCCCTTGATTGCTGAGAAAATGAATGAATTATTGAAAAATAAACCATTTTTGAAAAAAACCCTGGGTGTTCTATTGCTCCAATTCAGGACAAAATTTAAGGATGTGCTTATCTTTAAACATATGCTTAAGTCAGTGGTTCTCAACCTGCAGCCCAATCAGCACACAGCTGTGGCCCACATGATATAAAGGAGTAATAAAATGCTGAGAAAATTACAAATGTGATTAAATAGATAGATAACCAATTTTAACCGTTTTTAAACTAACAAGTTTAAGTTAAGTTAAGACAATGAACAAAACAAAGAACATTTTTTCCCACCAATGCAGTGAGTCAGCAGTGTGCCCTGGTTGCCAAGAAGGCTAATAGTATATTGGGTTGCATTAATAGAAGCATTACCAACAGATCAAAGGAATTGATTATTCCCCCCTATCTGGCATTGGTGAGGCTGCATTTGGAGTATTGTGTCCAATGTTGAGCCCCCCTCCCCACTACAAAAAGGATGTGGACAAGTTAGAGAGAGTTCAGCGGAGGGCAACAAAAATGATGAGGGGGCTGGAACACAAGACTTATGAAGAGAGGCTGAGGGAATTAGGCTTGTTTAGTCTGAAAAGAGAAGAATGAGGGGGGATTTGATAGCAGCCTTTAACTACCTGAAAGGAGGTTCCAGGGAGGATGGAACTAGGCTGTTCTCAGTGGTGGTAGATGACAGAACAAGGATCAATGGTCTCAAGTTGAAGTTGGGGAAGTCTAGTTTGGATATTAGGAAAAGGTTTTTCACTAGGAAGGTGGTGAATCACTGGAATGGGTTACCATCTTTAGAGGTTCTTAAGCTGTGGTTTGACAAAGCACTGGCTGGGATGATTTAGCTGAGGTTAGTCCTGTTTTGAGCAGGGGATTGGACTAGATACCTCCTGAGATTGCCTCCAACTCTAATCTTCTATGATTCTATGACCAAACAAATTTTTTTGCTTCATGGTGTCAATGTCAGGTATCCTGAACGGAGCTAAAACTGTGGCTGAATTTTAGAAAGTCCAGCAAATTTCTGCAATCTTTGAAAAAGCAAAAACCTAAAAACTAGTTTTTTGGGGAGTGTGCGGTTGTTTTTCTTTGTTTTTTGGATTTTCAGCACCTGAATACAAACATTTTCACTGAGGAAGTAAAGCTTATAGAAACTAGAACATGTTCAGATCAAATATAAAAGTTTTGTGTTTTCAGATTTCAGATGAAAATTGATATTTTTTTGTAAAGCATATAGTTTCCATTAAAATGTTCACTGAATTCTGACCCTGAAGTTCCATTTTTTTTAAATCATCCCTAATCAAATGACAAATGGAGCAATGGACTGATCTTTCACAGGGGAAGTTGTTTTTTGAGGAAAGGGGTTCGAGATAGATACAGCTATTATTTACTTTGTTAGTGGAGAAGAGAAGTATCCACATCTGAAGTAACATATCACAGAACCAGGCAACTTGGACAACTGGTCTCAGGAATGAACAAATAACAGAATAATGAAATGTGACCTCAAGAGGAGAATGAGTCTATCCCCATCACGCTGAGACAGGAACAACTATATGTAGACCACCTCTGAGAAATGTTTGTCTAACCTGTTCTGAACATTCTCCAGTGATGGGGATTCCATGAAGAGAGGGGATGGCTTTTAGGATATGGCTGAAATTAACCTGATGAAATTTCAGTTCTGCACTATGTTCCTCAACTTACTTTGCAGAGGTGATTAGTTTTCATCTAGCTCCACAATGAATTTGAATGAAAAGTTTAGTGTATCTTCTTCAAATTATATTGATGAATTTGCTTTACTTCCCCTAGATACATCCCATGGCCAACACTAATGGTAGAAATCAAACTTCCGTTGCAGAATTCATCCTTCTAGGATTTGGGCATGTCCCTGAACTGCAGATCTTCCTCTTCCTCCTTTTCCTCATAATCTACATGGTAACCATGGCTGGGAACATACTCATCATCGTGCTAGTTGTGGTGGATCGGCACTTTCACACCCCCATGTACTTCTTCCTGGGGAACTTGTCCTGCTTGGAGACCTGCTACTCCACAACCATCCTGCCTAAGATGTTGGTCAGTCTCCTGACAGGAGACAGAACCATTTCTGTGACCAGTTGCATGACACAATTTTATTGTTTTGCTATCCTAGCAGCTACAGAATGCTATCTGCTAGCAGCAATGTCTTATGATCGGTATTTAGCGATATGTGATCCACTCCATTATGCCACTCTTATGAATGGAAGGGTTTGTTTCCAGCTAGTGGCTTGTTCCTGGACAAGTGCCTTTGTGGGTAGTACCACAGTTCTCCTTTTAATGTCTAAACTTATGTTTTGCAGATCCAATGAAATTGACCATTTCTTTTGTGATTTCTCACCCATCATACAACTCTCTTGTAGCAACACCTGGCTTATAGAACTAATGACTTTCACAGTGTCATCCATCGGGTCACTGATCCCATTTCTATTAACCCTGGCATCCTACGTGTGTATCATCATCACCATCCTGAGACTCCCTTCCACCACCTTGAGGCAAAAGGCCTTTTCCACCTGCTCCTCCCACCTTGTTATTGTCACAATCTTTTATGGAACTCTTATTATTGTCTACATGGTTCCAACCGCCCACCCTTCAAAGGACTTACACAAGGTGTTCTCGGTCTTCTACACAGTCCTGACCCCCCTGGTCAACCCTCTTATTTACAGCCTAAGAAACAAAGAGGTCAAGGAGGCTTTGACAAAAGCTCTCCGTAAATTTCTGACTTTTGCAAGGGTTCAGACTGTAAAATGCAGCGAGATGGGGATTAACTGATCTGTTGACACAAAGGAGTAGATTGTGGAAGACCCACACCTCTGGCCGTTCAGCTAATTCTGAGAAAAATGACCTTTTGGGGTTGTAAAACAAGGTTGAGATTTTAAAAGGAACCTCTGGGTGTTAAGAACACTGTAATTCACACTTAGATCTTTGGGAGGTCACTTAGGGTCCATCTAAATGGCAATGAAAGACCAGCTGCATAGCGGTGGCTGGCCCAGTTCAGCAGGGATTTTGGCTGTGGGGCTAAAAATGGCAATGTGGACATTCAGTATTGGACTGGACCCTGGAATCAGAAACCCCATGAAGGGTGGGGGGGGGGAAATATAAGAACCTGGGCTTCCGCCCAAGCCTGAATTTTTATAATGCCCTTCTTAGCTCTGCAATCTAAGCCCTGTGAGCCTGAGTCAATTGACCCCAAATCTGAGACCCACTGCCATGTAGACATAGCCTACAAGGTCAAAGCAGTTTAAGGCAGGTAAGCACTTACGCCTTGGCCAGTGGCCAATGCCAAGTGCTTCAAAGGGAATTAACCGAACAGGTAATCATCAAGTGATCCCTCCCATTAGCCATTCCCAGTCTCTACCCAACAGCAATTCCTGCCCATCCTGGCTAATAGCCAATGATGGACCACTCCTTCCTCAACTTATCTTGTTCTTTTTTGTATTCCATTATTAATCACCCCCTAAACATTAGATTTGCTAATCTTGTTAGTCTTCATCCACTTTTTTAATGGAAAACGTTGGGTTTTCATCCAAAACTTGAAAACAAAAACAAAAAAAAACAAAAAAACCCACCCAACCTCCTTTCTTTCACAAACTGCCAAAACTCAAAAATTCTGTCAGAGAAAACTGAAATATTTTCTTCCCAAAAGAGCACACACACAAGTTTTAGCGGTTTTGTTTTCTGACAAAGTGGGCAGCTGAGCCAAAATTGCCACCATAGGCCTACAAAGAGACGGTTCTCTTGAGTAACCTCTGACAGCATCACCCCTCATCCCTGCTGACTGGATGAGAAGCAACAATGCTGACCTGTGTTGGAGCTAAGCATGGAGAGAATTCAGCCCCAATCTGTGTCCCAGGTTGACCGCTGGTGACACACCCCCAACCACCAAAAAATTTCTACCAGCCCTAATCTCTATCCGACATCTTCATCTGTTTGCAAAGACTCATAGATTCCAAGGCCAGAAGAATCCACTGGGATGATCTCATCTGATCTCCTGAATAATACAGGCTCAAGAACTCCCACCTATCATTCGCAGAGCAGATCTTTTAGAAAAACATCCAATCTCGACTTTAAAATTGTCAGTGAGGGAGAATTCACCATGACTCTTGGTAAACTGCTGCCGTGGTTAACCATGCTCACTGTGGGCAATGTACAGGTTGAAGGCCAGGGTTGTTTCCTTCTGTGTTTGTACAGAACCTGGCACAAAGACTGGAAGCTGGTGCGGGGTAGGCTTGGCTGGGGGGTGGGAAATGGGGAAGTGTGGGGGAGCTGGGTGTTGGGTGGGGGTGTCTGGGAGCATCTGGAGGTGTCAGATAATGGGGAGATGGATACTGGTGTCTCAGGGAAGCTGTCACTATTTGGGGGTAACTGGGTGCTGGGTGGGAGTGCTGGGGGTAGCTAGGAATTTGAGGGATAACAGATCTGGGTACAGGTATCTAGAGGCAGCTGGGGGCATTCAAGGGTGTTAAAAAGTATTTCTTTTTATCAATTTCAATTTGTTCCTTCTTAATTCCATTGACTGTCCCTTTGTTCTTGTATTAGGACACAGGGAAAAGAGATGCTCCCAGTCTACATTCTTGGCACCTTTCATTATGTGTATGTTCATTACTGAATGTCATTTGGAATTGTGGGCATAGGGACAAAGGATGTCAGCGCTGGGCCATGTTCCTGGGGGGCTTGGAGTTGTGCCCTGACTTTGGACACGAATTGTTCTCCGAGGGACCCCTGACCTGGGCTAAAAAGGCCATTTACTGCACAAGAAATAATCATGTGCAAACCACAGCAATTTCCTAGCTTTGGAGTTAGGGAGGGGTACAATGGTAACAGGGTTATAATGTCCTCCCCTTTTCATTCCTCCCCTCACCATCTGGATGAAGTAGGTGATAAGTGCTTTCTCAGACAGTATACCTGTTAGAGAAAGCTCAGGATATCTTCCCCCTTGTTCTTCCCCTGCAGTTGGTTTGTTAAGGACATTCATGGTCATTCCTGCTGTCAAGATAGCCAAATCCATGGCAAAAATGCACATGCCATGCAGGTTAAGTAGTAAATAACAAACAGGGGCGGGAATAATTGTACGCCTCCCATAGCCATTAATATTCATTTTATAACCATTTATATCACCAAATAGGGATTTTATAGGGCGTTATAGGCGTGTGTGCATTTCCACATTATTTTAATTAAAAAGTTGTAAAGTACTTAATTCGGGGCTCACTTTGTTGGTCTCAAGACAAAGGGGAACGAGTGGACTAGAAGCTGTAACCAAATAAACGCTCCTTATCACTCCACCCAGCTCAATCTCTCTCTTCAACCGACCCTGAACCAAGAATGAAATCAAACATCAGTGGGAATTGGTTGCACAACTCAAGTAGGCGACTTTGAAATATAAGACAAAAGAATAATCTATCTATCGATCTATCCTAGGTACTTATCTACTCACATGTTCCTCACCATGTTATTAGATGAGGGTCAGGTATTGATAACCATCACAGACTGAGTAGTGTCTGACTATATCCATGCCCCCAATGATTTAAATGGGTAGAGCTAGGAGAAAAGTCCAGCTCAGAGTTAGGTATATCATCTCCCCACAGGTGGTTGATACGTACTTCTGTACTCTATGTTAGGGACGTAGCCAGTGATGTCTTGGGGAAGTGGAATAAGGCTGGGTGTGGAACTGGCTACCTGAAATACAACACGGCCCCAAGGTATAGAACTGGAGATGGCATCTGTGGCAGGATAAAGCAAACCAGACATTGAGCTCAATGGGCAAAATCAATGTAAATATATAACTTGGCTCTGGTGGGATTTGCCTGTTGTATGTGCATGTATGAGGAAGTTGATTATTGCATCCTAAGGTCCAGGTGCCATCATGCCTCAGTTTCCCCTCCCTCATAGCTAATTGGGTGGACTGGAACTCTTTCTGTTGTGGAATGCCAAAGAAGCATGCATTAATGACTAGGGCTAGTCAAACATGATGGCAAGGAAGGGAGGGGGTATACCTTTTGGGGGCAGAGGGAAGCAAAGAGACACACCAGTCTTCTCTCACATGCTTTAAGTTACTGTAACTATCAAGTTCTTATGACATAGCTCATCGCTGAGATTTATTTCTCTCACCATTTCTGTTAGAGACACTTTGGAGACACATAGCAACCTGTTGCCTAATGGTAAGAACAGTGGATGGAGATGCAGAAAACCTGGGCTGTATTCCAAGCTTTGTCACTGGCCTGCTGGATGACTTAGGCCAAGTCACTTCACTGCTCTATGCCTCAGTTTCCCCATCTATACAATGGCGATAATTATGGTTCTGTCCTTGAACACTACTGTTGAAAACTGCTAGGTATGTTACCATTCAAAATAGCATTGCAAATACTAACCAGTATGATAACTACAACTGCCTGTGTGTCCCTAACTCATGTCAATGAAATGACTCTTTCAGTTAGGGAGAAAAAAAACCTAGGAAATTTACTGACCAAAAAACTTTGTGAACACAGAGTTGAGGTTTCCTGGTGGTACCGCTTGACCTTCCAGAACATCGAGCTCAGCAAAACTCAAACATGTGAAAACCAGGACATGAAGAGCTAAAGTATTTCAGACACAAACATCTGAAAACCAGGAAATACAAAGTTAATATACATGTCCACACAATCTTAATCTTCCCCTCTGGAAATGGCAATAGCCACTGGGAATTTTTCCCAGACACCCCAACCCAGCACCCAGTTACCCTAAACTTCCCCAGTTTTCACTGTGTTAGATGCAGGTGTATTGAGTGGCTTGGAAGAGCTGTAACTGTGATATGAGGTGACCTGGGGGCCTGGTTTCCTCTCCTGGCCCCAATGTGTGATCAGAATAAAGAGGTACCCATGTGCCTTGAGTGACCCAGTAGGCCTGATTTCAGTCCTGAGTTGTGTTGGCTATATCAAGAGCAGGGCACAAAGTTCTTCCTGCCATGGGGATTGTCAGGAGTTAGGTGAGAGTTGATTGTGGTCTGTGAGTGTAATGCAGGCTAAAGGAAAGTACAGTGTTAGATGTCATTGTGTTCATAAGGATGAAGGGGTTGTAAAACTGAGCTGATGTGGTGTTCTTTCTGCAGAGCGGAGTTAGAGAGTCAGTGGAGGACAAGATGTAGGTAGCTCTTGTTCAGGACTGGGCAAGGGCAGAGTGTGAGTATGTCTTATGGGCATCCTGGGAAAGTGCTCAAAAAGAGCAGAGTTAAGGTTACATAGGCATGCACCTTAATTTTCTGGTTTTCAGACATTTGTGGCTAACATACCTTAGCTCTTCATGTCCTGGTTTTCACGTGTTTCAGTTTTGCTGAACTCAACATTCCAGAAAGGCACTAGATCTCACCCGGTAATGGGGGGGTATGTCTACACTGCAATTCAACACCCACAGCTGGCCTTTATCAACTGACCCAGCTCACAGGAATCAGCTTGCAGTGGAGATGTTTGGGTTCAGGCTGGATCCCAGGACTGGGTCCAGTTTTACAGTCCCACAGCCTGATCCCCATGAGCCCCAGTCAGGTGACACAGGAGAGTCATTGGTGTTGAATTGCAGTGTAGACCTACCTGTTAATTCTATATTAATGAGGGGGATCTTTTGGTAGAAAGGCAATTGTTCAGTGAAAATAAAACAAACAGAAATTTTTGACCATCTCTAAACCTTTTCGTATTTATCTGTCTCCTTTTAATATTCTTTCAATTACATGACTTTATCAACAAACGGAGTTATAGGCCATGAATATATCTATTTCCATATGAATAAGTAATAACACATTTAAACTAACAAAATTAAACCAGTTGTGTTGCCACAGATAAACAGAGTTTACCCACTTTTCATTTGGGGAATACGGAGTTTAGGTTAGTTTACCTACTTCTTTTTTTACCACTACACCACAGCCTGCACCTCTTCCTGCAATTAATATTTACACCAAGGTGGAAGGATCTTGGGCCAAAATAGGGAAAGAAGAGGGTATCAAGATTCCAGACAATCTGAAACAGTCTGTGGGGTTAGTGTGACGCAAGTTCAATTATCCTTGGGATTTGTGGTCTGTTACCATGCCATTTTTAAGTTCTCAGCCATTTACGAATAACACCATTGTGACAGCATAGGCTTTCAGCTACAATAAGGCAAATAACTATGTCATGCCAAGTGTCTTAGACAACTGTCACCTCGACCAATTACCACCTTACTTTGCAGATAATTTGAAGGTAGCAATTTCATGGGTTGTGTGAGGAAGACTGTACAAATGGTAGATTACATGACTCAGCTGCCAGGTTTCTTGCAGAAAGGGCTTTAGCTATTAGCATTTAGCTACGTTAGAAGTGTTTAAGTTGACCAGGGCTGATGAAATTCATCCTAACACATTAAGGAACCGGCCACGGCAACATTTGAACCATTCATGATTATCTTCATGATCTCATGGAGTACACGTCAGGTCCCTGTGTGTATTACCTAGGAGAATAACAAGACCAACAGCTGCGTTTTGAAGACGACAAAGTCACAATGGTCAGGAAAATATATTATCCAACTACACCAGCCCAGAAGGGATAAATTTATCTTCCAAATGCATATCCTCCTACCAATACCATTCTTGGGTGAAATATCAGATATGAAAGGGCTCTTTAATCTAGTAGAGAAAGGCAGAACAAGAATAAATGGATGGACATCGATGCAAAACTTGTTCAAATTAGGCACATTTTTTTTTATGGTGAGGTTGATTAATCATTGGAACAAACTCCCAAGGGAAATGTAGATTTCCCCCATCTCCTTGTGTCTTCAAACCCAAACTGGATATGTTTCTGGCTCAAACACAAGTAATTGGGCTCAATTCAAGGATAACTAGGGAAACCTCTCTGGACTGGGGTTATGCAAGGTGAGATTATATGAAGATTCTTTCTGGCCTTAAAATCTAGGAATCCATGCCCTTGTTATTTGGAGACTAGAGCTGGAATTTCCAAAAGAGCCTGTGGCAGACAAGGACCTCTGTTCATTTCCTTCCTCTGCCACAGACTTCCTGTGTGATTTCTGGCAAATCACTGTCTCTGGGTTTTTCCAAGGAGCCCAAGCAGGCTAGGCTTCCTGGCAACTGAGGCCTGACCCAAAGATCACTGAAGTCGGACTGGTCGAAAATTTTCCCACTCTACTGTTTTTTGACAGAAAATTTTATTTTTGTCCAAATAAAATTTTGCTCATGAAAAGTGTCTGGTTTCCAAGGAAAATTTAAATTTTACATCCAAAACTGAACACCTGAAAACAAAACAAAGAAAAATCCATTTTGGGCTGAAAACTGAAACCTGTTGATATTGAAAGGCTGCTATGGTGCAGCATGGGCGTTGTAGTTCAGTAACCTCATGCTCCCCAACCCCTCTATACTCCGGGCTCGTCAGCTGGACACCATTTCCCATGATGCACTGCCACCATGCAACTGCCACCATCCACCACCCAAAGGGGGCACTGTGTTGTAACTCAACATTTTCTGTGGAAATATATATTTACCCCTTTCCCCAACAACCTCAACAGTGAAGTCAATGGAAAGAGTTTAAAACCTTTCCATATTTCCCTTCATCCTTTCCCATCCCAGGGTATTTGTACGGACAATAAACCTTTTCCCCTCTATCACTTTTGCTGGTCCCTACTGGAATTTTATTTTAATTATTTTTAGACAAAGGCACTGACATTCACTGGGATTTTGGCACCCTGGGCCTCCTTGAAAATCAAAGACCAGATTATTGCAATGCATTCCACATAGGGCCTCATCTTAGTGCCCACTGGAAGCTGGAACTGATGCAGAAAGTGGCTGCCAAGTCAATAATCGGTGTGCCCGATAGACACTGCATGGCAGCAGGATGCATTGTAAGGTACTGCTTTTAATTTCTTCAACACTGTGTGGCCCAGGATCCACCTATCTGAGAGATTCCTTCTCCCTCGGTGACACACTGCAATAGATGTGAGCAACAGAAATGTGTATGCTACATATCCCCAAGAATAGCAGGATGGAGGTGGCTGGAGGGGTGTTCTCCACAAGGTCTAAAATAATCCCTATGATATATCAACTTCTAGTGCACATTGAAATACCAGTTTGGTTAGCCAGCTCTTTGAGGAGCATTGAGAGGACAGGGCTGAGATGTTGCCTGTTTTATTGGGGTATCAGTAGTTTCTTACGTTGAGAGTTGATGCTTGATAGAAGGGTTTGAGGGAGCCTGAGATATGGAACTGGATGACAATTATGTGGGTTGAGAAAGACCATGCTATCAGATCATCCAGCCCCTCTCCCCCTATCCTTTAGCATACAAGTACAGTCCATCGTTCAGATGCACCTTGTATCAGACATCAAAATGATTTTGGCACTGCCATGATGGGTGCTATGGAGCATGCTACCAGAGAGATAAGAATTATTTCTGATGCCAGACATTTCCTGGATATCTTAACAGTAGGTGCAAAACATCCAAGCGTGTGCGTCAGCTCCAAGAAATTAGCAGAGTAAGACAGGAGAAATAAATCTTGGATTTTAGCTCTAGCTCCTCCTAGGAGCTCTGCCAAAGGCAGAAAGGGGAAGTTGTTACTGTCTCATCAGACCTTCTGTAGAGAACAGAACATAGAACTTCCTCCAAAAATTCCTAGAGCATTTGTGGCCTTATGGAGTTACCAGAGACACACAAGAGGAACCTTTCTGCTTTTTGCCATTTCTGCTGGTGCTAACCTGGTTATTATTTAACAGTATTAAATGACTGCACCTTCTATCCTAAGCACCCCAAACCAAATCCCCACCTTGAAAAAAGGAAAAAATCCAATGTAAAAAAGTCAAAAATAATATCCCTACCCCAAAGCAGAAGGATTTTTCTACTCCCAAAAGGGACAAGCACTAGAGACTCCATTAAAACTATAAGGGACTTTCCTATTTTTTTAGGTTTTATGTTTAAACAGTCCAGATACCACAGTGATGTACTAGAAATCCCTGGGATATCAACGGAAATCTTTGAAAGTTAATAGATAACATATCTCAATCTGTGTGGTCCAACATCCAGGATGCTACTGAGAAGCCTGGGGGCTAGTCCTGGCTAAGCCAATGCTCTGTTTTATGATGATTTGGAAATCATCTCCCTTCCCCGTACCTCAGTTTCCTCATCTGTAAAATGGGGATAATGATCCTTGCCATCTTACGTACTGTGCTTTAAGACCTATGGGTGGGAAATGGTCTGGTAGAGCTAGATATAGTTATTAAAGGCATGGAAATAGACTTCCCATTCTTTTGGGCTCTCTTGGCACACATGCAGATCATGGAGGGAAAGGAAGATTTCCTTTGGGATCTGAATGCCAGTGGCATCAACTTTGGTGTTACACTGGTTTCACAAATACCACAGCATTAATTCCCTGCTGAAAGTAATTGTAAGTGCTTGCCAGCAGCAGTACCCAGAGGAGTTCCCAGCAGCAGAATGGGCAGGGGGAAGGCTGCGCTCCCTGATAAACCCTGCGTGAAACCAGAGCAGGAGCCATACGAGGCTTTGCATGATGCAAACAAGCAAGCAGCAAGACTGAGCCTTCCCACATATAGGTGTCTTCTCAGGAACACGGAGGACCATGAAGCCAGACCCACTCACCGTTGACAGGGATGTCGCTGCTGCGTGATGAGGTTTAAAGGTCGGTGTTACCAGTCTCAGGGCAAAGCCTCAATCTGTTGAGGTTCCAGGGAGGATGGAGCTAGGCTGTTCTCAGTGGTGGCAGATGACAGAACAAGGAGCAATGGGCTCAAGTTGTAATGGGGGAGGACTAGGTTGGATATTAGGAAAAACGTTTTCACCAGGAGGGCGGTGAAGCACTGAATGGGTTACCTAGGGAAGTGGTGGAATTTCCATCCTTAGAGGATTTTAAGGTGAGGCTTGACAAAGCCCTGGCTGGGATGATTTAGGGTTGGTCCTGCTTTGAGGAGGGGGTTGGACTAGATACCTCCTGAGGTCCCTGCCAACCCTCATGTTCTATGGTTCTATGATTCTTCCTCAGACTCAGCCCTTAATATGGCAGCTGGTCCTCTTGGACAGCATCTTCCCTCCCTAGGAGGTTTAACTGAATAAGGACTTTATTATCTCATCATGATGTTCTGCTAGGGAAGCTGGTGAAACATAAAGGAGATCCGACTAGCCACAGAGACATCTACCTACCTATTACTTTATGGAGCCCTTACACAACCATCTATTTCTCTAGCTATCCCCTTATCCATTTATCCCTCTATTGAGCCCCTTACACAGCCTTTTATTTAGCTATTTCCCACAAAAATATATATCCCTATACTGAGCTTCTTAACCAATCCCTCTCTATATCCCTCTTGGTTTCTATCTGCTCTATCACACCCTTTAGCTGCCCAGTGGGCTTTTCCAAAGCACATAGCTGCCCAAAAACCATCGCAGTCAATGAGTTTTAATTGCCTGGATGCTTTTGAAAATCCTACTGGGGGAGCCCGAAATTCCTTTAAAAATCTGGCTCTGGATGCTTTTCTGGAAAATATGTTTTAGCCAAAAACAATTAATTGAGCTTAGTGCAGAGGTAGCTAGGGAAAGTCTTTGGTGTGTGTTGTAGAACAGGTAAGAGTAGGTAATCCTAGAATTGTAGAACTGGAAGGGACCTCGAGAGCTCATCTAGTCCAGTCCCCTGCAGCCATGGCAGGACTATGTATTATCTAGACCATCCCTGACAGGTGTTTGTCTACCTTGCTCTTAAAAATTTCCAATGATGGAGATTCCATGATCTCCCTAGGCAATTTATGCCAGGTAGAAAGCTTTTCCTAATGTCCAACCTAATCCACCCTTGCTGCATTTTAAGCCCATTGCTTCTTGTCCTGTCCTCAGAGGGTAAGAACAATTTTTCTCCCTCCTTCTTATAACAACCTTTTAGTTCCTTTTGGCATTTAAACAGATGAATCTCTGAATGAAAAAAAATGGTAATGGAATAGGTGTAGAACAGTGATAAATTAATTGTGTTGTTGCTTTTTGGGTGGTCTTGTGAGGAATCTTTATCCCATCCTATGCAATGCCTGGGTGTGAAGAAGTTGCTCAGTTGAGAAAGAATATAAGCACTAATCAAAGTCTGCAATCTCGATTTTGAGGGAATGAAATATATGGATATTTAATTGTATAGCATGCTCCTTAAATGATTATTCCTTTTTCTCAGTCACCAGATATATCACAAAGAGAGTGGTGGAAGTTAAACTTAAACGCAGCTCATGGAGGAAGGAGAAGGGGGAAATCAAACGTCGATCACAGAATTCATCCTGCTGGGATTTGGGAATCTCTCTGACTGGAAAATTCTTTTCTTCCTCCTTTTTCTACTGATCTACATTGTCACCATGGCTGCGAACACCCTCATCGCTGTGCTAGTTGTAGCTGATCAGCACCTTCATGCCCCCATGTACTTCTTCCTGGGGAACTTATCCTGCTTGGAGATCTGTTGCACCTCGGCCATACTGCCCCGGATGCTGGCCAGTCTCCTGACTGGGGACAAAACCATTTCTGTTACAGGCTGCCTTGTGCAGTTTTATTGGTTTGGTTTCGTAGTGACGGCTGAGTGTTCTCTGCTAGCTGTGATGTCTTATGATCGATACTTAGCCATATGTAAACCCCTGCATTACACAACACATATGAATGGCAGGTTCTGTACACAGCTAGCCGCGGGATCTTGGCTAAGTTCATTCATAATTCTCACCACATTAATATCTTTTATGTCACAGCTAGCTTTCTGTGGCCCTAATGAAATTGATCATTTTTTTTGTGATCTTGCCCCGATGATTAAACTCTCCTGCAGTGACACTTGTCTGGTTGGCCTTGTGACTCTTATATTCTCCTCCATAGACACGGTTCCCCCATTTCTCTTGACCCTGATATCTTATGCATATATTATCGCCACCATCCTTAGAATCCCTTCCACTGCAGGGAAGCAAAAGGCCTTTTCCACCTGCTCCTCCCACCTTATCGTGGTGACACTTTTCTATGGGACCCTCATAACTGTGTACCTGTTACCAAACACTGGTTCCCTAAGATCCCCAAACAAAGTGTTTTCTGTCTTCTACACTGTCTTGACACCCCTGATCAACCCCCTTATATACAGCCTGAGAAACAAGGAGGTCAAGGAGGCCATCAGGAGAGTTCTGAAGAAATATAGGATGTTCCCAGGGCTTCAGAGAAATTGATGGAAATAAACCAATTCATGTGTCAGAAAGGATCCATCTATGTGGTCCAAATTCTTAACAGTCAAAGCATCCTGTGTTATCGGAAAAAGATACTGAGGATACTTTTAGAATTGTATCTCCCACTCGTATTTATTTAGGTAAATAATGGCAGATCCTCAGCTGGTATAAATTTCTATAGGTTCATTGATTTCAGAGCTGGAATTGGAACGAGACCCATGATCTTCCTCAAAATGTGTTTTAAAAATTCCCATCCTGAGCTTCAGCCATCTTGGCCAAAATGAAGAACACAGTTCAGTGCCTGATGGGAAATTAAAACATCCTTTATTTTGGTTTCCAGTGTTATTTCAATCTCTGTTACATTGACTGGCAGGGGTTCTTCTACTGCAGTGAGAAATAGGAAGTGTGGGGCAAGTATATAGTCTGAATGTAAGGAATATTCAAAGGGAGGGGAGGACAGCTAGCCTCCAACCCTCACTGAAAGTCACTGGGATTTGGTTCCTACATTTCCTAAGTGGTGGATGATTTTTATTACTAAAAACTCTCAATCTGAAAAATATTGGTTTTAAATGGGCGCTGGTTCTGACTACACATCCACTACATGTAATTTCTTCAGAAATTCACTTTTCTTCCAGAAAATCAAGCCAGATAACAAGTGATCAACCAGCTCAGTCAAAAGATGGTTATGTATTACATTAAATATAACATGCATTGTTTTTTTACTTTTTTCATTTTTGCTCATTTGTATTTTTTTTTAAATCATATTCCTAAATATTTTGGCATTGTCAGAAGCCTGTTCCATTTGTGATATCCCATGGACTGTGTTTATTGGATTCATCATTAATCTTTGGAAAATACCCCAAATTTGTCACTTGTGAGGCCATGTTTGGAGTACTGTGTCCAGTTTTGGGCCCCCCACATAAAGGATTTGGACAAATTGGAGAGAGTTCAGAGGAGGGCAACAAAAATGATCAGCGGGCTGGAGCACATGACTTCGGAGGAGAGGCAGAGGGAACTTGGCTTGTTCAGTCTGCAGAAGAGGAGTGAGGGGGTATTTGAAAGCGGCCTTCAACTACCTGAAGGGGAGTTCCAGGGAGGATGGAGCTAGGCTGTTCTCAGGGGTGGCAGATGACAGAACAAGTTGCAATGGAGGAGGTCTAGCATGGATATTAGGAATCACCTTTTCACTAGGAGGGTTGTGAAGCACTGGAATGGTTTACCTAGGGAGGTGGTGAAATCTCCATGCTTAGAGGTTTTTCAGGCCCAGCTCAATGAAGCCCTGGCTGGGATGGTTTAGTTGGAGTTGGTCCTGCTTTGAGCAGGGGGTTGGACTAGATGACCTCCTCAGGTCCCTTCCAACCCTTATCTACAAAGGACTTTGCTATTCCTGTTGATTTTGTATTGAAGTTGCCCAAATACTACAGTGACAGACAATAATATCAATCCCTCAGATATATACTGAAATCTTTGGAAGATTATAGACAAAGTCTCTCAGTCAGTGTGGTCGAGTAGCCAGGCTAATACACATTGACTGAGGAAGCCTGGGGATTATGTCCAACTATGCCAAAGTCCAATTGCCTCCCTTGTTTCCATCTTTCTCACTACATAAAGGGTCTTCAGGGTCCATGAAACAAGCACAATCGTTGGCTTCCACCCGGTCTGTGACTGTCTTTGGATCGAAGACCTACTTGATGGCAGCCATGACTACTTTCTAGCATAATAGTATGCATCCTTCTGGAAATGCAACACACAGACCTGGCCTACACTTCAAATTTAGGTGGACACAGATATATTGCTCAGTGGTTTGAAAAGTCCACCCCTCTGAGGGGTGGAGCCATGCCAACCTAGCCCCCAGTGTAGATGCAAATAGGTCCATTGCAGAAAGCTTCCATTGTCCTAACTCAGGGAGGTGGTGTCCCTGCATTGATGGAAAACCCACTTCCACCACTGTGGGATGTGTCTACACTCTGGTGTTATGCCAGCACAGCTACGGTGCCATAGCTGTTCCTCATAGTCTCTGTAGTGTAGACATGGCCTCAGATCTCCTCTGCCATGCTGCTTTGCCTTATCTTCCCCTGCTGGCATCCTCTCTTTTAAAATGCTTAGTATGTTCCAATGAACTGTACAAAACTGTTATGGACTCAAATGCAGTCAAACAGAAAGCAAAGTCAGTCTTTTCTTCATTGATAGTCAATGCAGGAACACAAAACTCCAGGGAAATCCCCTCCCCACCCATCCATCTACCTCCGTGTCATGCTTCCCATTCTCCTGAAGAATGCAGCTGGGAATTTCAAAGGAGACTAAGGGAGTTAGACATCCAGGACTAGACCCACAAATGGACGTAGGTGCCTAACCAACAATTTTGATGCCTAAATCTATCATGTATGCACCACCTAGTCATCTGACCAAACTTCCACTTCTTGTAAGCTTTTTTTTTTCTGTTTAAGCTTAACATAGACTTCTTTGTTAAGTCAAGCTGGGCGCCTACCATATTTGCTATTCTTTCTGCACATCGGGATGGTTTGTTTCTGCACCCTCAATAAAGTTTCTTTAAAATACAGCCAGCCCTCTTTGATTCCTTTCCCCTCATATTAGCCTCCCAGGGGATCCTGCCTATCAGCTCCCTGAGGAAGTCAAAGTCCGCTTTTCTAAAGTCCTTGGTCCGTATCCTGCTGTTCTCCTTTCTTCCTTTTGTCAGGATCCTGAGCTCGACTATCTCATGATCACTGCTGCCTAGGTTGCCACCCACTTCTACATCCCCTGTCAAATCTTCCCTGTTTGTGAGCAGGAGGTCAAGAGGAGCACTGCCCTAGTGGGTTGCTCCAGCACTTGCACCAGGAAGTTGTCCGTATCCCTCTCCAAATCTTCCTGGATTGTTTTTGCCCTGCTGTATTGCTCTTCCAGCAGATGTCAGGGTGATTGACGTCCCTCATGAGAACCAGGTCCTGTGAACTGGAAACTTTCCCTAGTTGACTGAAGAAAGTTTCATCTACAGCGTCCTCCTGGTCTGGTGGTCTATAACAGACACCCACCATGTCATCACCCTTATTGTTCTTGCTTCTAAGCTTAACCCAGAGACTCTCAACTGGCTTATTTCCAGTTTCATACTGGAGGTCAGAGCAACCATAGTGCTCTCTTACATACAGTGCAGCTCCTTCACCGTTTCCCCCCTGCCTGTCCTTCCTGAATAGTTTATACCCATCCATGACAGTGCTCCAGTCGTGTGAGTTACCCCACCAAGTCTCGGTTATTCCAATCATATCATAGTTCTTTGACTATGCCAGGACTTCCAATTCCTCCTGCTTGTTTCCCAGGCTTCTTGCGTTTGTGTTTAGGCACTTGAGATAACTGGCCGATTACCCTACTTTCTTAGTGCAATCATCATCAATACTCATAGGCTGTGCAGCCATAAGCCAAAAAACACCAGACTATTGTAATATGTGACCAGGGTATTAATAATAATAACAATAGGCTTGTGTATGTATTGTGATTATTCTCCTTACTGTCACCCAGTGTATTATGCAGGTGTCCTAACAGAGTTTTGTTTCTCTGTGGTCTTTTGTTTGTTGGGAAGCAAGCTGGGAAAGAATAAAACTGGAAGCCAACTTTTTTTTCTCTGGATGTTTATCTATGTGAAGGCTATTCTAGGCCCGAAGTCCAGTTAACTTGTTGGGTCTACAGGGACTTGCTAGAGTCTAACTAGTAATTGCATCCCTGCTAATTAAGGTAGGAAGCCGTGGCAAGGAAGCGGTGTAGTTCTGTATGTCCTGAGGGATCTCATTAGATTAGCGGATTGGGATTCTTGCTAGCTGGGAATCCCAGAGGTAAAGCTGGGACCATCTTTGATGTGACTGTAACCACAATGACTGATACTCCTATCACTTGTCATTTCACCTTTAATCATCCTCTCACTGTGGGTCCCGCATCCCTGGCCAGAGATTGTAATTGAATTAAGTGTGAAACCACCCTCCCCGCTATGCATCCCCTGCAATCTGAGTCTTCAAACTACAGAAGGGCTGGGAAAGCCCCTGGGGAAGTTCTGCAATGGAACTAGCAGCTGAGAGGTGATGAGTGGGAACAGTCACCGGGAAAATCACTGTGACTGTGGAAGATTGAGCCAAGCAAAATATTTATTATGATTCTTTATTGTTTGTATCAGGGTAGCACGTACGGCTCTATTGACCCCCAAGAACTTTATCAGGGCTTGGGAAATGTGAGGCTAACCAGTACAATTTACAGAAGCACCTATGTGATTTAGGATCATAAGGCCCAGGTTATAAAAGCATGCAAGTGCCAGTGGGAGTTAGGGGCTTGGGAACTTCTGAATATCCCACCTGGCATCCAGCTGCTCTTTTAGACACCTTGATACCTTTAGAAATTTGACCCTAAGTCATTTTTCAAAATTGGCCTTAGCCATCTGAGTCACATAGGCCCAGATTTGAAAGATATTTATATTCCTATAGCCCAAAATCCTGCAGTGTATCTGGGTGTTGGCTCTGCCACACGAAGTGGAGAACTGTGTAAATATCTTTAAAAATCCATGATTCTTTGACTATTAATAAAGTATTAAGCAATGTTTGACATGGTGTGTTAACTGCCTACTTCAGCTTGATGTGGCTGTGGAAAAAGCTAATGCAGTCCTTGAATGCATCAGGCGAGGTATTTCCAGTAGAAATAGGGAGGTGTTAGTACCGTTATACAAGGCACTGGTGAGACCTCATCTGGAATACTGTGTGCAGTTCTGGTTCCCCGTGTTTAAGAAAGATTAATTCAAACTGGAACAGATGCAAAGGACTACTAGGATGATCCAAGGAATGGAAAACCTGCTTTATGAAAGAAGATTCAAAGAGCTTGACTTGTTTAGCCTAACAAAAAGAAGGCTGAGGGGAGATATGATTGCTCTCCATAAATACATCAGAGGCATAAATACCGGGGAGGGAGAGAAATTATTTAAGTTCAGCGCCAATGTGGACATAAGAAGTAATGGATATACACTGGCCCTCAGGAAATTTAAACTTCAAATTAGACACAGATTTCTAACCATCAGAGGAGTGAAGTTCTGGAATAGCCTTCTAAGGGGAGCCATTGGGGCAAAAAACCTAACTGGCTTGAAAACTCAGCTTGATAAATTTATGGAGGGGATGGTATGATGGGACAGCCTAATCTGGCAATTGGCTGATATTTGACTACTAGTGGTAGATATGCCAATGGCCTGTGAAGGGACGTTAGATGAGGTGGGTTCTGAGTTATTACAGAAAATTATTTCTAGGGTGTCTGGCTTGTAAGTCTTGCCCAGATGCTCAGGGTTTAACTGCCATATTTGGGGTTGGGAAGGAATTTTCCTCCAGGGCAGATTGGCAAAGCCTCTGGGTTTTTTTTGCTTTCCTCTGTAGCATGGGGCACGGCTCACATGCTGGGGGATTTTCTGTACCTTAAAGTCTTTAAACCACAATTTGAATAATTTAATAACTCAGTCATAGGTTAGAGGTTTATTACAGGAGTGGGTGGGTGAGGTTCTGTGGCCTGCATTGTTCAGGAGGTCAGACTAGATGATCCTATTTGTTCTTTCTGACCTTAGAGACTATGAATCTATGAATGGCCTCTTACAATGCATTAGCTCCTTATGCTAAACAATCTATGACATTTTATACTTAACTGAGATAACCTAAGTACCATTCCCAGACCTGAGGGAAAGCTCCATGTAAACGTGAAAGCTGCTATCTTTCACCAACCGAAGTTAGTCCAATAAAGGACACCACCTCACCCACCTGGTTTCTGTAGTGTTAGTGTTTTATGGTAACTTTGTCTGAATAAAAAGTTAAAAATAAATCTGAGCCTAAGTCACTTTCAAAGCCAGTGGGACTTAGTCTTGGTACACATATAAGCTGGTATTGATATAATCAAAGGTGTGATTTTGTAGTGATTTAGCTGAAAATGTGAGATTTTCTGGGTGGAAGGTCTTCAATCGGTTTCAACCTGGCACACTGTGCTTTAAGCCTGTGCTTGCAAATTTATAAGCACACGCTGAGCTCATGTAATAGGTTTTAAACCAATGTGTGAGGATCCACACATAAACGTTGCCCTGCTTTGCTTAAATTGATTCAAGGCCAACAGGTAGGTGAGGGCATGTAAGTGGCCTTCCTGTGTGCCTCTTAGCAGAGGACACGAGTTGTTGCAGTCAGCAGCTACACAACCATGGCTCTTTAGCTCAAGTTTTAGAGGTCCCCAGATCAATCCCCAGTGTGTCAGCAAAGATGGCTGCCATTGCACAGTGTTCCTTTGGCTACTCTAAGGCGTGGCCTACACTAGAAAATTGGCTTAGCTTAACTAAGTCGCTCAGAGGTAAATCCAAACCCTTGAGTGGCATAGTTAAAATGACTAAAATCCCTGAGTAGACAGTACGAAGTTGATGGAAGAATTCTTCCAACAACCGGCTGCCTCCTCTCGGGGAGGTGGATTACCTACACCCGCAGGTCAACCACTTTTGTCAGTATAGGGAGTGTCTACACTTAAGCATTACAGTTGTGCTGCTGTAGTGTTTCAATGTAGACAAGCCCTAAGATGTGGTCTACACCCAGCACAGGTAAAACTTTGTCAGGTGTGGTGAGATTTTACCAAGATATAACAGTACTAATCCTATTGTGGATAAGTGCCTTCTACCAATGTGTAAAAGTGCCTTCTACCAATATAGCTTACCCCCCCTTCCTATACAAGAATAGCTATACCAGTGTAAACACATTTATACTGGGGTGACTGTGTCCATGCTAGCAGATCTGTGTTGCTTTAACTATACTGGTAGAATTAAAATGGGACACCATTTTGCATTTAAAGTTAGTTTGGTGCTTTCAGGGATGTTACCCAGTTTGCTAGCTGTGGTGCAATCCAGGGGTAGGGACACTGAATGAGGAGGCAGTAAACCTGGGTTCTATTCCCATCACTGCTTTGGTTGAATCATTTTCCTCGCTCTGTGCCTTAGTTTCCCTTTTGGTGCAATGGAGAGAATGATACTCCCTGAGAGTGGGCAAGAGTGGGGGATTTGGACCTGGTCAATGATTTCTGGGAAGAAGCTGATGGTGGGAGGATGTTGGTGGGGCAACATTTGGGCCCTTCCCCTTCATTGACACAGCATCTCTATGGTTGGGATACCAGGCCCTCCTTGTGGCCCAGCTTGGCATATGCCATCTCTGAGTCCAGACTCCAAAGACACATGCTGGGGCTTTGAGATGCATGAGCATCATGCTAGACCGTGGGCGCTTGGAATTCCATGGCACATAGAAATTTGCTGCCCCACTGTCATCAGCCCCATTAGCTCCTTCACCGGGCAGGAGAGTGGGGGCCTTATCGGCCATCCCTGGGCCCTGACCATTTAGCAACAGAGTGGCTTCTCCTACTGCTGTGGGCTTGTAATCCTCATCACAGTCCTGAGTGGGGAATCTCCATTCTATCCAGTGAGTACAGCCTACAGTGAGTGCAACCACATCTAAGGCAGTGGATGCCACCTTGCTGATTTTGAACAGGCCTGCTTGGTTTTTCTACTGCCTTGCTAGTTGCAATCTCCCAGTTCAGGAGAGGAAGGATCTCCTGGGAGGAAAGAGGAGGGGGTGGAGGGGGCTCCCTCAAGAGGCTGGGACTCCTGGGAGGTGGTGGGTGCAGGCGGTTATGGGAAATTCATTTCTATTTTTTTATTTTAAAATAGTGATAAAATCCCCACTTTGTTTTACGTCTCTACTTTCACCTTCTTTTCTCCCCGCTGCAACATTCTCCTTCATTTTTTTCACACTTTCACAGTGGAAAAGGTAAATAATGGAGGGAAAGCATCCGTTTTTTCAAACACTTTCTCCCACTCTTTTTTCTTCTTTCACTTTTCTGCCTTGTTTTCCCTCACACAAGAAGAGAGAAAAGTCGAAAAATTGAGAGGAAGGCCCAAAAATTCAAATGAATATTTTCAAAACAAAAGAAAAAAATCTTCCATTTGGAATTTCTTTTCATTGGAATTCACTGCATAAATGAGAATCTGGAATAACTGAAACTAAATGA
>ML675620.1:1211207-1251295 GCA_007922155.1 Mesoclemmys tuberculata
CCAGGTCTACAAAGGGATATTGGCACATTGCAAGGGAAGCTACAGACTGAGAGTCTGATTCTTCTTCAACTCATTGTGGTGTAAACTCCAATCGTTCAATAGAGCAGATTCTGACTATTGCCTTATCCTCAACATACATACAAGAAGGATACATATGTTTAAAGTATAACTGCTTAATTTAAGATACTTAGTGGGAAAATAAAAGCAACTTCTCATTCATATATCCTTGTTTGGAAAGATACACTCAGCAATGTTCAATTATACAGGGGGGAGATCTAGGTTGGATAAGAGGAAAAACTTTTTCACTAGGAGGGTGGTGAAGCACTGGAATGGGTTACATAGGGAGGTGGTGGAATCTCCATCTTTAGTGATTTTTAAGGCTCAGCTCGACAAAGCACTGGCTGGGATGATTTAGTTGGGGTTGGTCCTCCTTCGAGCATAGGGTTGTACTAGATGACCTCCTGAGGTCCCTCCCAACCCTAATCATCTTTGATTCTATGATACAGTGCGGATGTTGCTGAGTTTTCAGATGATTTGTCCAAATTGAGGGAACTTCCCCCATCATCCTGATTTTGATTACAATGTCTGACTCTGTCTCCGTTGGTTGAAACACCAGATAATTCTAATAAGAGTGCTCTGTTCTGATTTGTCCTGGAGCCCCTGGGGGGAGTTATGGGAGGGAGGAGAAAATAAAGCTATGAGACTTTAAGAAGCCTTGTTTGAAACAGCTCATCAGTTTTTGCTTTTGCCTCTTTATCTCCAGAAGCAATGGGAGTGGGGGAAAAGGCATTTGTCCATCCCATGTGCTGTCCACCAATGGGTTGAAGGAACCCAATGACATCAACAACTTCAAATAATTTTTGCAGACTGGCAAAGCATTATTATCTATCTGGCTAGAGAAAAAGGCAACAGAGCTGAGACGATCACCATCCATGGCAAACAATATTCAAGTAATGCCATGAAATTCAGGAAGTTCAAAGGACTTTCGTATGTATACAGTCTTTGTCCTTTCAGTTTTCCATTTTTGCCAGCACGGAAACATGCTAAAATGAAAACATGCTAAGTATTGGGTAGAGGCAAAATGTGTGAATGTTTTTCGTGTGTCTGGTTGAATCCACATAAGAATGGCTCCTAATCAAATAACTTGTCTGGTTTTTATATCAACCCTAAATTAAATAATTTCCTGTTTTACAGAAACCACATAGATTTTTAGATTAATAGATTATAAAGACAAAAGGGGCCATTAGATAATCTAGCCTGATCTTCTGTGTAATATCAGCCATAGAATTTTCAGTTACCCCTGTATTGAATCCAATAACTTGTGTTTGACTAAAATATATCATCCAGAAAGGCATCCAGTCTCAATTTAAAGACATCAAGAGATAGAGAAGCCAACAATTTCCTTGATCGTTGGTTCCAATGTTTAATCCCCTTCACTTTTAAAAATCTGTGCCTTATTTCTAATTTCACTTTGCCTGGTTTTGATGCCCAGCCATTGGTTCTTGGTGTGCCTTTCTCTGCTAGATTAAAGAGTTAAGCTCTGTAAAAGGCTTTGAAGGGAGGATCTGAAATCTCTGTCATTGGACGTTTTTTAAAGAACAGATTAAACTGGGGGGGGCAAGTTTACTGATCCCCCAAGATCTCCGTCCCAGCTGGGCAGAATCCTCTAGCCCCAGTACCCTGCTGAAGGGCAGAAACGTCAGCTCCCCATTCCAGCCTGATAGGCATACAGTGGTGGGGGGGACATAAAGGGCACTGTGAGAAGCAGTTTAACTGTAAAATCACTGCATGCCACTCACAAGACACGGTTTGGCCACCTCTGGCTTAGTCAAACACCTCTCAGGGATGATCTACGTATACGTGATCCTTTTTCTTAACAGCAGGGTGGACTAGATAACCTCTTGTGGTCCCTTCCATCCCTAAATTTCAATGTTTCTATGATCATCTCTTGATATCAGTTTTAAGAAGCTAACTTTATTGAGCTCTTTAATTCTCTCACTGCAAGGTATTTTTTCCACTAAATAATTTCTGTGGTTACTCTCTGCACCCTCTCCAATTTTTCTACATGAATTGAGGCCAGCTGTATGTTCATGAGTTCCTATTGTAATGTTGTGTCTAAAAAAGCTAATATCTTCTACCACTCAGGCATTTACAGACTATGATCAAATCATGTTCTTAACCATCTCTTGAATAATATCAATAGATTGATCTCCTTTCTTAGTTCATTGTAAAACATTAGATCATTCTTGTATCTCTTCTCTGAATACTTTTCATTTTCTCAGTATCCTTTTTGAAGTGTGGACACCAGAAGTGAACATTTTGTCTCTCCAGTGCCATATACAAAGATAAATAACCTCCTTATTCAAAGATATCCATTCAGTTTGACCTATCTACTATGCTCACAACAGTGAATGCATTAATACCACTGACATCTCTTGAGAATAGAGGAGCAGGTTGTGCTGGGCATCTTAAGATAAGACTGAAATGGAAGAATGAGAGCATTCAAGGAGACCATTGAAAGATTTCTCTCTAAAAAATAACCTACAGTACTCAGCAGAATCTGAAAATTGATAACTCAATCAATTCAATCAGACATGCACACCACCGAAAATCCCAGTCTCAGTAAACTAGCATGAGGCAGAATTAACATTTAATTGGAACCAAGGAGCACATCTCTGCATCTTCCACGGATTCCCTGAACATCTTCAGGTCTTAGACTGATGAGATCTCAGCTGTCATTCATTTGATAGAAAAGAATCACATCTACAGGAGCAATTTGTGAATAACCCTACAATTTTAAGCATAGACAAGCTGAAATGAAATATCCATTTATCCATCAAACTACTCTGAGTATAAGGTACTGCACAGTGTGAGGAAAGGCGGCAGAATCTGATACTAAATGTCAGATCCAGCTTCTGTTAGGGTATCTTTTAGATAAAATAAAATGCCTAGTCCTCACATAGACTCATAGACTCATAGACTCATAGGTCAGAAGGGACCAATATGATCATCTAGTCTGACCTCCCGCACAAGGCAGGCCACAAAACCCTACCCATACACATTCTTACTAAGACTTTAGTTCATTCTCACTCAGGAAAAATTCACTTTAAATTTACCTGTTTGAAGACTGTATATTATGTATAAAGGTAAAATCTCACAGATGGAACCACTGAAATCTCACAGAAGATATAATAATAGAAATAATAGAAATGTAGGATTGGAAGGCACCTCGAGCAGACATCAAGTCCAGCCTTTTGTGTCGACCATTCCTGACAGGTGTTTGTCCAACCTGTTATTTAAAAACCCTCCATTGATGGGGATTCTACAAGCTCCCTTGGAAGCCTGTTCCAAAATGTAACAACCCTTATAGTTAGAAAGTTTTTCCGATCTCACCTAAATCTCCCTTGCTACAGATTAGAATAATAGAATCATAGAAGATGAGAGATGGAAGGGGCCTCAGGATGTCATCTAGTCCAACTCCCTGCTCAAAGCAGAGCCAACCCCAACTAAATCATTCCAGCCAGAGCTTGGTCAAGCTGAGCCTTAAAAACCTCTAAAAATGAAGATTCCACCTAGGAAACCCATTCCAGTGCTCCACCACCCTCCTAGTGAAAAAGTTTCTCTTAATATCCAACCTAAACCTCCCTCACTGGTCCTAGTTCAATCATCTACTACCAGTTGTACTTTACCCTTTAGCGAGATCCTTACCCACCTTTCAATTCTCATATCTTCTCCAGTGGGAAACTGTAGGATCCCACTGGACACATCCTCCCAGTTTTACAACTACTCTTTGAGTGCAAGCCTTTCAACCAGCTGTACACCCATTGTGACTGTAGGCACCCTGTCTTCACACTCCACACATGATTGCAATAATATTTGTATGAATATGTTTTATGTTGAAAACTAATAAATATAATTAATAAATGTGGAATTATGGGTACTTACTGATATTATGCTTTAAATCTGGGACTAAAAGGAGTTTACAACAGGGAGTTGATAAGCTGGTTTTCTCCAGGTAAGGAAAAAGGAAAAAGGCCCACACCTCAAACCAGGTGTGGCCGAATTCAGTGGCCTAGTCATTGGTATTGAAAGTCACGGGAAGAGATAATTTGCATTGCACCTATCATTGCCAGGGGAGAAGTCAGCATGGAAGCTATCCAGACAGAATGATGTCAACAGCAATCAGGGAAAAAGAACTTTATCTGGGGATATATTTCAGAAGAATACATTTAAAAGGACTGTACTGAGAGGATGACCAACCCACCAAGTTATCCTTTACTTGAGGAGAAAGGGAGAACGAAAGCCTTGGACTCAGTGTAGGTCCTGGCTGAAATCTAGCCATCCATTGCTGGGAAAGGATGATCGGTGAGGAAACTCCCTCATAAAATGTCTGTTGCTTCTTAAATTACATCTTAGTTTTTAGAAAGCATATTCTGACTTTTGTTTGTGACCCTTCCTACCTTTATTACTTCCATTTGGTATCACTTAACCTAGTCTTTTTTTTTTAAAAAAAACATGTTTTGCTTTTACTGTAAACCAATTCAGTGCTGTGTTTGAAGGGAAAAGGGCATTGACACCAGTTAAATGAATAAGCTGTAAAGTACTGACTCATTAACAGAGCAGCAGCCTTAATATTCTCTGTGAATGCACAGGAATAGGTGTTTGCACTGCAGAGAAACATCTTTGAGGAGCTCTTGGGCAGGAGGTCATGGATTCCTGCTGGGCAAGGCTTGGCTGGGAGTCTTGCGGAGTTTTCTAGTGTAGGAAGGATCTCACCCACCAACTGTAATCACCAGAAAAGCACACTCATGCTGAGGCAGGGAAGGAACAGTGTCTCACGGCACAGGGTATCCTCAGCAGAAGGTTATAATCACTATATAGTTATCTCATCTAGACGCCTTTCCCTAGTTTACTTATGGGAATGTTATGTAGCGCTGTGTCAAAAGGCTTACTGAAATCAAGATACATCGTATCTGCAGCTTCCCCCTATCCACTGCACCAATAGCCCAAAAAAGGAAAATAGGCTGGATTGGCATGGTCTGTTCTTGGCAAATCCATGCTGGCAATTCTTTATAACTCTATTAACCTCTAGGTGCTTAGTAACGGATAGTTTAATAATTTATTCCAGTATTTTTTCAGGTATCAACGTTGGTTTATAATTCCCTAGTTCCCTTTTTCTCCCCTTTTTAAAGGTGAGTACTATGTTTGCACTTCTCCAGTCCAATAAATAAATCATATATTAATCCACAGCCTGATAGGAATGCAATAATCGATGTTAAAGTCCCATTTCTGCCACCTTTTCATAAATCAATGGAATCATATATAATCAGCCTGTAATAGTCCAACTTGCCTGAAGAGATGTGCTTTGTATTACAACTGTAAAGAAAAGTTGGCTGCTAGTCAAGAAAAGATGCCTTCCAAAAGAACAGCTCAAATGTTATTAGGAATTTGTTTAAATTGAATTACGAAGGCCTGATCTCCTTACAGTCAAGTCAAAAGCAGCTTTGCCATCAAATTCAATCTATCTAGGATGAGATTTTCAGTAGAACTTCAGTGAATTAAGGACCTAAGTATTATAGAAAGCCAGTGGAAGTGGGTGGCTAAATTTGAAAATCACTTACATTAAACTTTTTGACATGCTAGCATATGAGCTCTTCCAAAATATTAATGAATTTATCATTGCAACACCCTTTGTACTCTGGAAATAATATTATCTTCATTTTCAGGAATGAGAAATAAGAAGCAGAAATATCAAAGCTGAGAGTTTTTACAGGAGATTAATGGCTGGGCTCCAGATCTTTAAAGGTATTTAGGTTCAATTTAGGGTATTTTAGCATTTAGAATTAAAGGTATTGATCAGAATGGCTCCTTCAGGTCTTGGAATTTATGAATCTAGGAGCTTTTTAAGATTTGTAAAAGCACCTAAATGTCTAAATTTAATTGAAATCAATGAGCCTTGGGTGCCTGGGTGCTTTTGAAAATTCCACAAGGCACAGAAATACCTTTAAAAATCAGGTCCTAGGTGACCAAATCCTATTGAAATGTAATGGGCATTGAATGCCCAATTCCCTGTGGCTGCTTTGGAAATCCCAGCCCAAGTGATGGGGCCAATGCCTCAGAGGGAGTCTGTGGCAGAGCTGGAAAAAGAATATTGATCTGCTGAATCTCAGACCAGAATCTATTCCACATGGCCATCCTCCTTCTTTTCATGAAGCCTTTCATTGCGTCATCTTCCTTTGCCTCTTCTTTAATCCTTGTCTCATTCTTTCCCCAAGGATTTAACAGCCATGGCATCAGTGAGAGAGGGGAACCGCACAGCAGTCACGGAATTCATCTTGTTGGGGTTTGGAAATGATCCAGGTCACCAGGTGATCACCTTTGTGATATTCCTGGTGATTTACATGGTAACTGTGCTGGGAAATACCATCCTGGTCCTCCTCATTAGAGCCAACTCTCGCCTCCACACCCCCATGTACTTCTTCCTTATGAACCTGTCCCTCTTAGACTTCTGCTACTCCTCCACCATTGCCCCCAGAGCCATGGCAAGCTTCCTTGCTTGGAGCAAAGCCATTTCCTACAACGGGTGTGCCACCCAATTCTTCTTCTTTGCTCTCTTCCTCACCACCGAAGGGTTCCTCCTGGCCGCAATGGCCTACGATCGCTACACCGCCATCTGCAACCCGCTCCTGTATCCCGTCACCATGTCCAAGTGGGTTTGCATTCACTTGGTGGTGGGGTCGTACTTCTGGGGCTGTGTGAATGCCATGGTGCAAACTGGCTTCACCTTTACGCTGAGCTATTGTGGGTCTAATGAAATCGATCATTTTTTCTGTGATGGCCCTCCCTTGATTAGTCTCTCCTGCAGTGACACGTACATTAATAATCTTGTGATGTTTACCCTAAGCGGCCTCATCATAGCAAGCACTTCCCTGATTGTGCTCATCTCCTACATCTATATCATCTCCACCATCCTCAGGATTCGCTCTGCAGAGGGAAGGCGCAGAGCTTTCTCCACCTGCACCTCCCACATGGTGGTCGTGACTTTATTTTCTGGAACCACTGCTTTCATGTATGCCCAGCCCACTTGGCTATCTTCCCTGTACCCCAGGAAATCGGTGTCCGTGTTTTACACCTTTGTCATCCCCATGTTGAATCCCTTCATCTACAGCCTTAGGAACAAGGATGTAAAAGAAGCTCTGAGAAAGACTGTGTACTACAAATCCTTCAGAAAATGAACCTTGTCTTTCAACACAAAGACAGAACACAGCGTGGCAGTGCTCTTTTTAATTTGCACAAAACACTGGAGCAACAAGAAAAAACTGCAAAGTTATGACAAACTCTTTCCTTGTTTTTCTTTTTTCTTTTCATCCAGCTATAAAACAATGAGTTTTTGAGATGTGTGGGTGGACATCTAGTTCAACAGCTCATCCATTTCTCTTTCTCTCCGACTGTCACTATCACTTCTCTTGTAAGTTAACACTAATCACACATGTGAATGTCAGTGGCTCAGGAGATCATTCAGTCATAGAGACTAAGAGAACTGTAAAACTTCTTTATCATTAATGGAGACCTTCATGCTTCAGGACATAAGACTACCACTGATTGCCTGGGCTAGGAAATTTTCCTCAATTTTTAACCTATACTTGTCCTTTCTCTGGAGTAACTGATATTGGAGAAGGTTGCCTGGACTAGAAGAAACACAGGGCTAATGTTGCATGGCAATTTCTCTTTCAAGTGACAATATAGCATGTTAAAAACTATGAAGTATTTTTGTAGACTTCCAATTGGATATGTAGTCTTATTTCAGTAGAATAGATGTGAGTCATAGCCATAGCCAAATCCTCAAGGGGCTGAAATTAGTGTATTCCACAGAAAGACTCCGCCCTGGTCTCCACTTACCTGGAGATTCGGTGCCAGTCAATGGGAGTTATGCAAGCTACACAAAGTAGCTTGTGTAACTCCTGTCAACTGCTGTGCTTCTGTGTGCTGTCTTAACTGCACTGTGCCACTTGAGGGGGTGGTTTACCAGTGTTGACCTCCTGATCAATTGAGCAGGTCTACACTGACCGCTCAATTGATCCAGAAAGATCGATTTGACGGTGGCAACTTTGCCGCCAACAGCATAGACATACTCTTAGGCATTTTACTGATATTTTAGGTGCCTCTGGCCAATATTTCAGTGCCACTGAGCTGCACAAAATCTCACTTAAGCCTTTAAAATCCCTAACTGCCTGCCTTTCCAACATTCAAGTCCCCGGGGCACTTTCTTTTCTGCCACTCAGCTTGCACACAGCCAACTTGGTCTAGGTGCCTGGGTGAGTATCTCATACCTAAGCCCAAATTAGACTAGGTGCTGCACCACTTCACCAGCCTGTGGGACTTGCTCTGGTAGGTGGTCTCAGAGCACAGCTAAAGGGACCAAAAACAGCAGGGGTGGCCTCCCTTATAACCTTTATCTCGCTGGTTGGCAAACTTTCGTAATACATACGAAACCTGAGTTCAGTTCCCCTTCCTGTCTGATGTGCCCTTGTCTACACTTACCTGCAGATTCGGCAGCAGTCAATGGGAGTTATGCAAAGTACACAGAGTAGCTTGCGTAACTCCCATCGACTGCTGTGCTTCCCTTCTGTGCAGTCTCTTCACTGCACTACACCGACTGTTCTCATCGATGCAGCACTACGCTACTTGAGGGGATGATTTTACTCAGTCAACTTCCTGACCAATTGAGCGGGTCTACACTAACCGCTCAATCAATTCAGAAGGATCAATCTGGTGGTGGTGACTTTGCTGCCGTCTGTATAGACATACCCATAGAGACCTGAACAAAGAGTTATTTGTCTTCTACTCGGTCCTGACTTGATTGGTCAATCCACTCATCAACAGCATGAGAAACAAGGAGATCAAGGATTCCCTAACTAAAGCTCTCAATAAATTTCTGCCTTTCCCACAAGCATTTACAAAACCCAAGATGATATCCTCAGGTTAAAATTAGAGGTGGTCAAAAAATTCCATCAGATTTCCTCTAGTTTAAGCTGAATTATTTTGTGGGATGTGTTGCTTTTGACACAATTTTTCAGTGGGAGAAGGTCAAAATGGGGAGATTTTTATAAGAGGTCAGGGTAGATTATCACAATCACTTTTGTCAAAATGAAACAGTTTTATCTTATCATAACATGTCTCACCATCATTGTAACAAAAAGTTTCAATATTTCTATGGCAGATATGGCAATTCCCTACAATCTCCTTGAAAGACATTATTGTGGTAAGTTTATGTATAGGCATGAAAAAGTTAGATTTTTACTGACAAATGTCAGTAACGTTCTTCAGAGCTCTCATGAACTCAGCCAACCCATACACTGCAGATGACAGGCACAAATGCTGTCTAAGACAAACCGAAAGAGGTACAAAGGGAGTATAAAGTAGAACATTATTTCTTCATTTCCAGAAGTACAGATCTCTTCTGAATAAGATAAAGGAGTCATTCATTAGAACTTGTCCACATGAAAAAGTTGCCCTGATTAACTTCAGGTGCTCTTATTCTGGTTTAAACCAGGCTTATTACAGCTTAGCTAAAGGTTTAAGATAAATTTAAAGAGGCCCAACTTAATCTGAAATAAGATCTTCCACACAGGCTTCTGCACCAGTTTTAGTCAAGCAAACAATTTAAGCTAAATCAGTGCAACTTTCTTGTGTAGAAAAGGCCAGAGTTCCCATTGAAGTGTGATGCCTGGTGACAAAGAGAAGCAAAGCTGGAATTCAAGATGTGTAGAAATCTGTTTCTCTATCATTGGTAGCCGTTTCCTTTTATCAATGCCTCTTGCGCCACCTGGGCAGAGCTATCAAACTCAGGATTGACTATCTCCTAAATCTCAGCCACTGGTTCTTTGATCCTTCCGGGAGGATGAGCAGAAGGTAGAGTTATTTTAGCAGCAATTATGGCCACATCCAAGCCCCTGATTGAACAAAACATTTCACAAACCAACAATGCACATGTGCTTAGCTCTTCCACAGTTCAAATCACAGTTTTAATGGTAAGGAATGTTTCATTTTTTTCATCGGGGGTGTCAAAAGGTCCATAGTTCAGTGGAGTTTTGCTGGTGTGATTTGTTCTACTTGTTTTCGGGTTAGCCAATAATAGTGTAGATTTAACAAACTATCGCTGGGATTTTCAAAGGAGCCTGAGGCTGTTAGGTGCTCAAATCCCATTGAACTTCAGTGGCAATATGTAAATCACATGCCTTTACTGCCTTAAATAGCAAAAAGGGTGTGAAAAATAACTTTTCCCACACTTCCATATTGTTTTCTAAAAATTGCCATATTTGTCCTCAGACTTCACTTGGCAAATTATGGTGGAAAGTGCTCATTTTTGGACCGACTCATGGAAAAGACACTGGAGTGGAATTTGGAAGACATGGTTACATTCCTGGCTCAGCCGCAGATTCACTGGGTGACATTGGGTGAACCACTTAATTTTCCTCATTGTTCACTGTTGATGTGTAAGAAGAGAGAGCACTGAACATAAGCATACTATCCTCCAATGCCCTCTGTTGGGAAAACTGTGTATTGCAACTCCCATGCTTTGGTTTCCCCCACTGTCTGTGGATACTACTGATTGCCCTTACAATGATGGTGTTAGAATAATGTCCATTTGTTATTGTTAAGGAGCTTATATTATAATGATGAGGGCCACAGACATACTTAGATATACTACCCAGATTCATTAAACCATGTTCTTAGCTTTAGGCATAAGAAGTCTCACTGAAGTCAAGGATGCTTGAATAGGATTATTTCAGCATGTATTAAAGTCCCATTGACGTTAAAGCAACTATTCTGCAGGCTTAAAATGGGCCATGTGCTTATGTGCTTTGCTATAATGAAGCCAGAGTCTGGTCGAAAATGTTTGTATGACATGGAACAATTTTCCAAAGGTTTTGGTAGATTCTCCATCACTGGGGATTTTAGTTCAATTGTGTTGAGCTGTTTTGTTTTGAGGTATATTTTAGTTCAAAAAATAATTATTTGGGGGAAATTCTGTGGCCTGTCATATAGAAGATCAGATTAAATGATCACAATGGCCCCTTGTGGCCTTGGAATCTCTGAAACTACCACAATTAACAAGCTACCCTATCGGTTTAGTTGATCTGAATCTCATTGATGCACCGGCTGCTTCGTACGACTCTAGCAGTATAAAAAGTGCTTGAAAATGGACATAAATTACACAAACTCCCACCACAAAGCTCTGTTACATTGCCAAAGCCAAGTGAAGTGGCTTTAATGTGAATGAGAATCAGGCCTGGGGACTCTGAATCCAAAAAAGAGAAAAGTTTAAACTGAAAATCCTACTGCTGCAGATTTTTATGGCCCAATCAGAGAGAAGCAGTGGGAATACATGGGTGTGAAATCCCCCAGTGTGTTGGGCGTAGCAGCGCCAGCACAATCCCACCCCCAGGGTCATGTACGTGGAGTGAAATAGACCACAGAAACGAGCACATTCATCCTGAAGAGAGATGAACAGAAGGGACTGGAGGTAGAAGAAGCTTATTAGGGATCTAACTGCATTTCAATTAATGTTCACAACTGCGTGGACTGAAATCACAGCTGAGGGCATGTAGCTTTTGCTTTTGTGACTTAACTATCTCAGGCTAGAAAACCAGAACAGAGTCTCGGCTGGAGTCATTTGTAACAAAGAGTTTTCATCAGCTAAGGCTCAGCCCCTTACTGGGTTTTTTTTTTCTTGCTTTTCTCGAGAAATTTAAAACTGAAATTAAATAGATCCCCATCTTTGGAAATTAGTAGCATAAGCCATTTCCAAGGCACCATATATTAATGTAAAATCTTCCATAAGGTATACTGTGAATTGATGGAATTAGACTGAAAGTTTTTTGAGGCAAGGCCTGTTTTTTTGTTCTGGGTTGGTCCAGCATGTAGCTCAATGGGATCCAGAGTCATGACTGGTGCTCCTCGTTATTAAGGCAATTCAAAGAAAGAAAGAAAGAAAGAAAGAAAGAAAGAAAGAAAGAAGAAGAAAATTCATCCAACTAGTGATGCAGACCTGAACATACAACTAAACCAGGCAGAGATGGTTCTGTATCTGGCAGATTCTGGCAGTTGCAAAGACCTAAATCAGGCTCTTATAATTAAATTGAAGGTTAATAGGAGTTTGCATCAACTTTGATTACTATATTTGTAGAAAGGGATTTTGTAGAATTAACACCAATGATGAAGTATGTTTTCTGATTTTATTTATGTATTTTTAAATTCCCTGTTTAGCTAAGTTGACCGTGATTTCCAGAGATCTCAGACTCTAACTTATATTTAATTTTGTCTGGTCATATGATAAACACAGAACTTCTTAGTTCTGTACCTTTAGAGATGTTTAGTAATTGGATACGATTGTCTGCTTTATCCAGGGCTCAGTTTCCAAGCATACATAGTAGTGAGATTAATTGTGTGGCTAAGTTTGCTAGATCAGAGTCTTTGCTATTAGTGACCACTGACCTTGGTCATAGGGAATATTCAGAAACAGTTCTGTGCTTAGTCCAGGGTCATTCATGAGACCTGGAATCTCTTCCTGCCACTATCAGTTGCATGTGACCTTGGAAGTCAATCACGTCTTGACACTCTGTGCCTCAGTTTCCCCAACTACAGAAATGGGGTAAATACTGACCTGCCTCAGCCAGAGATTGTGAGGTTGACACAACTGGTTCAGTTGTTCAGAGGTCCTCCGGTGGAAGATGCTATATAAATCATAGGTAACAGATTGTGATATGTTCATATTGAAATGGCCTTGCTCCATAAATTATCACAATGGTTTCTGTGGAATTGCTCAAGGAACTATTGAAATGATCAGCAGTAAATATGGCATAACAGTCTCAAGGAGATGGCTAATTATTATTATTAATATTTATTGTTCTTTTATTATAAATATAAATAAGAGGAACACTTTATCTCTTTTTCAGAGCTGTTCTAAAAATGGAATTTCTGCCCCACAAAATACACATCGATTTTGAAATTTGTTTTAATCACAACTAATGCCAAAAAGTCAACATTTCAGATTTTTTCACAAAACATAATATTCTGAAATGTTGCATATCAATAAGGAAAAATGTTGAGTTTTTAATAAGGTTAAAACATTTTATTTGTACTTTTTCTTATTATGTTATATTTCATTTGAACTTTTATATTATATTATATTATATTTATTATATTATACTATAATTGAAATAATATAGACAAAACAAAATGTTTCAACCTGATCAATTTCCCATAGAAAATTTTGACAAGATCATTACACTCCGGCTAAACATTTAGATTTTGTTTAATCTTATTTTCTTATGTGGGGAAAACATTCATCTGAAAATTTTCAACCAGCTCTACTCTTTCTTGTTACATTTCCTTCTAGTCCCCTTGTCACATACTCCAGTTCTCTGGTAATTTCTTCATATTTTAGATTCATCAAGCAGGGCAGAAAACTCTGTGCTGATCTGCTGGAATTCTAGAGGTAAAATGCTTGTGCAAATCAGTATAACACCATCCGCTTCAAAGGAGTTTTGGTGATCTGCCCACCACCAGAGGCTCGGTGCAGTGTGCTATTTAGAACACAGTGTAGTCACTTTGTTTCTTATGAAGTACCAAAGTCAGAAACTGTTCATCCTTATTGGGACTGGAGGGAAGGTGGGATGATTAAAGGACTGCGAAAGAAGATAGAACTTAAACCAGTAATTTGGTTCCAAATGAAATCTATCCATCTATACATTGGTCTGGTGGTCTATCTTTTGGTCTATCTGTCTTTCTATTGATCTATCTGTTAGTCCATCTGTCTAACTGAGGGGAGTTCAGGCAGTCCTGACTATTAATACAGAACTTATGAATTTTTGGAGGGTGATTCGTCTTTCGAGACATTTTCTCCCATTTTCTGGCCACATCTAGAATTCAGACATGGCAATCAATTCCCATAGGCGGGGCTTAAATTCAGTCAGAGTGGAGCTCCAGTAAATATTTTGAATGCCCCCTGAGATTTTTATAACATGTCAGGGAGGGATTATTCTTGGAAATCCTGTATAAGATTTAAGCCCTACACACAAAGATTTTGGAAGGAGCCTCAGAGAGATTTGAAATGGGTGACATGAATAAAAAAATTTTCCCCTGTGATTTTTGGAGAAGATTTCCAAAGGCACATGTAACAATCAACTCCCAAACATTTTAAAAATAGTTAGGTGCTCAACTCCCATAGAAATCAATGTGAGTTAGTCACATTCCTTAGGGGATGTGGGCCACAACTCCTATTGAATGTCCATTCATGTCCCATGAATTGTGTCTATAATTTCCATTGTGCCTTTGAAAATCTCCCCCTTATTTCCTGCCGTGGGTCATTCCTTCACGTGTTATCTAAATATTTATTGTCCTGCCACAGATGAAATATACAGAAGAATCAAGAAGGGGGAACCTCACTCTGGTGACTGAATTCATTCTCCTGGGATTGCCCAACCACCACGAGCTGGAGGTTACTCTGTTCTTCATCTATCTGTTAATTTATGCCATTACTCTGATTGGGAACATCCTTCTGATCATCACAACCATGGACCCAGCCCTTCATACGCCCATGTATTTCTTTCTTCGGGTCTTATCTTTCCTGGACCTCTGCTACACCTCGGTCACCGTCCCCAAGATGCTGGTGAACTTCCTGTCAGAGGACAAGAGCATTTCTTACTTGGGCTGCACTGCCCAAATGTACTTCCTGCTCTTCCTTGGGGCCTCAGAGTGCTTCCTTCTGGCTGCCATGGCATATGACCGCTACGTGGCCATATGCAACCCAATGAGGTATAGGATCATCATGAACAGAAGGATCTGCCTTTCACTGGCAGTTCTCTCGTGGCTCGGTGGTAACGTATTGTCCCTTGTACAGACAACCTGGGTTTTCACCTTGCCATTCTGTGGGACCAATCAGATTAACTATTTCTTCTGTGACATTCCCCCCTTGATTAAGCTTTCTTGCATCGACACTTCTCTGTATGAAATGCAGTTGTTTGTAGCAACTGTACTGGTCATCTTCACTCCATTTACTCTCATCCTTGTCTCCTACATCTTTATCATCTCCACCATCTTAAAGATGACAACAGCTGAAGGCAGACACAAAGCCTTCTCCACCTGCTCCTCACATCTCATTGTGGTGACATTGTATTATGGGAGCAGCAGTCTGATATATTTAAGACCCAACTCCATTAATTTACCAGACAGCAACAAAATGCTATCTCTGATATATACAACCATCACGCCCACCTTAAATCCCTTTATCTACAGCCTGAGGAACAAGGAGGTGAAAGAGGTGGTGAGGAGATTGTTGGGGGACATGATAAAGAGAAAAATATTTTCTCATAGAAAGTAATTTGGGTACACTTCTTTGTTCTGCTATCAGTTACACCACTGTGCAAATCTGTAGTAGCGCCTTTGAAGTGGCATTCAATGCTTTGTTTGAACTAGTGTCCAAAAACTGAAAAAAGAAACACATAACAATGTTAATGTTCTGTCAAATTAATGTTAACATTCTGTTAAAAAAAGTTCTGTTAACAATAATGTTAACATTCTGTCAAATTAATGTTAACGTTCTATCAGTTTTTTTCTGTGCATAGAAATTTTGGCCCCAAAAAGGCATCCATGTTTTAGGTATGATGACCATCTCTGTAACTGCTTGAAACACTGAAAAAATCACACACACCAAAAAATCATCTTCATTTAATATAAATGTGCTTTGATTGTTTTCATTTCAACTCAGAATTACAATGGCTATATTTATTGGGAAGGTCTTGCATGGATATTTGAATTGGATATGGACCTCATCATCTCTAAGTGTGGTGCACCATTAAGATCAATGTTGACCACATGCTATTAATTTAATCATGACTGTTTGGTTGACTACGGCAAGGTAAGCTGATGATTCATTCATTCCTTCATGGGAGAGGTGTCTGTATGTGAGGAAAGTTCCTCTGAATTTTCACCCATCTCTGTGTATGGAGTATAATGGCATGATACTCCATGGTCTTACTGCTCCTGTAGTTGATTACAGTTGTGCAAAGCAACTACAGCACTGATGTAAAATGCTACCAGAGCAAAATGATAGGGCCTGATTCTTCTCTGACTGACATCAGTGCAAATCAGAAGCAACTACACTGACATAATTCAGAGGAGAAAAAGGTTCTTAGCATTTATCTTCTCATTCAGAGGGTGAATGATTGCACAAGTTGCAAGGCAGTGGACATTCATACTTCCCTCTTCTTCCTAGAACTGGTCCATATAAAGTAGGCCAGTTGGTGGGTTTTTCTCCAATTTCTCCATTCTAGGTACACCACAAAAAAGAATTTTTGCACAGATACTTTGGCCAGCTCCTGAGTTTCTCAATCTTGTTAGGGATGGAGCCAAAGTCAAAGGAGAGATTCCCGTTAAAGTCCGTGAGCTTTTGAGCAGGCCATGAGTTCTGAAAGGGTGAAACTCACTGCTGTTCAGAAGATCAATATGAGCCCTGTGCACCATTTGACTGCCAGCGAAGTTCTCAGAACATGGCTGAAGTGTCAAGTAGACCTAATGCTGGCACTCTGGGGAGGGTAATATTTCACCCAACGTAATGCATTTTGGACCCATCACTGAGAGCTCAGTGTAGAGCAGGTGGCCAACAAACAACTCTTTGGTTAACTCTGTGCATGGTTCATGGCTAACTGACCTTATGCGGATCAGTAGCGGGCATAGGATTGTTGAACTGCACACTAAGCCTGTTCTGTGAATAAAGAGAGGGTTCCAGTTCCTTTCGGGATAGTGTGAAAAAAGAGAACAGCTCGAGTCTTATGGAGCGAGCTAAGCTATCATGGCTGCCGCCCTCACCATCTCCTGGGACCACAGGCCTTCATCATCCTGCCCCTGGGCAAGAGAGAGGAACCCAGATGACATCATCATCCCTACCAGCTCCAGCTGATGCCCAGCCACTGCCTGGACTAACAGTTATTTGCACTTTTGATACCACTGAAGAGACTGCCAAGCAAAGCGGCTTTTGCTTCTAAGACTGGGCAGTAACAACAACAGCAGAACCATTTCCTGCGCATCTCAGGTACCTTCTTCTCTTTTCCCCAAAAGGACAGTTATTACCCTCTTTGATACCTCTAAGAGACTGTCAGACACAGTCCTTCTAAAACCTAAAAAGGGAACAAGAGGTGTGGTTAAAACAAGAGTCTTAATTAATACTTTACATTAAAAATGCTTTAACTGGTTTGCCTTCATTTCTGTATCTTTAATACAAAGTTGAAAGGATTTTAATGGTATGTTTTCCATGGTGTGAAACAGGCTGTGGTCCCTGTACACCAAGTTCCAGACTTTCTCTAAGGCTGTTTATTGTAGGACAATGAGTAGGTTATGTTAACACATTTAGCCAATTTATTCCATTTAAATCAATACATTAGACTTTGGCTGTCGTTTTATGTTAGGTTTAAAATAATTAAAAGACACCTATCCAAGGCTTGAGGTCCCCTAACATGTCATTAGTAATACAATAAAATCCCAACAGTATCAAAATAATCCTTGCAACCAAAACTCAGCCATCCAGAGAGTTACAGAAACTCCATTCCATTGCGGAAAAAAACTTTCAGCTCATTCATAAAAATACATCAAGAAGTCGACACATCGGCTTCCCAAACACAAGACAAACTATTGACGCCCCCATGTAACAAACATTTCCCTCCCCTCCACAAAATAGAAAAAAAGAGGTAAATCTGAACCGACCAACTGATAAAACAAAACAAAACAAAGGGCAGATAAGAAAAGTGTTACAATGTGGCCCTTTACCCAGCTGTACAGTCACCTGTAGCCTGGAAGAGGACCCAGTCAATGGGAGCCTAGTACTTCCAAGATAACTGCATCTAGGTAGAGTCTCGTTGTTGTTTCTGGCTCTGGGGCTCCAGGAAGCACTCCCCAGCTCAGACACTCTTCCTTTGGCCATTTGAGGACATTCTCCAGCTGCCTTAGATCTCAAAACCAGTGTCCGAGTTCTCCTGTGCACCAGTCACTTACAAATGCTTTGCCAAAGCTTCACCTAGGTTGTACTCACTTTTGGCTTCCAGCTGAACCTCTTTAAGAAGAATGTGTCTGGAAGGCAAGGAACATGGGTGTAGCAAAGGGGATCTTTATGCAATCAGCCCTTGACAGACACAGGTCTTTAAAATAAGATAGTTCTGAGACACCCCCTCTCCTGGACTGAACTCATTGTTTCTGTGAGTTCAAGGTTCATCCGTTTTTCAAGCTGGGCAGAGTCCCTCCTGCCATCTTGCTCCTGAAAGCCTTTTCTGCACCTGGCCAAGATTGGCCCCACGAAGTCCCAACAGTGGAATCACACTGTTAAGTAGGCCCCAGTCTCTGGGCCATGGGTTCAAACTGTGAGTTCCATCTCTGACATTCATGCCTGGGACCCCCGGTATAAAAAAAATTTTTTTCCCAGATAGTGGGCAAGTAGCTGAGTCCCAATAAAAATCAATGGCCCCAGACTCTATTCTTGATGGGCTTTCAATGATGGTCCTTCAATGAGGTGTCAAACACTTGTCCCAGGCAGGTTAGCTGTCTGAAACCCAGCACATTGGGCTGCCATTGAGCTAGGCCACACTTGTGCACTTGCTGTGTCAATATTTCCACGCATACTACAACAGAGTTCACAAAGTGACACCATCACACCCCACTCTGTCACACAAGCAAACAATTAACCAAACACCACAATAGCTTGAGCAGAGATTGTACCCCAAAAAAGGAAAAGGGAACTTGATTATGGCTATTTATTTTAGGTGGAAGGTGCTCAGATAGTGTGATGGTCAGGGGAAATACAGAAAAAATGATAGCTCGATAGATAGATCGATAGATAGATCAATAGATAGATCGATAGATAGATAAAGATTCAGTGTCAAACATTTCAAATCTTAATTTCAAAATGATGTTTCATTTTAGAATTTAGCTATATTTTACAGAGAAAAAAGATTTTGGCAACCAAAAATTTTTAAAATCCTGTCATTTCAGGTCAGCCTGGATGGATTTTTTTGTTCCATGGCCAAATCAATTAGCCACCTAATTCTAGTACCTGTGATATATTTTGGTATATTTATATAAAAGGTCAATGGGGGGAAACAAGGCAAAATTCATAAATCTATAAACAAAATGTTGATCATTAAGAGCTAATGGTGAATTCTTCTTATTTAGCACCAACAGTGGAGGCATGGATCAGCATTCACATCACACTCCCCGTCAGTACCCGGACCAAGCCAGAGAGGCTAATCATCCAACTAGCTGACCAAATTCAGTGATGAATCCTGCTCACGTGCCACCTGAGGTATGTTGCACATATGCCAAGAAGAACCACCAACTATCACAGATAGATACTATTCTGATCTTATTTATACTGGTGTAAACATACAGTAAGTCCATTGACCTAAGTCTGAGTTTTTACCACTAAATACCCCTTTCTACATTAATCGATTCAAAGCATGTTATCAAGGTAACAATAATGCCATCAGTTGATTATATTTATAAAGAAATACAGAAAGAAATCATGATTAAAGATGTAAAACGGACATTGTATTCTTGGTGAATAGCCTCCGATCTATCAGTTTCTTTAATGCAGCTTTGATCTCCTTATTCCTCATGCTGTAGATGATTGGATTCATCAGTGGAGGCACTACAGTGTAGAGAACAGCCACTGTGAGATCCAGATCTGATGTTGAGCTGGAGGTGGGTTTCAAGTAGGCAAAGGCTACAGTGAAAAAGAACAAGGAGACCACAATGAGGTGAGGCAGGCAGGTGGAGAAGGCTTTACGCCGGCCTTGCTCAGAGGGGATTCTCAGCACTGTGGTGCAGATCTGAACATATGACACAATTATGAAAACAAAGCAGCCTAAGGCTAAGCATGTACTAAAGAGAACAGCTCCAGTTTCAAGGAGGTATGAGTCAGAACATGCAAGCTTAAGGAGCTGCGGGATTTCACAGAAAAATTGATCCACCCTGTTGCCTCCACAGAAGGAGAGTGCAAACGTGTTCCCGGTGTGCAGTGCAGTGTAGACAAAACAACTCATCCAGGCACTGGCTGCCATTTGGACACAAGCTCTCCTGCTCATCACTCTCTCATAGTGCAAAGGTTTGCAGATGGCGACGTATCGGTCGTACGCCATAACGGTGAGTAAGGCGAACTCTGTTACAGCAAAGAACATAAAGAAAAAGACTTGGGCAACACATCCAAAATAGGAAATTGATCTGGTGTTCATAAGGGAGTTGGCCATGGATTTGGGAATGATGACAGAGATGGAACTGATGTCTAGGATGGACAAATTCACCAGGAAGAAGAACATGGGGGTGTGAAGGTGGCGGTCAAAGGAAACAACTATGATGATGAGAAAGTTCCCCATCACGGCTACCAGATAAATCAATAGAAACACCACAAAGTGCAAAATCTGTAGCTCCCGAATGTCAGAGAATCCCAGGAGAAGGAACTCAGTCACTGCGGTTCGGTTGGACATTTCCTTCTCCATGCCTTGTGTCCTGCCTGTGGATGGAAGGACAAAGGCAAAGGTCAAGATTAGAGTGACAGAGAAAATTACCTAATTCTCTCTCCAGAATATCTCATGATGGGAATGTCAAGGGTGGACAGCTCTCATCCCTTCCACTGACAAGGTGTGGGGAGTGCTCCTTACCCAATCACTCAGATCACTAATGAGATGCATTATCACCTCAGTGAATATTGAATTCTCTCCTCTAAAGCTAAGGGATCTGGGCCAGTTTAAAACATCTGAGAATCTGGCCCACAACATGGCTTGATAAGATGCAGTATGGAGCCTGGAAGAAAGTCCAACCCAAATCCAACAAGTCTAGCCAACACGGTACCCAATGTCAATACTAACAATGCTAATACTGATAGTAACGCTAAAGTATTGATTCCCGCTTTCCAGAGAAATACAACATTGACTCACCGAGCCTCCTACATGGCAGCTCATCTGTAACGATTCCATCCCAACACCACGTAAAAGGCCAGCTACCTATTTACACATTGATGTGTGGCAAGGCAAGAGTAAAAGCAGAATTAGGCAGGCCAGAAAAGAATATGAAAAGCAACTAACAACAGACACAAAAACTAAGCAATTTTTCTTAAGAAGAAAGAAGCTTGCTTAACAGTGAGTGGGGTTGCTGGGTGGTCAAGAAGCACTCAGGGAAGACAAAGCCATTGCAGAGAAGCTAAGTGACTTCTTTGCCTCAGTCTTCACTACAGAGGAGGTGAGGGAGATTCCCACACATAAGCCATTCTTTTTAGATGACAAATCTGAGGTACTGTCCCAGATTGAGGGTAGATAAGGTTTTGTAATGAAATAATAAATTAAACAGTAATATGTTTCCGGGACCAGATGGTATTCATGCAAGAGTGCTGAAGGAACTCAAATATGAAATTGCAGAACTACTAACTGTGGTATGTGACTAATCACTTATATCAGTCTCTGGACCAGATGACTTCAGGGTAGCTAATGTAATGCTGATTTTCAAAAAGGAGGCAGAGAAGTGCCAAAAAGGGATGTAACAAAATTGGGTGACTGGGCAACAAAATGGGAGCTGGAATTCACGGTTAATAAATGTAAAGTAATGCACATTGGAAAATATAATCCCAACTATACATACAAAATAATGGGGTTAATAATGGGGTTCAATTTTGCTATTACTACACAAGAAATAGTTCTTGGAATTATCGTGGGTAGTTCCCTGAAAACATCTGTTCAATGTGCAATAGCCGTGAAAATAGCTAACAGGTTGTTTGGAACCATTAGGAAAGGGATAGATAATAAAACAGAAAATACCATAATGCTAGGTCCAAAACCTGCTAGTATATAAATCCATTGTACTCCCACACCATGTAAACTGGTTGCCGTCACCCCATTGCAGATCAGATTCAGATTTGGTCCAAAGCCTGCCTGTTCCTGCACTAACTCCATATAATTCCCTCTGTGGGTGCAGATATTCCCCCCCTACCCCTTTTGCATCAACAGCTCTAGGGATGCAGCCACAAGAGGAACTCACAGCCCAGGCTGCCCTGGCTGGTTGAAGCAGGCTGCTAAAAAGTACCCAGAGGCAATCAATAAAAACTAAAGACCAGGTCTTCAGATGGTGTACAGTGACACAGACCCACTTTCTTCATAGTACGGAGAGTTATTTTCACCCAAGGGGATCTGGCCCTTTAGTTTCAATACAGCAATGGCTAATTTATACCAGCTGGGTTTCTTGCTAGTTAATCAGATTTAAATCCACAGTCTTTGCCTGTGAGTTTCAACCAAAGATGAGACAAAAGTTCTGGATCCGTCTGCACATTCTTAGCTCCTTCTCCCATGGGATTAATTACAAAAGTGTAACTCACAAAGGTTATGCTGTGATTCGTTCCCACTAGGATAGAATGTGGGAGGAATTCAATGTTGCTAAGATTTTCTATCTGATCTTTAAATTCAGTTACAATGAATGACCTAATGATGAGCTTTTTCTTTCTTGCTTGCTTTCTTGCTTTCTTTCTCAGCAATTGCATTATTTTACATCAAACACTAAAATAAAAGGCTCTTTTTGACTGCATATGCAATGCTTCATGACATTTAAAAATGTTTAATTCACACTAGTATGTCAGAAAGGTTGAACAAACACGATGGACTAGATCACCAGATGGTGTAGATTAGCATACTGTGGTGAAATTGCACCTATTTAGATGAGCTGAATATCTGCACTGTGAAACCTACTTTTATGTTTATTCCTCCATCTGAGTCATTGTTTAACACCACCTAGTGAGAAATGAAATGTTCCGTTCCAATTTTCTGATTTAAAAAATAAAAAGGAAAAGTGATTTTCCTCCCCAGAAATTAGGTTTTGAGGCAACCTCATTTTATTCAAGGCTCTTATTTTATTTTATTTTTAATATTAACCAGCCCTAAAAATCTGATTCTGTGCTGGAGGCAAGAGGGAGGATGGTTTATGGGTAAATCACTGACTGTGTATTCTGGAGAGTTGCGATCAATTTCTGCTTTACCACGGAAACTTTCTGGGACACTGTGGAACTCACAGCACTTCTCAGCCCAGGCTTCTCAGAGCAGAATAAGGGAGGTAGTTGTAGGGAATCTCACGTAGGTTTCATAAGAAGATATGTTAGCACTTCCCTCGGTTTTAACTTCCCAGTTACAGCCAGCCTCAGGGAAAACATCTTTCAGATCAGTGAAGCTGACCATAGAGCTGCTGCCTAAGAAAAAGTTTTGGCAGACAGAGCTAATCTTACAAGACTTTTAAGGCCCTGCTCATCAAAGCCCTGGCTAGGATGATTTAGTTGGGGTTGGTCCTGCTTTGCAGAGGGAATAGATGGCCTCCTTAGGTCCTGTCCAACCTTCTATGAATCTGTGTTTCTATGATACAAAGGTCTCAGATAGTTAGTAAATGCTCTGTGGACTTCTCTCCTCCTAACTTGCTAAGACTTCTCTAAAACCCACAGATATATTTCAAAGGCTTCTCACCCATCTCTTCCCCCTGTGGTAACAAAGCCAATTGCTAGTAGTAAATTGCAGATTTTTATACAAAGCAGTCACTACCTCATACAACCTGCCGTGTCTGTGATCTCAGATCCAACTGACTCCTGATGATTGAGGAGGGTCAGGGGAAGTCACAGTTCAAGGCTGATCATTGATCTTTCAACAGGCAGGGGAAAGGGATCTTTTCCAAAGAGGAAACAGCCCCCGAAATCTTCCCCTTATATCATTCTGCCTACGCCCTAAGGCTGGCACTAACAGAAATCCCTCTGAGCTTTACGGGGCCTGACCAAGAAGATGCTATTTCATAGCTTTGGGGATTCAGTCACAAGGCACATCATTAATCGACTCACAGCATGTTCCCTTTGCTTCATGTTTATCTTTAGACACCCAAGCTCAATAGGCTTTGGAAATTTGCAGTTTACTTAAGTTCAGAGATTCACAGATTCCCAGGCCAGAGGAAAACACTGTGACCTCCTCTACAGCATAGCCCAATCAACTTCTCCAAAATAGCTCTTACAGCATGTACATTGTCCCAAGGGTTAATTACTCTCACAGTTAAAAATATACACCTTCCTTTCAGTCTGAATTCGTCTAGCTTCAACTTTCAGCCATTTAATCATGAAAGACCTTTTCCAGCAACACATAAGAACCTTTTCACTAGGAGGATGGTGAAGCACTGGAATGGGTTACCAAGGGAGGTGGTGGAATCTCCATCTTTAGAGGCTTTTAAAGTGTAGCTTGACAAAACCCTGACTGGGATGATTTAGTTAATGTTGGTCCGGCTTTGAGCAGGGGATTGGACTAGATGACCTCCTGAGATCCCTTCCAACCCTAATCTTCTATGATTCTATGAGGAGCCCATTATTAAATATTTGTCCTCTGAGTAGATATTGACAGAGCCCATAATCAAGTCACCCCTTATCTTTCTCTTTCTTAAACTGAATAGATTGAGCTCTTTACATTATTACTATAAGGTACGTTTTCTGATCCTTCACTCATTCTAACAGCTCTTCTCTGATTCCTTTCCAATTTTCTTTAACAAACTTCCTCAATTCTAGCACCAGAAAGGGACAAGCAATGGTTGCATAAGTGCTTGAGATTCCACTGTTTTTGCAGCCCAGGACCACATTATCTATTTTGGCAGCAGTGTCCTGAGCCCCAAATCATTTTCAGAGTCCCTGATTCCCTGGATAGACTGCCCCATCCTTTAAGTGTGGCCTACATTCTTTGTTCCTAGATGTTATTTAGCACTATTTACCAGTTATGGGTTGTTTGCAAATTTTATTAGTAATGATTTTGTTTCCTTCCAGGTCATTGATAAAAACATTTTATAGTGTAGACCCAAGAATTGTTCCTTGTGGGTCACCAGTGGAAACACATCCACTCAAAGACAATTCCCCATTTAAGTTACATTTTGAGACCTCTCACTTAGTTGGTTTTGCATCCACAGAACATGAGTCAAGCCATTTTTATAGCGTCTTTGTATTTTAGTCAAAATGTTGTTAGTTCCCATGTTAAATGCCTTAGAAAAGGCAAAGTCTAATCGGTCCAAATGGTTATGTTTATCAACCAAACCTGTAATCTCATTAAAGAAAACTATCAAGAGAGTTGGACAGGATCTATCTGGCATAAACCCATATTGATTTGCATTATTAACATTTCCCTTCCTTAACTTTTTATTAATCAAATACAGTATCAACTGATCCATTATTTACACACTGAGAAATGCTGAGATGAAAAAGGCCATCAGGAGACTGGTGGGTAAGCAGAATCCTGTTCTCATGGAGGAAACTGAAGACATAATTTATCTTTGAACGATCATTTTTATTGGCAATCAGACCTCAGTCTGCACATTAGAGGGCAGATGTATCATCCAAGTGAAATGCGGATCGCATCAAAGAGATCACATAGTGAAGACACCTGAAAACCTGCATTAAAGAATAAATTACAGATCAAGGGACACAACTTCCTTTGAAGTCTAGGGCGTCAAGGTGTTAGAAACACCTCAACCTTTTCATTATGAAAACAAAAAGAAGGGGGAGGGGGTTAATTAACATTAAAAAAATAAAGTGAAAATTATTATCATGCATTTTCCAGAATTTGAGGGGCGGATAAAAATAAAAAGTGTAAAATCAAAATTTAATTAATTTACTCTTTGGGTTTTCCTTTCCTTCCCCCTTTTCTCTTTCCCATTTCCCAAATATCCTCCTTGTCTCAACTCAATAATCTTTTAGCTCTGGGGAAGTGCTGGAAGACTGGAAGAATTTTTTTTAAAAGGAGTCAACAGGAAATTCTAGGCTTTTCAGACTGACATTGATCCCCAGCTTAGCATTTGGGAGATGACAGTAAAATAGACTGAGCCACCTTGTCCAGGGAGAACTTCTTAAAGGACCAAGCATAGCTGGAGATGCTCCATATGAATATTAAACACACCACGTATATCTGGATCCACAGGTGAACTGAGCCTTGCACTTGTCTTCCGTGATGTATGTCCTGACCTTGACTAAGAAGATGGTGTAGTAATTTAGCAGACAAATTAATAGTATAATGAGGCGCACTCCACCACTGAAGACCATCGGCAGTTCACAACAACATGGGTACCAATGCAGGCCAGTTTGATGATCTATGTGACATCACAATAGAAATTGTCCAGGATGTTCAGCCCACAGAACAATAGCTGGAGGTTCAATCCAATCTGAACAGCAGAGTGAGCTGATCCATCCAGTCACTAACCCCAAGCTCAGACCCCAGTCCATGATAGTTAGGTATCTCAGTGGTTTATATCTGGCCACATACCGATGGACCTCCAGCTCCCCCCCCAAAAAAAAATACCATCACACCCCTGATCCAATGGAAGAAGAACATCTGGAGGATGCACTCATTGAAGGAGACAGTTTTACACTTAGAGAGGAGACCTGACATCAAGTTGGGAGCATTGACCAATAAGTCATTGACATCCATGAAAGCCATGTTGGCCAGCAGAAAGTACAAGGGTGAGTGAAGCCAGTGGTCAGAGATCACTGTAATGATTATGAAGTTTCCCAGCCAGGTGGCCTTGTATATGACGAAGAAGACCACAAAGAGAAAATATTTCAGCTGATGAATCTGAGTGAGGCCCAAGAGAACAAATTCAGTCACTGTGCTGGTGTGGTTCTGCTGGTCCATTTGGTATCCTTAGTATATACCTGTTAATTGAACAGAAATAATAATAACAATTATGACAGCCCTGGTTCAGGAGACCTGCCAAATTTTAGTATTCAGCATTCAAATTTGGGATTTTCAGTCTCTTTCCTCTTTGTCTCTCACGGCTTTACTTTACTCCACTTTTTCGGGAAGTGAAATATTCGGGAGGTGAAATATTAAAAGTGTGAGAAGGTGTAAAACCTCTCTCCCACAATTTTTATGTGAAGACTAAGAAAGAAAGACAATTGGAATGTGAGAGGCAAGGTGGGAGAGGTAATATCTTCAACTGAACCAACTTCTGTTGATGAACAAGACAACAAAAGAAGCTGTTCTAATAAAATATATTTCTTCTCCCACCTTGCCTCTCTCATATCCTGGGACCAACACAGTGACAACAACACAAAAAGCGTGCAACTAAAAGGAAACTTTTTATTTTAGTTTGATGTTTTTCTCATAGAAAACTACAAATTCTCATCACAAAAAGCCATTTTCCCATCAAATATTTTGCTTCCATCAAAACCTCTTTTTGACAGTGGTATTTCTTTCGACAGAAGAAAATTTTGATGAAAACTTAAAGAAAAAAATTATTTTGTATGACATTTTCTTATGAAAAAGAAAAGAAAAAACATAAAACCCCACCAGATTTTCCCCATACACTATCTGGCAACATTTATCACCAAAGATTTTGGTAGGATGGGTTACATCTCTGCCCTGCCATGGAAGTCCTCTGTGACCATGCGGAACTCACTCCCCCCCACTCCCCAGTCTGGGATTTTAAGGTGAGAACAAGATAAATGCCCATTTCATATTGAAGTTCATGGGGTGTTGGTGGCTGAACAGGACAAAAGCTTTCCTACTTTTCAGGAGTGTGTTGAGGCTAAACACTTTAAGACTTGTGAGGCACTCAGGTACAATGGTTTCAAGTGCCATATCAGTGCATTTCAGACATCTTTGAATGAACACAATAAAAATGGATGCATTGCCTGCCACTAAATTTCAGTCTAACTGCAGAGATTCACTGGGCACCTGGAGAGCTTAAGTTGAGAAAATTTTGGTGAGATGTCCATGAGATTGATCTAACAACCTCATCATCTAAAAGCTGGTCTTGATAAAGAAACAGGACCACAGTAATCAAAGCCCTAAGGTGGGGGCCTAAGAAGGAGATTCAAAAAAGCCCACAGGGCTTATGTTTGTGAAGGGATATGGCACAAAAAGGGGTGAATGCTCTACCCCACCCTTCTCACAGAGTGTGGAGCTAGGCGTCCATGCCATTTTGGCAAGACATGCCAGAGAAGGAGAAGATGGACCTGGCTAGGATGATTTACTTGGGGTTGGACCTGCTGTGAGCAGAAGGTTGGACTAGATACCTCTTGAGGGCCCTTCCAACCCTCATCTTCTATGATTCTAAGGTGGCAGTGTTCACCAGCTTATAACACTTATCCCAGTGCTTAAAGCTTTCCCATGAGCTGGGGAGACCCCTGTTCCAGTCCTTGCTCTCCCTCTGCCAGAGACAAGGATTGAACCCTAGCCATACTGCAACACTGCTCCCCCCCCTGCTGGATTCGAAAAGGGGCCCCCATTTGGTAGTTTATATCTAAGCTCAGCTAGTGAACCAGGCCGTGCTGGGAAGATAGCCGTTCCTTCATCCACCTTCCCCTGCCCTGTGGGTCACATTGGGGCTCTGGTGCCCCCATACCTAAAGGGAGGCAGCAGTGCATGTGCCCAGAGGCAGAAACTGAGGCACCGAGGGAACTTTTACAGCAGACATCCAGGCGCTGAGCGAGTTCAGGTGACTGCAGGGTCAGGCAGCAGCTAAAGCTGGGTTTGTGAATATGAGTGGCACCAGAATGCTGGACTTGGCATCCCAAAGTCACAGTGAGGGACCTACATACTTCTCTCAATCTAGCCTTTAGTTGGGAGTTGAGGTGTTTTCGGGGTCCTGAGGTTGGGATTCTTAAAGGAACCCAGGAGAGTTGGGGCTGAATCCTACCTTCAGTTCTGCTATGGGGCTCCTTTTCCCATACCAGTCACCAGCACTTGGGGAGCTACAGAACCTGGACTATACTAAGAGAGAGAAAGAAAGAAAGGAAGAAAGAAAGAAAGAAAGAAAGAAAGAAAGAAAGAAAGAAACCTAGGCTGGCAATCTGACTACAGTTTTAACCAGCAAGCTGTACACTTCCCATGTCTCTTTATGGGCTGTGTTTTCCAGCTTGGACCTGCCCTGGAGATCTGAGATTCTCTGCAGTGGGAGAACCTGGAGACAAAGCGCTAATCACAGGGAGTCCTCAGACGGTCATAGCAATAATGGGTTTGTGGGGTATTAGCCTCCAATCACACTTTACCTCCTAAGTGATCCCTGAAATAGCCATGCCTGTCCGCAGTATCCTACTGCACAGTTTCAGAATCAAGAGTCAATACCCCACAAAACCTGCTGTGTACACAACCTCACAACCAGCAGCCTCCAAATGAGTGAGGAAGCCCTGAGGCTGTCACATCTCAGAGCTGATCATTGTTGGGCTGACAGGCAAGGGAAGTGGGCCTGTTTCAAAGAACGAAACAGCCCTGGAAATCTTCCTTTTATAGAATATCTGATCCATGAGGCAAGGCCAGTGCTAGGATCAAAGATTCTCTGAAATCCCTCTCCCCTTTTCTTGGCAGGAACAAGAGAGCTGCCTTTTTGGAGATGTAGGGAGTCTGCTACAATAGGAATCATTAATAAATTCCTGGAGTGTGTCTGTTTCGTTACATGTTTATTCTAGCCACCCAAACTCAATCAGCTCTGCAATTCCCCATGCCGGGCTAGGTGCACCCAAAGGAGGTATTTGGAATACAGGGAAAGAAATGGACTTTTGAGAGGCAGCTGAAAGAGAATCCCAGTGAGTTTTATTCCTGTGAAGGGGCAAGAAATGTGATCAAAGGGTTAGAGCAGGAAGAAAAGAGTGAGTCCTGCTGGCCTCTAGTTTACTTCCAGAAGGGCACTGAGATAAGATTCTGGGGGCACAGATGGTCTTTTTCTTCTGTGTTTGTACGACATCTTGAATAGTAGGAGCACTGCGAGCAGATCGAGGGAAGTAACACAAGGGAAGGCCACATTTGGAGTATTGTGTACAGTTTTGGGTCTCCCACTACAGGAAGAATGTGGACAAATTGGAGAGAGTCCAGTGGAGGGAAACGAAAATGATTAGAGGGCTCAAGCAAATGACTGAGGAGGAGAGGCTTAGGGAACTGGGCTTGTTTAGTCTGCAGAAGAGAATGAGGGGGATTTGATAGCAGCCTTCAACTTCCTGAAGGGGAATTCCAGGGAGGATGGAGCTACGATGTTCTCATAGGTAGTAGATGACAGAACAATGAGCAAAGATCTCAAGTTGCAGTGGAGGAGGTCTACGTTGGATATTAGGAGATACTTTTTCATTCGGAGAGTGGTGAAGCACTGGAATGGGTTGCCCTTGGAGGTGGTGGAATGTCCATCCTTAGAGGTTTTTAAGGCCCAGTTTGACTAAGCCCTAGCTGGGATGATTTAGTTGGGGTTGGCCCTGCTTTGAGCAGGGGATTGGACTAGATGACCTCCTGAGATCCCTTCCAATCCTTATCTTCTATGATTCTAGGATTTGATAAATAATGGAGTCTTGGTCCAGGAGTGAGGCTCATAGGCACTTGTACTCCGCTGGGGCGGAGGGTTCTTAATTTATTTACTTATTATGTCGGTGGTGGAAAGAGGCAGACCGACAACGTGAGGTGCTTAAATAGAGTGTTTTATTATGCTGATGGCTTAGTAAAAGCTGGGCTAAAAACGCCTCCCACACCAGTAAACAGACCTGGTGAATGAGAAGGACAGTTATAGACACAATCAGGATAATAAACAGTGTCATGGTTTCAAAAGCAGTAGCAATAGCAACCACCCACTACAGCAATTTCAAAGCATAGGAAGAAAGCACATACCAAAAGCAACAGAGTGGGGAGACCCATCATCCACTCTAATAGTGAGTCGCAACAAGGGAACCGACCTGTCCGGGGCATCCGGTAAGGCCTTGACGGATCCATGGAGAGTCTCTCTGAATGGTTCCTGGTGGTTACCTATTATACCCCTGTCTCCCTTAACCTTACAAACATTTCTTCCTAGCGATGCAATATGTCACTCTCAATCTCGACTAGAGATTGGGTCTTAAACTTGCTTTTCATTAGTCTATTCGTTAGTGATTACAGGCAGCTAGGCTGGCAACAAAAAAGGGAAGCTGCCCTTTGTTAATATCTACTTTAGTCCTGTGGTTAGATATTTTGCTGACTTGTGGTCAGTCACCCACTGCTTATTTCAGACAATTTCCACATAGCTAACATATTTTATGCAGCATAAAGCTGATCTCATACTAACAGACAAAGGCTAATTCCACTTCTTTATGCAGGGGCTGCCCAAGCAGTTATAGGCCTAGTCTTGCTCACAGCCTAAGCTAGATTTTTAGGGCCTAGCTTTGCCAACTACACTGGTTTCACGTGACAAATTCTTCCGAGCCCTACATCACTAGAGCGATGACAGAACAAAAATAACAATAACAATAATGAGTGACCATGGAAGGGAAAATAGTCAGATCCATCAGATTCCTTTGACATCCCATCCTCTGCACACTGGGGACAGTTTCTGGGCTCTGTTGTACAACTTTCTGAAAGGTGCTTTTAAAAATGACATTATCCAGGCCATGTGGACACTGCCTCAGTTTACAAATGAAATATTAATTCCCTACCTACATGTTCCAGGAGATTGTCCTGGTTCCTGAGAGCAAAGCTGTGTCTCAACTTCTCTGTCATCATCAATAGCAGAAAACGTTCTACAGGCCAAACCAAACTCAATTCTTTGCAGCCCCTCTCCCTTCACACCTTCCCCTCTGTGCTCCCTGTGCCCTCCCCGCCTCCCCCCCAATCTGCTTTCAGTCATTTTGCAAAGGAATCATTGACGAAAAATCAATTCACAAATGCGTTGATGATATTCCAGCCAGGAATAGCTCCCCACTTACTTTTCCCTGTCTGTGGTGACTTTGAAGGCCTGGGCAGAAGTATATACTATTTATTTATTTATGTTTTGCTGAAAATCTGACTTGGTTACAGGTGATTAGTAGATCTTCGTGTTGAGTAAGAAGCAGCCATTTTTAATGAATCACTGTTCAGAGCTGAACAACATCTTAACCAACAGCTATTTAAAATATACAGTTTATAAACAGAACTGACTTTCCAAGCTTTTAAACTTTCCTTGAACAATTTAACTGAAAATTATCAGGTTTTGATATTTCAGTCTTTTAGTAGTAGTAGTATTTTAGCTTTTGTCTATTTTCCTACAAAAAGAGCTGAAAGTAGAGAAACAGGGGTAGCAGTGGAGGAAACACACAAAAATGTGTTTTTCCCCATTTCTTTGTCGTCCTTTAAAAAAGACTTGCAAAATGTCTGAAAATATTTTTTCTATGTTTAACTTCACATAAAATGCTGTTTTTGAAAGACAAAATAATCCTTTGAAAGTTTTGACCAGCAAGACACATTTTATGAGATAGACAATGTAGGTAATATCTTTTGTTGGGCCAGATAATATTATTGATAGAATGGACAAGATTTTGAGTTCACCTATGTTAACATTCTCATATCCTTGGACCAACAGAGCTACAACAACACAGGAAACAAAAAAACACATTTTACGCAGGGTTTGGGGAAAAGGCAAGTAAAAGGTATATAATCTAGGATAGGAAGGCCAAGTTTTAGTAGAATGTCAACAATCATAGAACCATTCATTAAGGGACACATAGATAGATAGATAGATAGATAGATTCTTATCTAATTTATACTGGTGTAAGACTAGAGTAACTCCACTAACTATCATGAATTTCGTTTTGATCATTACAACACTGAAAACAGTATTTTGCAGAAAAAGATTGCAGATCACATTCCTGTGAAGACAATAATGTCATCAATTCAATATAGCTGGAAAAAAATCAGAGAATGAAGCCTTGGTCATGGAAGAAATCTGGAAATTTTATTCTTGGTGAAATGTTCGCACAGTCAGTTTCCTCAGGACACCTTTCATCTCCTTATTCCTCATGCTGTAGATGATTGGATTCATCATGGGAGGCACCACAGAATACAGAACAGGCACCACAAGATCCAGACCTGATGGAGTGCTGGAGGAGGGTTTCACGTAGGCAGAGGTGCCAGTGCAAACAAACAAGGCAACCACAATGAGGTGAGGGAGGCAGGTGGAGGAGGCTTTATACCGGCCTTGCTCAGAGGGGATTCTCAGCACTGCTTTGAAGATCAAAACATACGACACAATTATGAATGCAAAGCAGCTTAAGACTAAACAGGCACTAAAGATAATAGCCCCTGTTTCACTGAGGTATGAGTCAGAGCAGGCGAGCTTGAGTATCTGGGGGATTTCACAGAAGAACTGATCCACCGTGTTGCCTCCACAGAAGGTTAATGCAAATGTGTTCCCCGTGTGCAGGGCAGAATTGAGACCAGCACTGATCCAGGCACCGGCTGTCATTTGGAAACAAGCTCCCCTGTTCATCACTCTCTCATAGTGCAGTGGCTGGCAGATGGCAACATATCGGTCGTACGCCATGACGGTCAGTATGGCGACATCAGCTGAACCCAGGAACGTGAAGAGAAAGACTTGGGCGACGCATCCACAATAAGAAATCGATCTGGTGTTCATGAGGGAATTGAGCATGGATTTGGGGACAGTGACAGAGATAGAGCCAAGGTCTAGGATGGACAGGTTCATCAGGAACAAGAACATGGGGCTGTGAAGGTGGCGGTCGAGGGCTATGGCTGTGATGATGAGAAGGTTCCCCACCAGGGCTGCCAGGTAAATCACCAGAAACACCACAAAGTGCAAAATCTGCAGCTCCCGAACATCAGAGAATCCCAGGAGAAGGAACTCGGTCATGGTGGTTTGGTTGGACATTTTTTTCCTCAGTCCATTATGTGATGGCTGTGGAGGAAAAGAGAAGGACAATGGTCAGGATTAGAGCAACAAAGGGAAAGGCCTAGATTCTCCTTTCCTTAATAGTTCAACATATGAATTTCAAAGGTGCACAGCACTTATCATTTCCATTGACTACATGTCATTACTGCTCTTCTCCTCGGACAATCAGCCATGTTATCACACTAGTGTGAGTGAGATCGGCTCTCGTAAAGTCAATGCAGCTTCCTCGCTTTATCCCGTTTGACGATTTGGCCCAAGGTGTGGCATGATAAAAACCAGTGTGAAGGATAGAGCAAAGCACAACCTAAATCCAACAAATCTTGCAATGAAATCCCTCTATTGCGACCATCCCAGAGCTCGTAGCCTGGGCATGAAACTAAGCTACGAAAATGCCAGCACAGCCCGATTCCCATGTTGGAAGGCAATATAGCATAGATTCCTCCAGCACGGTAAGTGGTCACTCATCTGCTATTTCTCTAGCCCAACCTCTGTGTCTAGACAACCTGCTTCCAAACTGATTTATGGCACCAAATCCCAGCTGTGCGTAAGAGTGGGCTAATTGCATCCCTCCATGTATTGTTCACTCTGCTGTGTGGTGCAGTGGCTGTCAGGACAATTGGGCTCTGCTCTTGTCTCTGCCACTGATCTGTAGTGTGACCTTGGGCCAGTTATTTCCCCTCTCTGTGCCTCCCTCCTTCTCTCTGCCTTGTCTATTGGGAAGGGACTGTGGGACAGCCTTTTAAAGATATTTAGGGACCTAGTGGGATTTTCAAAATCATTTAGGCCCCCCAACCCACTTTGAAATCAATGAATTTTATGCTTTGAGAAATCTCACAAGGTGCCTAAATACCTTGGAAAACATCACCCCTCATTTTGTTATGTGTAAATTCTGCACATCCATTTACACTTTTATACTCAGTCAGCTGCATGGGAAGCTCGACCAGGAGGTCTGGGTTCCACTCCTCAGGAGTTCCCGTATGTCCTTGAATGGGGTCAGGATAGAAAAGTGTTGTCTTCTTGGTTCAACTCTAACCCAGGGTTTAAAGGGGCTAATCTGTTTAAAACACACTGTGTGCTACCAATTTTACTGGTTATTCACAAGTTACCTCTTGGCAACACTCCCTTTGAAAGAAAAATCACACTAATGCAATAGACTAAGTGAGTTTGAAATTAAGGCTTTAGCAGATGAATATTAACGTAACCCAATTTATTTAACATTTTAGACTGCCTGGCCTAAAATGTTTAGCTGTATCTTTTTAATGGCAATTGGGTTTTCAGATGAACAAACAAAAACAATCTCCTAATCTCCCTGCTTTCCTCCAACATTTTGGGATTACTTTACAAAGAAACTGAAACCTCAAAAAACAAATATTTTTGGTTTTAAGGTTGAAAAAAAAGTGTTAAAAAAGTTTTCATTTGCCAAAAATTTAACAACAAGAAGAACAAAAATTTCAGTCAATCTTTTCCTGAGTGGTGGCATAATGCCAATCAGCAGTAGGTAATTGATTAAACTGAGAGTAAAAGCCTTAACGAGTTGATATTGTAATTCATATTTAGCCTCTTAATGTCCCCTTGTACGTTGATCCCTAAACATATTTAATTGAAATAGCAAACTTACCATTCTGATCGCTGTTGATTTTTTCCCCACATATCCTGGATTCTTTAGGCAATATCTATCGGTATGCCAGTATCTAGAAGCTAAAGGCACCGTGATCTAAGAGTTCTTTCTCCTCTCACTCTGCAGCTGAACTAGACTCAAAGCGGCTGCTCCCTGCAGACGAGCTGGGTGTAGCTGGCTCGGAGCTGCACTGACAGTAAAGCATCCCTGCTGCAGGAAGGTGATTTATCCATGTCTATTTCCTAAGGGCGAGCGGGATTCACTCCCTGGAGAATACACATCTCAGCAGCAGAGGTCTAGAGGCAAGCGCTGAGATGCCTAGGTGATAAAGCCAAAAGGGCCATTCTGGTTGTCTAGTCTGACCCCATGCCTGGCACAGGGCCTAGGGTCCCCCTCAGTATTCCCTGATTCCAGTACAGCTGCTGTGTTTTTTGTGGGCCAGGATTGCAAAATTGCATTTAGTAAGAGAGAGGCAGGCACTTGCTGGGAATTATAAATGCTCCTAAGTGAGCTTGGCCACTAAATCCCATGGGCATTCAATTCATAACAGGCCAGGTATGAAGCCTGAGCTAAAGTAATGGTCAAGAGTGTTATAAAGCAAAGATAGCAGGAGACAAGCTGTGAACGCTGGCAGGCTCACAGGAATGGGCAAGAACCAATCTGGTGTAACAAACACACATTCCAAAGAAGTACTAGGAACAAGCACATTGCAGAAAGGTACCAGGACATCCTAGTACCCCAGAGATAACGAGGGCTCGCTGACCTCTCCAAATAACCCCATAATGGATAGAAACATTCTGTTAATATGATTAATACAGATATTTTGGCTGAACCATCCAGAACAAGGTAATGTGTGGAATCAAAGGGTGGTACCTTGTCATGTCACTGAGTGGCAACTACACAAGTCAGAGGGGCAATACACAATTTGTTTGTATCAATGTATAAAAGAGGATCTCAAAGGAAATATCTTTGTCTGGCCCAGAGAGGAACAGAAAGTCCTGCCGTTTACTGAGCTGGTCCATTGTCAGGGGCACACAATATTAAGTGTATTTGTAGGGCCTTTCTGCTGTGTTCATTTGAGAATAAACTTAGCCAGGTTCTTTCAATGCTGAAAGGATCTGTAGTCTTACTGAATAAGTCAATCGTGGAGTGGTGTCTCAGTTACCTGCGGAGAGCTGGGACCGCTTATACATGGGGAGAACACACACACAGCCAACAACTGACAACATGTGGTATGAGTCAGAGCATGTGAGCTTGAGGAGCTGGGGGACTTCACAGAACTGATCTGCCACGTTACCTTCATAGAAGGCTAACGCAAGCTTGTTCCCTGTCTGTAGGGCAGAGCAGAGAGAGCCCATCACTTGTCAAGCTGAGCCATTTTGCAAATGTGGCCTTTTGCCGTCAGCCCTCAGTTTGCTTGATCTAGCAGGCTGTTGTCTCTCATTCATCTTCTGCTGTGCCTCTCCATCCTGGTTTGAGTATTCAGACCTAAATGTACACATTATCCACCCACGAGCTCCCTTGGATGTGTGCAAAGGCAGTGGAAAGACAAACTCATCCTCTCTTCCTGAGTCTGCTGTGAATCTGAGACAATACCTATCTGTGGAGGGAACTGCACCATTCATCTTCATGCAGTGTTGGCCCCACTGGCATGGGGAGGGTCCTACTCCCCCCACCTAACCAAGGGACGTTGGTCTGCATTACAAGAGTGTTCCATAAATAAGAGATGTCTGTATCTATGTCGATGGTTAATGAACGAGGCATCAGTAGGTGGCACTCCTGAGTATACAGCTTTGTAGAAGTGATCAAAGTTGTTGTATGCACTGCAAATGGTTTCGTCACTGTGGCTCTTCCCACACAACTCTGAACAGCCATCACAACTGAGGACCTCCACTTGATTGAAACATGGTGACAGAGTAAACAAGTAACAACCCCTCCCAGCTGCCATGCAAATGCAGGGACGGGGGCCTTGAAGCCACTTCTTGGATGTGAAAGAGAAAGAGACACCATGGCACTCTCTTGACCTCTCATCAATCTGTTACCTATGTTACGTACAATTTCTCCTCAACCGCCTTGTTGTATTTCAGGGTTTCTCTGTGTTACAGGGTGCTACCCTAATAAAAAAATTAATGCAAAATAAAATAATTTTAGTTAACACATAGGGCTGTGTTTTCATGGAATTGTTGCTTAAAATCTTGCTTTGTTCCATTAAAAATACACTAGCAAAGAAAGATACAACTTGTCATGAACATCAATGGCGCTCAAATGGTGACTGAGGTGGGGAAAGACTAGAACAGTTTATTCAACCATGAAGTATTCAAACATACACAAACTTGAGTAGAGACTCGAGTTTCTTCACCTCAAACTGTAACCATAGTCATGATATGAAAAATGATGTTTTTTCCATAAGGAGACGCTGTTTGTGATCCCAGCCCACTATCTTCAGGGTGGAGAAGACCAGAAATAATCCCTTCCACTTCTTTCAAATCAATTTGAGAGAGCAATAGGCCAAAAGGTTCAACTGGTAGTAATATTTATGTCTCTAACAGCTGTGACTTCATACCCTATCCAAGATCACAGTCTTATTGTGCATCACACAGTATGAGCAGATCCTGATTCTACAGCCTGACATTTTAAACAGACAAAGGTAACAAAGAGTGCAGAGAGAAACAGAGGCACAGAAAAGTGAGCTGGTGATCTGCCCCACTGATCCTATGGAGCTACCTCTACTTACATTAGAAGAGAATGTGTTCCATTGACTCTAATTAAGCCAGGACAATTTAAACCATATGGCAATCCTGTCCATTATCTTCATCAGAGCAACCTTATGTCACATTATGGGGAATGTAGTCCATCATGTTTTAGTGGGGAGCAAAAGGAAAGATTGATAAAAGAGTTGTTACATTGCAAAGTGACCACATGGCCAGAGCAAAGTGGGTGTAATAAAGAGACTGTCGCCTTCACTCTATATTGGCCACTGGATGCCGGCAGATGACATTTAATGGGAAAGGGAGATTTATTCAGTGAGTCAACCATTAGATGGCAATATGTGCCCAGAATGAGTATTGGATGGCTAGTTCCCAGATTTTTCTTTAAATCTTTCTATAAACAATTAAATATTGTAGCCATTGGAGCAGGAAGTGGGGGCTCCCACCTCCCCCGGGAATGACCTAACTACTGGGAGATAGCTTCATTCTCACTCTGCTCTGTCTCGTTGGTTGGCATTTTGCTAGCTACTGGCTGTTAGATAATTGGCTTCGGAAGTAATGCTGGTTTTGACCTTCACTTGCAGTTTCTCATAAGATAACCCAAGTCCTGGAGTCAGAAAGGAAGGAGGACCTTTAATGTTCTGAAGGTTCAATTCTATTGAAATAGAGCCAATCAACCCGACCCAAACCCAATGGGACCAAACCACAATTGTTGGGATCAGCTTGAATAGGGGGCACAGGACCCCATTAAAAATGTCACAGTTGAGTTGAGTCTGAAAACTGGACATGAGGGAGGTGGGGGAGGCTGGACAGAGCCATGACATTTTGGGTATGGGGAGGAGGACTGTATTCCGTCCAGGGCAGAAGCCACTGCTGGCTGTGCAAAAGCAATAGCAGGCATGGGTGGTAGGGAACTGGACAGTCAGCTGTTGTGGGTAGTCAGAGTAGGGATGGAGGGACAACACACCTCCACAGCTTCCTTGACCCTGTTGCTTCCTCAGTCTGCCATGTGTCTCTCAGGCCAAGGTGGGGCCTTCCCCATCGCCCCCGCCACATCCACGTCTGCCAGAGTCCTGGGCAATGCCTGAGCACTCTCTGAGCCCCTGACTCCTCAACATGTCATTCAAGGCAACCTGAACCCAACAGTATCAGACAATAAGTGCTGGGTTTGGGTTGGGTCAGGTCTGAAAACAACTCGACACACACAGGCTGGAGTCAGGGTCAGATTGACTGTGCTCTAGTCAAGTTTGGGTGAGAATTTAGAATTAGGTGTGAGCAGTTGTCTACGTGGGAGACCCTGGGTAGCATGTGGTATTTGGAAATGTTTATATGTTGCACATCATACTTATGTTTTTGTGCTTTTATTGTGTGGTTTTTTTGTGAAAAGTAATACAAAATAAATCTAAGAAAGAAAGAAAGAAAGTTTTCCCCAGAACCTTTTTGCTATTAAAACTTTATCAAACTACTAATCCTCTTCAGGTGCACATGTTAATTTGTTTTCTGCACCAGACATTTCAAAAGGGTAGCTGAGGGAGTTGTTATGTCTTTTCCCTGCGGGAGTCAAAGCAATCCACAAAAGACTCAGGAAGAAAACCATCACACTGATGTCATATTTAGTTAATTGGAAAAAGGCATTGCAAGTCACGGTGTCATCAAAAAGGCATTGCAAGTCAGCAAACAAGTCCCAGCTTCTCAGCATCAGAACGAACATCTGAACAGGAGTGTCAGGGACATGTGAGTTGCCTGTACTATCTTATGAATATTATATATTCTCTGTGTTTGGTCGATACAGGGTAGCTTGCTAGATGGTGCCAGAAGTTAACTGCAATAGGACCAATGATCATGTAGATGGAGAAGCATACAACACCTGAAAGAGCCAAGTTTTCTGGAATTTTAAGAATAGTGCTGGTGTCCATGTCTGTGAAGTGTTATGTCCACCAGGCTGGGTTCAGCACTGGGGCTTGTAACACTAGAAGGGAGGACCAACATGTGGGAAACTGAAACAAGGAGCTTTGGGAATGGTTGAAAATCTGAGCTTAGGAGAGAGGGATGCAGGGGGTGCC
>ML675620.1:1251695-1313536 GCA_007922155.1 Mesoclemmys tuberculata
CACAGTAGCATTTAACATCAGAAAGGGGAACTACACACAAATGAGGAAATTACTGAAACAGAAATTAAAAGGCACAGCCCCCAAAGTGAAATCCCTGCAAGCTGCATGAAAACTTTAAAAATAAAACCATAATAGAGGCTCACTTCAAAGGTATACCCCAAACTAGAAAACAAAGTAAGGGGGTCAAAAAAGTGCCATGGTAATTAAATAACAAAATAAAAGAATTTGTTAGAGACAAAAAGTCATCTTTAAAAATTGGAAGTTATACCCTTTTGAGGAAAAGAGAAAAGAAAAAGGAGCATAAACTGTGGCAATTCAAACATAAAAGTATTATTAGGTAGGACAAAAAGTTTTGAAGGGCAACTAGGCAAAGGTTCAGAGAGTAACAGCAAAAAAATGTTTAAGTACATCAAAAGCAGGAATCTTACTAAACAATCAGTGGGGCTGCTGGATGACCGAGATGTGAAAGAAGCACCCAGGGAAGATAAGGCCATTGCAGAGAAGATAAATTAATTATTGCATTAATCTGCAATGCCAATGATGTGAGGGAGATTAACACCTCTGAGCCATACTTTTTATGTGACAAATCTGAGGAACTGTCCTAGACTGAGGTATCATTAGAGGAACATTTATAATCATAGAATCATAGAAGATAAGGCTTGGAAGGACCTCAGCAGGCCATCTAGTCTAACTCCCTGCTCAAAGCAGGGGCAAACCCCAACTAAATCATCCCAGCCAGAGTTTTGTCAAGCCAGACGTTAAAAACTGCTAAGGATGGAGACTTCACCACCTCTTTACGTAACACATTATATTGCTTCATCACCTTTCCAGTGAAAAAGTTTTTCCAGCTACCCAACCTAGACCTCTCCCACTGCAACTTGAGAAAATTGATCCTAGTTCTGTTATCTGCCACCAATAAAACAGCCTAGCTCCATCCTCCCTGGAAAATCCCTCTCCGATTGTTAAAGGCTTCTATAAAATTCCCCCTCATTTTTCTCTTCTGAAGACTAAAGAAGCCTAGTTCCCTCAGCCTCTCCTCATATGTCATGTGCTCCACCCCTCTAATTATTTTTGTTGCCCTCCACTAGATTCTTTCCAATTTGTACACATTTTTCTGTAGTGGGGGGCCCAAAACTGGACATAATTTTCCAAGTGAGTCCTCACCAGTGCCTTATAGAGGGGAATAATCACTTTCCTCGATTTGCTGGCAATGCTTCTGTTAATGTAACCCAATATGCTGTTATCCTTCTTGGCAATAAGGGCACACTGTTGACTCATATACAGCTTCTTGTCCACTGTAAATCCCAGGTTCTTTTCTGTAGAACTGCTGTCTAGCCCATCGGTCTCCAGTCTGTAGCTGTGCATGGGATTCTTCCATTCTAAATGAAGGACTCTGCATTTATCCTTCTTGAACCTCATCAGATTGCTTTTGGCCCAATCTTCCAATTTGTACAGGTCGCTCTATATCCTACCCCTGCATTCCAGGGTATCTACCGCTCCCTTCAGCTTAGTGTCATCTGCAAACTTGCTGAGGGTGCAATCCACCCTATCCTCCAGATCATGAATGAAGATGTTGAACAAACGAGTCCAAGCACCGACCACTGGGGTAACCTGCTCGTTACTTTCTGCCAACTAGGCATGAAGCCATTCATCACTACACATTGAACCCGATGATCTAGCCAGCTTTCTATCCATCTTCTAGTCGATTCATCCAACCCATATTTCTTTAACTTTCTGAAAAGAATATTGTGGGAGACAATTATCAAAAGCTTGCTTAAGTCAAGGTATATCATGTCCACCTCTTTCCACACATCCACAGAACCAGTCACCTCATCATAGGAGGCAATCAAATTGGTCAGACATGACTTGACCTCAGTGAATCCATGTTGACTGCTCCTGATCAAGTGCCTCAAAATGGATTCTTTGAGGACCTGTTCCATGATTTTTCCAGGCACTGAGGTGAGGCTGACTGGTTTGTAGTTTTGTAACAAATTAATAAATTAAACAATAATAACTCACCAGGACCAGATGGTATCCACCCAAGAGTTCTGATGGTACTCAAATGTGAAATTACAGAACTACTAACTGTGGTATGTGACTTATCATTTAAATCAGATTCTGTACCAGTTGACTGGAGGATAACTAATATGATGCCAGTTTTTTAAAAAGGCTCCAGAGACGACCCTGGGAATTACAGACCAGGAAACCTAACGTAGTACCAGTTCAACCAACTGATTGAAACTGTAAGAAAGAACAGAATTATCAGACACATAGATGAATTATTTGAGTGGGTCAACAACATGTGGTCAAGTGTGATCCAGTGGATATAATGCACTTGGACTTTCAGAAAGCCTTGGACAAGACCCCTCATCAGAGACTCTTAAGCAAAGTAAGCAATAATGGGATAAGTGGGTTCCCCTCATGGATTAATAACTGGTTAAAGACAGGAAACACTGGGTGGGAATAAAGGGTCAGATCTGAGAATAGAGAAAAGTCAATAATGGTGTTCCCCAGGGGTTTGTACTGGGACCAGTACTGTTCAACATATTCACACATAATCTGGAAAAAGATGTAAACAGTGAGGTGGCAAAATTTGTAGATAATGCAAAATCACTCAAGATAGTTAAGTCCAAAGCAGAATGAAGAGTTAGAGACACCTCACAAAACTGGATGACTGGGCAACAAAATGGCAGATGAATTCAATGCACATTGGAAAACATAATCCTAACTATAGAAAATGATGGGTTCTAAATTAGCTGTTGCCATGCAAGTAAGAGCTCTTGGAGTCATTGGGGTAATTCTTTGAGAATATCTGCATAGAAAGACAAAGAAGGTAACAGAATAGTAGAAACCATTAGGAAAGAAATAGATAAGAAGACAGAAAATATCAAAATGCCTCTATATAAATTGATGATATGCCCACATTTTAAAGGCTGTGTGCTGATCTGGTAATCCCATCTCAAAAAAATACAACGGAATTGGAATAGGTACAGAAAAGGGCAATAAAAATGATGAAGGTATGGAACAGTTTCCATATGAGGAGAGATTAAAAAGACTGGGTCCTTTCACCTTGGAAAAGAGAAGAATAAGGGGGGATATGGTAGAGATCTATAATATCTTGACTCTTTGCCAGGGGATGTTGTGAAGTTCAAAACTATAACAAGGCTAAAAAAAAGTACTAGATAAGATTATGGAGGATACCTCCATCAATGGCTATTAGCCAAGATGGGAAGGGGTGCAACCCCATGCTTTGAGTGTCCCTAACCTCTGTCTGCCATAAACTGGGAGTGGACGACAGGGGATGACTCACTGAAGGATTGCCTCCCTATGTTTGTTCTCTCTGAAGTACCTGGCATTGGCCTGTTTCTGAAGAAAATATTAGGTAGGTCAAACTCTGGCATTTCCTGACACATGCTGCCATTGTCATTTTCCCTTAATAGAGTGAAGTAAGAAGCACTCTTCTGTGATGTTCTGGGGTCCTGTTAATTGATGTATTTGTAACTGTCATAACAACTGCCATATTACCTCAGGTCAGGTGAAAAAATGTTATACACTAAGGGACAGGTTTTGAAAGTTATTAATGTGCCTGTAGATATATATAGGTGCTACATTGGATTTAGTTAGGTACTTAAACAGATTACGGGTCAGATTTTTACAGGTATTTAGGTGCCTAGTGAGGCTTTCAAAAGCATTCAGGCATCAAACAAAATGAAGGAATTTTAGGTCGTGAAGTTCTTCCATAAAATCTCACTAGAAGAATAACTGAATCTTTAGGCCCTTCTATGCTTTGGACAATCTGGCCCTAAGCAAACACTGAATAAAGTTAAGAGGGATGGAATAACAAGGAAATAGTTGCAGATTTGGGGAAAGGAGATCTTCCTGGTTTGGTTAATCTTTCTTCTTTTTTTTCTTCCTTCCCTTCCAGAGAGCACATGACACACATGCGATGGAAAAATGAAACATCCATCACCAAGTTCCTTCTTCTGGGATTTGGGAACCTCAGTGAAGTTCAGATTCTGCTGTTTGTGCTCTTTCTCATGATCTACATTTTGACCATGGCTGGGAACCTTCTCATTGTCGTGCTAGTTGTGACTGATCAGCACCTTCACAAACCCATGTACTTCTTCCTGGGCAATTTGTCTTTCCTGGAGATCTGCTATACCTCAGTCACTACCCCCTGATTGATGGCTGGGTTCCTGGTAGAAGATAGGACAATCTCCTTCAGGGATTGCATCACACAGTTATTTTTCTTTGGTGCTTTGGCTTGCATAGAGTGCTTCCTTCTTGCAGTCATGGCTTATGACCGTTACTTAAGCCATATGCAACCCACTGAATTATAAGATTATGATGAACTTCAGGGTCTGTCTTCAGATGGTATCTGCCTCGTGGGTAACTGGTTTCTCAGCCAATGCATTAGTAGTGGGGATGGTGCCCCAGCTAAATTTCTGCGGTCCCAATGAAATTAATAATTTCTTTTGTGACATGGAGGAGCTGCTCAAATTGTCCTGCACAAAAAGCTCTCTGGCAGAAATGATTGTTCTGGTCTCCTGCTCCCTGGTGTCCCTGGTCCCTTTCTTCTTCATTGTTGTGTCTTACGTTTTTATCCTCTCGGCCATCCTATGAATCGCTTCCTCCACTGGGAGGCAGAAGGCCTTTTCTTACCTGCTAGTGGTGAGCCTGTATTACGGGACCATCATTATCATGTACGTGATGCCATCAGCACAGTGGTCACCAGCCCTCCATAAAGCTCTTTCTCTCATGTACACAGTCATCACACCAATGTTTAACCCCATCGTCTACAGTCTGAGGAACAAAGAGGTGAAAGAGGCCTTCAGGAAAGTCGTGCTGCAAATTTTTGGCATTATTTAGGCTGTCATTGGGAGAGCAGTCTACGTTCGTTTGGCACCCAACTCCCATTTGCAGATCAGTGCCTAATTTCTGTAGGCTACTTTGAGTTATCTAGCCCAGATCTCAACAGATTTATAAAGATAGCCTGCAATCTTAATTGGACTCATTCATTATCTGTTTGACTGGATATTTCTTCTTTTCCTGCGATCTCAGGATTTCCTGATCCTAGGTATGAAAAAATGCCTGTGAAAATATAGGAAGGAAGTTTGAGAAGGAAGTTTTATCAATGGGGCCTTTATGGTCTAGCTGTTTTTGGCGTCTCTTGGCATGGTTGCAAAATGAAAGGTGGACACTAAACTTTGGTGCCTTAGATGTTACTACAAGCTTCAATTTCCCTTTCAGTCTTCCCTCCACACACACAAAAAGAGCTCTTTTCTATGGCTTTATCTGCAAAGAGACTCTCCCAAAAAGCAGAACATTCAGAAAACACTTCCTGCATGATCAAGCATTTGAGGTTGGAAGGAGGGTGAAGAAGCTGTGAAGACATCTTTGAACTGAGTTCCTCTTCTCATTCTGATATATCATGACACTGCACAGCTGAGGCTCATAATATTGAAACCAATCCCTGATTTTTAAAGGAGACTAAGTGAGTTAGGCACTCACAACCAACTGCAATTTGGGTGCTTAATCCCTTTCTCTTCCATTGGACATACCTGCCTTTCTGGTTGCCAGATTTCAAGGCCGTGATATAATTGAAATTGGACAGCAGGCCTGATCAAATGCAAGGCCTGGAAAGATATAGAAATTGAATAAATTGCATAGGGAACTTACAACAGAGCAACGTTGCATAGGGAACTTGCAAGAGAGCAACAACTGAGCAAAACCAATTGAGCAAGACGGAATTGCAGAAATATGCTCAACCACAGAAATGTGCTCACCTGCAGTCCATCTTCCGGAGATGAGCACCCACAGAACACCAGATGCGCTTAGGCAGACTTCTGCAAGACAGCTAAACCATGTGAAATTCTTTGACCACAGTGTTTGGAGAAGTAAATAAATACTCAGAGCAGACGGGTTTGGCAGACTGCAGCCTGGCTCAAGAGATGGGTGTCTACTTTTGAGTCTATCGAGAGGACACCAACCCTAAGAAGCTTGCGAGTTCCATATCCCAGCGACCATCTTTCAGGATGAGGATTTTGAAGCAAAGATCCAGACCAGAGGCTGAGGCAGAGTCTGGCCGTGTGTATAGCATCCGGATAGTTCAGGAGTCTGTGGACTCAGGGAATCGGGGGGATTTAATTGAGATCTGCGAAGCACATCTCCCCTAGGCAATTGCTAGAGTGCTTGTAAGGAATAAAGGTTAATAGGAAATTCAGGGGAAACAGTTAGGTTTGTTTAGGTTTAAGAGTCAAGCATAAGTTGTGTATAAGTTAAAGGCCTTATCCCAGTGACTATCTGTTGGGGATAAGGATAATCAATAGAGAAGCCCTCATAAATAGTACTGATCAGTGTAAGCGTTAATTGTCAAATTGTTTGATGTCAGAAGTATTGTCAATTGTCTGTTTGTTTGCGTTATCATCAATAAAGCTATTCATTGATTCAACCTGGGGTGTTCTTTCCCATCGCTCTCAGAATTCTCGTAAAAGAATCCTGGTGTCTTGTTAGCCATCCAATTTGGCCTTTTCCTTACTAAATTTTAATATCAGCAAGAAGGCTATTGTGGCTTTTGAAGCTTTTGAAGCCCTGCCCATCCCTGGACCTGAAGATAATTTGTTCTTCAATGTGTAAAAAGCACAAACTTCACACGAACTGAAAGCAGGCAGAGGAGGCTAGTGCTTTGTGAAGTTGGATACACATACACATTGGTATTGTACACACATCAGATAACGTAAACATTCCAGCATAGTCTATATAACCATTGCATTTATGCACCAAAATAGATTGTCCATGTCTTCTTCTCAGAAAAAAGCATTTTCATCACTATGTTTTCTGAGGAAAGATGTCCTACATTGATCTGAATTGTACTGGTGTTTTGGGAAAGAATAAGTCTATCCACTTCTTTCTTATTGCAAAACCTTGTTGGAGATTGTTATTCCCTGTCCAATTCAAAGATTTTGATAAGTACAATGTAGTCCCAGATCTTTTAACCTCAGCCTGTCACCATTGTTGACAATTTTGTGTCTCCAAAGCTTTCTGCTTAGCAATGCCCGGTGTGACTTGAGGTTTTGATCCACATGTAATGGTAGTTAGTGAAACAGCTCGGAGGTGGGAGGGGAGAAATGATTCACATCATGATGAAGTGGTGTTTCTCATGATGATGGTCCATTATAACATATGGCCCTTTGCCAATATTCATCCTTTATTTAATGGACTAGCTACCCATTACTCCTTCTGGGCACATACTGTCATCCAGTGGTTGCCTCACTGAATAATTGTCCCTTTCATATTATGTGTCATCTGCTGGCATCTAGTGGTCAATTTACACTTTAGGTGACTGTTTCTCCTTTCCACCCACTTCGCTTCAGCTGTTGGGTCACTTTGCAGTAAAACAGCCCATTTATCAACATTTCTTTTCGCTCTGCACTAATACATTATGCACTACATTCCCCAGTAGTGTAACATAAGGTTTCTCCACTGACGATAATGGACTGGATTTCCATCTGGTTTAAATTGACCTAGCTCCATTGGTGTCAATGGGCCACATTCTTCTCTGGTGTAAATAGATGTAGCTCCATAGGATTGGTGGGACAGATCCCCAGCTGCTGGAAATCAGCCAGAGCTCAACTAGAGTAAATGGCCCAGTTTCCCAGCTGCAGGAAATCAGTGGAGGCCTGTTGAAATTAGCAGAGCTATATCAGGTTACTAGAAGTGAGAATCTAGCCCTATGGATGCTCCTTTCTTACCCCTTGTTTCCTGAAGCCACCTAGAGATATTTCTATAGTATGGCTACCCCTTTGGAGCCCCACAGGTCGTGCTGATATCTTGTTTCATTATGCCATGTAGCTGCTCCTTTATCATTGGATAATACTCATCCTGTAGAGTAGACATGCTAAGTTCTCTACAGTGACCAAATTCAGCCATGCAGCAGCATTTCGACAGCACAAGTGCTGTGTTCTCCTCCCTTCACAGCCTGAAGCAGCACATTCCGGTAGATCAGGGACAGGGATGTGAGTTTGTGCCTTTGTTCTGCTGGGTACCTGCTGTGTGGCTTGGGGAAATTACCTCACTTCTCCGTGCCTCACTTTCTCTCTCTTCTTTTTGTTACCTTTGTCTTTGCAGCTTTTTGCCTTCAGCTCTGAACGGCTGTCAGAACCTAGGGCCTCCACTTGATCCATACATGTTGACAGAATAAACAAGCAACATCTTATTTCTGCCTGCCATGCAAATTCAAGGACCAGAATGACTCATTCCAAGCCTGCAATTCTGGGCCCTGCTTCCTATGGCCCCTGCTCTCCGAGACCTCTGCCAGTCTCTGAGCTGGGCCCTCCCGCCTAGGCATCTATTACTGACTGAGAGCAGCCAGCTCTTCACACTGCCTGGCTCTGGTGTTTGGTGTATATCCTGGCCTACAGAGGGGGTTGAGACCATAGAGAGGGTGGGGCTTTGTGGTGAAGGGAGACACATTCTCCCCCCAGTTTTTGGTCTGGACCACCCTCAAGCCCTCTAGCCACTTCTTGGATGTGAGAGAGAAAGAGACACCATGGCACCCTCCTGACCTCTCACCAATCTGCAATCCATGTTACATACAATTCCTCTTCAGCCGCCTTGTTGTATTTCAATGTTTCTCTGTGTTACAGGGTGCTACCTTGGTAAGAAATTCATGCAATAGTAAAATATAATGAGTTAACACAGGGCTGTGTTTTCATGGAGTTGTTGCTGATAAATCTTACTTTGTGCCATTAAAAACATACTTGCAAAGAAAGACTCAACTTGCCGTGGCCTTCCATGGTGTTCAGATGGTGACAGACAGGTTGTGGAGTGGAGAGCACTGTCTGCGGGGGTGCAGGGGTGCCCTCATGTGCTATCTTAGCACCTCCCAAACATTATGGGAGGATTATGGCTGTTTTCCAGCTGCTTCCTAAGACACAGGATAGACGAGGATCTTTCCCAGAATCATGCAGGGTATCTATGGCTGAGCTGGGAACTGAAGTCAGGCTCTTGAATCCAGTTCTAACCATAAAACCCATCCAGGGCGTCATCTATTAGACAAGCCCAACAGGAAAGGAACCAAATGAAGAAACCCTGGTCCAGCACATAGCATCAGCAGTCAGATCTATCCCAGACACAACTAGCTGTGGGGCAGAGAATATTTGTCTCTTTTTTCCCACCCAAAATGTTCTTCCATTCCAAACTCATCCAGAAAAGCTACCACACATGGCCCTTAAAAAGGGGCCATTTTTAAAAGTTTCCTTCTAAAGGAAAAATAAATGGGAGTACAGGAAGAACAAAAATTTAAAAATGGTCAGAACGTTTCATTTGGAAGGGAAAAATGCTGCTAAACGACCTGTTTTTCATTGAAATGTTTTATGGAAATGGTTGATTTTTTCTGAAATTTTCTGGTCATATGACTGAAAAGACTGGTTTTTTATTTTTATTTTGGTTTGTTCTCCCTATTCACTCCTCCCACATCCTGTAGGAAAGTAAAAAGTGAAAAACTGGACAAGTGGTCAAGCCTAAATTACAGGGAGCGGGGTCAAGATAAGGGCAAACCTTGTTTCTGCTAATTGGTGTGAATTTTAGTTAGAGTCTGTTATCTCTCTTCTTCTCCTCCCTTCCTGGTCATCTGCGCAGGGAATGAGTCTGTTGCCATTCCTCTGTAAGGCCTTTTGGTGGGAAAAAAATTTTCTCCTTCTCCCCCTGGCATGCCTTTACTTCAAAGAATGTTAATGTAAAATGTATAGGTTTTAAGGTGATGTATCTGACCTCTGTATGGTAATCCTTTAAACAACAAACAGGGGAGGGTATAATTATATTCATTATATAGTTGTTAATATTCATTTTATACTTGTCAATGTAACCAAATAAGGGTCTATAGGGAGTTGCTGGAAATGTACATACTATTATGGATACAAGAATTGTAAGTAACCACCTCGTTGCTCACTCACAGTATTGAGGTGGAATCAGCAGGCAATAAAGGATTCCGTCTCCCCAGGCCGCCCCCTGGGACAACCTGTTTAGTTATTTCTAACACACCCCTTTGTCCTTTTTCCATTTTGTCACTTTATGGGTGCTGGGGCATATTTATCTAATTAAAAATGGATTAATTTTTTTTTGTAAAATTCTCAAAAAAAGTAATGGGAGGGCAGGAAATATTTGTGAAATCTATCTAGACTCCTTAGATGCAATCTGCTTATTGCATCACTAGTAGCTGAATGCCCGTGCAATTGCACAGATGTAATTTGTAAAGTCACCTGAGTTAAAAAGATGAAATGTGGCTGAGAACTTAAAAACTGAATGATAATAGACTGTGAATTCCAGTAATAATTGAATCTGTTCTTAATCTAAACAGAAAGAGTTCTGAACCATTCTTCTAGTTGTTTCCATCACTTCACACAAACTTAACAGACAGACTAGGCTTCAGTGCAAAGTTTGGGTTATTGTGTGGGTGGGGGGGTGATGTGCTGGGAGACTTGTATTGATTTGTGTAGGTGTGTGCTGTGGTGAGGGATTACTTGTGTTTAATCTTATTGTGTGTGCTGGTAGTGTTGTTGTGTTGATTTGTCAGCCTTTTTTATGTCTTCTTCCCTGCTGACTAGGGGATCTACACTTTCCTTCATTTTTCTCTTCCTTCTAATGTCCTTTCTGACAAAGCTCATCCTCTACCTTGGTGGGTCCAGCGTTTCCTTCCAGCAGTAGGTCAGGGAACTGCTTAACCCTTTAGTGTTCTTCCACCCACTAGTGGTAGGGGAGGGTAAAACAGGCTTTCTAAGATGGCCACTCCCTGCTGGCTCCCTATCCTGTCTCTGGTTCTCACAGGCCTTTGTCTCTTCGTTGGGATTCTTGCCCCTCCAGTGAATGGCTGGTAGTGGGTGGGGGGGCCCAGTCACACTCTTGACTCCAGGACCCAACCCAGGGACCCTACAAGTAGGAGCCTCACACTGTGGCTTCAGGAAAGCTGATAGTTTCCCTGGGTTACTTCCCCATGCCTCTTGACTTAAAGTCTGGACTCTGCTCAGACAGGGGCCCTTCCTGGCCTCCTTGCCAAGGGAGGCTTTTGACCCCTGACTGGGCATGGTAGTGCCCAAACCAAATGTCCAGTTCTAACTTCTCCTTGTGGCAGGGTCTTTTCCCTCAGGACTCCAGGCCCAGGAAAGGTCCTTTGCCCTCTTTGGGCAGGGTTTTTCCTCCCCCAGTCTTTGTCCCTGCAGGGCTTTCTCCTGCCAGTGTTCTGCTCCTTCTCCTAAACCCTCCTGGCTCTTGACAGTGTTTTGCCTGCTCACACACTCTCTGGTAACTCCCCTCACTCCCACAACTCCAGCCACACCCTTTCTCTGGAGGGGAGGCTTTTAACAAGTTCCGGGCAGGGTCTTGATTGGCTCCAGGTGTATTAATTAACCTGGAGCAACCCCTGCTCAGCTACTAGGGGAAAAGGAACTTTCTGAGCCTGGAGTTGATATATTGGCCTTCTAGCACTCTCCGGCAGCCATCTTATCTGACCCTATCACAATTTATAATTCCTCTCCTTCTTCCCTTCTATGTTCCTTTTTAGGTGTAACTCATTTTTGCTTTAGCCTTTTTGATTTGACTCTACTTGATTGTCCTATTTTCTTGTACACATCCTTAGGAATTTGTCCAGCTTTCCACCATTTGCTGGATTCCTTTTTGATTTTCAGGCCTAATGGATTTCAGAGTGACACATAGATCACTCCTGGAATTTTATTACATAAATATTAATATCACCCCAATCAGTCATGGCCAATATTTAGCATTTCATATAAGCCCTCAAATATTGTATTTCTTTCCATCTCTGTGGAAAGAGGATAAATTACCTTTCAACCTAACTGCCATTTTGTGCCATTCAAAATCTCCTTCTATGGCAATTACATTAATAAGGCCTACTGAAAACCCTTTAATCATTTGGAAAACCTCAGCCCCTTCATTCTGGTTTCAGTCAAAATTACAAGGTGGGTTCATTTCCTTCTGGGTGGCTTCATAATCTGAATGACATGTTCCTGCTGTGTGTGTCATGCTCCTGCACTCACTGGAAAATTACAAGGTTTACCTGACTACAACATGCACACCTGAATGTGTGTGTGAGGATTCAAAATAATTTATTTGCATCCTGAAATGTTGGGTTCTACTTATGTATTTGCTTGTGTAGGGGTAGGGGTTTTGAAAAGTGCTTAAGCCTTAATTATTTCCCAGAATACTTCTGTAGTTATGTTGAATAAATCAGAAACATCTTTTCACGTTTCCAAATATGTTAAGTCAGGATATCTTGTTGCCAAATTTCAGCACTCTCAGTGTGTTTTAACATCAGGAACAGGGATACAAATTCAGTTGAAGCTCAAATAACTGAGAGCATAAAAAGAGTTATTTTAGCAGCAAATTTCTAATGATCATCAGCCCCCTTATAAATAACTTTAGAAGCCACCAATCCCTGTGAGGGCTCTGTTGGATTATTATTAATATTATTATTAATTACCAAATATGCCCGTAGATTTCTTTAACTGGGGTGTTTTCATGTTTCTGTCAATAGGAAAACCTAAATGCATCTATAACAAACCTGCAATATTCCCTTCTCTGAATGAAGCATGGCCTCTTGTGATTGGATCCAACCACTGTACCCCATGTGGGGCTGAGCGCCCTTGAACTGGTGTTGACTGCTCACTTTCCTAGATGTGGGTCTCTCAACACTCCCATTGTTTCACAGGGGGTCAGCCATTCAGTTCTGATTACTCTTGATGACACTGTTCATTGGGCATCACTTCCCCAGGACTTGTTCACATGTTCCCTGCTACAAAAGATGTGATCTCATCCAGAACAATGTTTGCAATTAGAAATAGTATCATAAAACCAAATGATATTAACAACTGGACAATGACATAATCCCCAACCTGTAACATCCAACATAGCCAAGGAGGCATTAATCTAGGTATCCAACTGTTCTTCTTTTATGGGTCAGAAGGCCCATCTGCAAGTTTAGGAAATGATTCTGAAATGACTCTGTAAGGGATGGTAACTGCCCAGGTGTGCCTAGAGTTCCCACGGAGGGCTTGGTCCCCATCAGCGTTATTAAAATTTCCCTGGCTACATATTACCTACTCCTGTGCTACACCAGAGAGGTGATGGGTCTTGGCTACTCTTCCCCAGCAGCTACCAGGGAAGGATTTATGGTTCAGGAAGAAACAATTCCCCGCTCTCTGTTCCCTTACTTGCTCCCTGGCAGTAGTAATTTGCTTGCCAAATCGCTAACAATCTACCATTCCCTAATCCTTCCTGGCCACAACTTGTCAAATTTGTCCACGTCCTTCTTAAAGTGTGGTATCCAGAACTGGACATAATACTGCAGCTGAGTCCTCACTAGTGCTGAATAGAGCAGAACAATTAATTACTGTGATCTTCCATAGCACCCTCCTGTTAGAATGACATGAGCCTTTTCTGCAACTGCATAGCATTGTTGGCTCATATTCAATTTGTGATCCCCTATAACACCCAGGCACTGAAAGGCTGTTGCCAGGAAATTTTGTTGGTGGTGTTCTTTTGATTTTTCCTTCCAAAGGAATTTCTGAATTTCATCTTGTTCATTGCAAGTCAGTTCTCCAGTTTTGTCAAGTTTGTTTTGGGTTCTAAATCCATCCTCCCAAGCGCTTTCAACCCTCTTCAGTTTGGTGTCATTTGCAAATTTTAAAACCAGAAACATATAAGACAGTTGTGTATGAGGGGCAGGGGGGCTATATAGTAAACTAAATATCTACAAAATTGCAGAGGGGTAGCCATGTTAGTCTGTAGACAGCAAAACAGTGAGAGTCCTGTAGCACTTTAAAGACTAACAAATTTCTGCGGGAATAAGCTTTCCTGGGCTGCAACCCACTTCATCAGATGCATGAAGTGGAAATCACAGATAGGAGGTATATATTTACATCCAAGGATAAGAAACATAACAATGGGGAGGGCAAGTGCTAACAAAGTCAAAACAGTTAGGGTAGATGAGGCCCATTCACAACCGTTGATTAGAAAGTGAGAATGTGTGAACAGTGACAATTACTTCTTGCAATGAGAGAACCATTCCAAGTCCCTATTCAGACCCAGTCTGATTGTGTCAAGTTTGCATATTCGTTCCAGCTCTGCAGTTTCTCACTGAAGTCGGTTTTTGAAGTTTTTTTGTTGCAGTATGGCAACTTTCAAGTCAGATACAGAGTGTCCTGGGAGACTGAAGTGCTCTCCTACTGGCTTATGGAGGTTACCATTTTTTATGTCTGATTTGTGTCCATTTATTCTTTTTCATAGTGACAGTCTGGTTTGGTCAATGTACATGGGAGAGTGGCATTGTTGGCACATGATGGCATATATTACATTAGTGGATGTGCAGCTGAATGAGCTCTTGATGGTGTGGCTGATGTGGTTAGGACCTGTGATGGTGTCTCTAGAATCGATGTGCAGGCAGAACTGGCAACGGGGTTTGTTGCAGGGAGCGGTTCCTGGGTTAGTGTTCTTGTTGTATGGTGTATGGTTGCTGGTGAGTATTAGCCTCAGGTTGGGGGACTGTCTGTAAGCAAGGATAGGACTGCCTCTCTCAAGCCATGGGATGATTGTCAGCTGCCCAGTTCTCATTTCAATTTAATGGGAACTGGGTGATCCCTACCTTCCTTAGCCACCTTTGAAAATCCCAGATCAACAATCCAGAGTTAATCCTAAAAAGTTACTGCTGCAAACTTCCACAGTTTCATCAATCACAGAAGAGATATGCAATAACAAGCATTGCTGGTCATGGTCTCCTGGACAGCTGGACACATTTCCTGAGGTTCAGCGGACGAAAGCAAGAGGATACACACACAATCCATCATCCACCAACACCCAAGGTACAAAGGAGTTGTACTCAAATCCTTGAGTACAAAGGATTACAGATACTCCTAGGCGCTTGTGGAAAATCCCACTTGTTGCTTATCTGAATGACTAGGCATCTAAATACCGTCTGGCTCTCTAACCATCTGGCATCTCTAATCATCTTTAACCATCTGGCTCTCTGCACCTCAGTTCCCATTTGTACAACAGGGATAATGATTTTTCCATTCCCCCACATGTTATTGGCTGTCTGGTCTATTCAGGCCATGTGGTATTAAACTTGGTGTCATTGGGGTGCCACTAACTGCTATCATAATACCAAGAAGTGTGAGTGTGTGCCTGTTGCCACCTGCTGTAGAGAGTAAAGACTACTCAGTGTGTGTGTCTGAGTGTGTGCACATCTGTGTGCCACTCTGCTGGAGGAAAAGGCACATTCTTAGGGTCTGTGGATGTTTGATTCCTATATCTGCATATGTGTGTGCGGTGTGTGTGTGTGTGTGTGTGACAGAAAGAGTGCGGGGAAATCAGAGAGATATCAATAAGCAAACACTCAGATGAGAGATATAGAGGTTTTCATGGGGGCAACTCTAGCAGAGACAATGAGGACAAGCAGAAGAGTTTATAGCTGAATGGCCTGACCTGTAGTAGTGCTGGGTTCCCTACACACCCACTGTGTCTAGTGGAAGTTGTGGGCCCTTTTCCTTGGCCACTCCAGGACAGAACAGTGCCTCTGTTAGGTTTAATTGTAAAACCAGGGGACACACTGGAATTTACCTTCAAGGGATTCCTAATTAACCCAGAGAACCTCAGGGATTGTGTCCCAAGAGGCTCCAAAGGCAGGTGAAATACTCCTACTCCACAACATCCACTGCGCACACGGGCATGCTGGCTTGCTACAAAGGTAAGACTGTCGTTGTCTGAATTTGTTTCTTATGCCAGGGATCAGTTCTGTTCCTGGTTTCAGCTGTTCAGCTTTGGTAGGATTTTGCTATTCAACCGTGGAACTGATAGGGTATCATTCGAAACCACCAAAGTCAAATGCAAAGGCTCTGACTCAGGTCTTAGCTATTCAAAGGCAATCATTGGGAAAGGCTGCTGAAGTAAAATGTCTTACTCCAGATTCACACAGGGACAGCGTGAATCACAATGCTCTTTGTATTTTTTCAGATAGCTAGCTAGCTAACTAGTTGACGGGTGTGTGTAGGGATAGATAGATAGATAGATAGATAGATAGATGTTGATACAATTTGACCCAGCTCCAAAACTCCAGGGAGGGAGAAGAGCTATTGAAGCTAAAGAGCAAAGTCACCAGAAGAACACATAAGCGGGAACAGCTTCCCCTTTGGAGAAGTGGCGGAGGAAGGGTCAGACAACCTTATGAGCTGGGTCAGTTTATGTGAGATGATATGACAGGGCCGCCTAACACAGCAGGGAGTGGATTGGACTGTACTGAATGACCCAGGACGTGCCTTCCAGTCCTATGTCCCTATGAGGTGACCCAAAATGTCCACATGCCAAATATATTTTTCCTCTTCCTTCCCCAGATGAGCTATGGAAATAAAACTGCACAGGGGAATGACAGCACGGTGACCCAGTTCATTTTCCTTGGTTTCCCCCAGGATCCAGCAACACGAGCGATATTTTGTGTAGGTTTCTCCATTATCTACACCATCTCTCTGATGGGAAATGGCATCATCGTCCTCATCACAGCCCTGGACTCGGCCCTCCATACCCCCATGTATTTCTTCCTCTGGAATCTGTCCTTTCTAGAGAGCTGCTACATCTCCGTCACCATCCCCAAGATGCTGGTCAACTTTGTGTCAGAAGAGAGGACCATCTCTTTCACCGGTTGTGCCATCCAGATGCATTTCCTCCTTTCCCTTGGCACAGCAGAGTGCTACCTGCTGGCCGCCATGGCTTATGACCGCTACAGGGCTATCTGCTCCCCACTGCACTACCCCGTTATTATGAACCCCAGAGCCTGCGCCACGATGGCTGCCTCCTGCTGGCTCTGCGGAATCCTGATGCCCATGGGCAAAGTCATTTGGATCTTCTCCATGCCCTACTGCGGGCCCAACGAGATCAACCACTTTTTCTGTGACATCCACCCCGTGCTGAAGCTGGCCTGCGGGGACACCTCCAAGAGTGAGGTCTTCATTTTTCTTATCAGCTTGATTATCATCATCATCCCCTTCGCGCTGGTGCTGTCATCCTACGCCTGCATCCTCTCCACTGTCCTGAAGACCACTTCCGCCGAGGGAAGACACAAAGCTTTCTCCACCTGCTCCTCCCACCTCACCGTGGTCATCTTGTTCTACGGTTCAGCCTGCGCCATGTACCTGCGGCCCAAGTCCAGCCACGTTGGCAACGTGGACAGAGTGATGGCCCTGTTTTATACCATTGTCACCCCTACGTTAAACCCTGTGATCTACAGCCTGCGGAACCAGGAGGTGAAGGCTGCTCTGAGGAGACTGTGGGGGAGGAAAAGGTTTTAATGAATGATTGAATGTTTTTGGATTGTCCACTTCAAATAAGGACTTTTTATAAAAATAAAGTAAAATTACTAAACCATTTCTTCTGCCTGGGTTTCTACATGAAATGTAAGGGAGGTTCAGCTCCTGACTCCAGCATGGACTTACTGTGTCCTAGACAAATCTCTTAGTTTTAAGGTCAGAAAAGTCATGACAGTCCTCTAATCCATTCCAGTTCCCGATTGTTTCCTATAGCAGCTTTTCTGCCCTCTCATTTCTATCATTCTATCATAGGAGCACCTGTCTGAAAACTAAAGCCAAGCAGCTTCTTTCTTTCTTTCTTTCTTTCTTTCTTTCTTTCTTTCTTTCTTTCTTTCTTTCTTTCTTTCTTTCTTTCTTTCTTTCTTTCTTCAGCAGCTATATACCAATAGAAGGTATTGAAGGCAGACTTGCCCATCCTCAGCATAATCAGAATAATCAAACAGGTTGTCCCAGGAGCAGTTTGGGGATATGGAACTCTTTATTGTCTGCTTGTTTCACCTTGATGCCGCAAGTGAGCAACAAGGGGGTTACTTTACAATTCTTTCATCCATAACAGTATGTAAATGTATACGTTTTCAGCAACACTCCTTAAAACCTTATTTGATTGCACTGACACCTATAAAGTAAATATTAAGAACTATATAATGAGTATAATTATACCTGCCCCTGTTTGCTGTTTACAGGATCTCCATAATGGGGTCAGGCACATCCCCTTGAAACCTATAAATTTTACACTAACATTTTTTGAAGTAGAGGCATACCAGGGGGGAGAAGGAAAATAATGCTTTCTTCCCACCAAGGCCTTACGCAGGAATGATGATAGTGATTTTATTAGCCTTATTCCCAGCACAGATGGCCAGGAAGGGAGCGATAACAGATTTTAACTGAGATTCACCCCAGTTAGCAGAAACAAGGTTTTCCCTTGCCTTGAACCTGTTCCCTGTAGTTTAGGTATGACTACTTGTCCAGTTTTTAACTCTTTACTCTCCTACACAATCCACCTATCTCCCCAAGGAAAGTCAGTGGGACAAAACAAGCATAGCAGATCATTCCTTGGAAGGAAAGGCTAGAGCTTTCATGGCACCTTCTGTATGTTCAAGGCAGGGTGAGGGATTCCAGATTCTACATATCGATAGGAAACAGCTGGATGGAGGTGCCAGGTCTGCTCTAACAAGATGATGGGAAAGGCCCATAGGTTTTGGAATATTCTCATATTCTATAAAGGTTTTGCCATGATAGAACAAGGAGTAATGGTCTCAAGTTGCAGTTGGGGTGGTCTAGGTTGGATATTAGGAAAAACGTTTTCACTAGGAGGGTGGGGAAGCACTGGAATGGGTTACCTAAGGAGGTGGTGGAATCTCCATCTTTAGGGTTTTTAAGGTGCGGCTTGACAAAGCCCTGGCTGGGATGATTTAGTTGGGGTTGTCCTGCTTTGAGCAAGAGGTTGGACTAGATACCTTCTGAGGTCCCTTCCAACCCCCATCTTTTATGTTTCTATGGTATTCCAGGGTGAGTGGGAAGTGTGGGCTCACATTCTCTTTTCACTTCAGTGTCAGTCAGGAGTAACTACATGAGCGTAAATGGGTCTGTTTCTCCTCTTACTCCCCCTTGTGTCAGTCAGGAGTAATTCTAGTGGGAGTATATGGCACTGATTCTCTTCCTCTCACTCACTCTTGTGTATATCAGGGGTGACTCAAGTAAATATAATGGATTTAGCACCCAAGTAAAACAGCTGTGAAGAGGAATTTAGGCCCTAGGAGTGTGCATATCTGTTCTCACTGACATTGGGATACAAGAAGATAGGAATAAACTTACTTATTCCAATGTTGACACTCCACGAGCTTGTCCACATGGGAATACTTAAGAAAGTTAATCCACATTAGATGAAGGTGTGGACTAAAAGTGGACTAGATAACCTGCTTAAAATCATTTGGAATTAGAGTCACCTTCGTTTGGTTCAATTAAATTCACTTTGGAAATGGAATTAGGCTAACCTGAAATAAGTGCATACACATTTAGGCCCTGTTCTACATAAAAAAGTTAGATAGACCGAGCTGTGATGATTGGGGGGCTGAAAAATCCACATCCTGACCTAATTCCCAGTGTAGACAGCACTACATCGAGGTAAGAATTCTTTCATCCGTCTATCTACTACCTCTTGGGGAGGTGCATTACCTGCACTGATGGGAGAACCCCTCGTGTTGCCATGGGTAGTGTCTAAACTGAACATAAGAACAGCCATAGTAGGTCAGAACATAGTAGGTCAGGTCCATCTAACCCAGTATCCTATCTTCTAACAGCAGCTGGTGCCAGATGCTTCAGAGGGAGAGAACAGAAGAGGGAAATTTATTAAATGATCCATCCCTGTTGTATACTCCCAATTTCTAGCAGCCAGAGGTTTGGGGACAGCCAGAGCGTGGGGTTCTGTCTCTGACCATCCTGGCTAATGGCAATTGATGGACCAATCCTCCATGAATTTACATGATTCTTTTTTAATCCCAGTTATACTTTTGGCCTCCACAGCTTCCCATAGCAGAGTTCCACAAACTGACTGTGCATTGTGTGAAGAAGTACTGACATGTTTGTTTTAAATGTATTCCTATTAATTTCACTGAGTGATGCCTGGTTCTCATATTCTGTGAAGGGGTAAATAACATGTTCCTATTCACTTTCTCCTTCCATTCATGCATTTAAGGACCTTCATCATATCCATCCTTAGTCATGTTTTTTCCCAGTCTTCTGAATCTTTCTTCATAAGGGAGCTGGTCTATTCTCCTAATCATTGGGTTGTAGCCCATGAAAGCTTATTCCCACAGAAATTTGTTAGTCTTTAAGGTGCTACAGGACTCTTGTTGTTTTTGCTGTATACAGACTAACACAGCTACCCCTCTGGAACTAATACTTTTTGTTGTTCTTCTCTGCACTTTTTCCAATTCTAATATATCTAGTTTGAGATGGGGCAACCAGATCTGCACAAAGTATTCCAGGAGTGGGCATACCATGGATTTATATAGTGGCATTATGATATTTTCTGTCTTATTATCTATTTCTTTCCTAATGCTCCTGTTAGCTTTTATGACTGCCGCTCCACATGAAGCAGATATTTTTAGAGAACTCTCTACAGATAACAGTTAATTTAAACCTCATCATTGTGTATGTATAGTTGGGATTACTTTTTCCAAGGCGCATTACTTTGCTTTGATCAGTATTGAATTTCATCTTCCATTTTGTTCTCCAGTCACTCAGTGTAGTGAGATCCTTTTTTAACTCTTTGCAGTCACTTTGGACTTAGCTATCTTGAGTAATTTGTATCATCTGCAAATTTTCTCATCTCACTGTTGATTAAATGATTAAAGACAAAATCATCCTTTTGCCCATGGGTAAACACTTTTCACAAAATGATCACTCCATATCTGGCTTCTCACATTGGAGTTTACATTCATAATTTTGCTTGACCCTACAAACCATGGTCTTAATAAAGACACTGGATATCTGGCTTTTTTACAAAAATCTGTAACTCACTAACTCTCTTTATTTGTCCTCTGACTTCAGAGGTGTCAATGACCAGTTCACCTTGAATAGTCCCTTAAAGTATATGTTAACTACATATGTTAAACAATCTGTTCCAACTTGTATTTAGCTGGGACATTGTGAGTATATTTCCTGATCCTGAAGAAGAGATGTGTGTAGACTGAAAGTTTGTCCAACCAAAAAATATTACCTCACCCATTTAATGCGGCTACAATAACAATGTAAACAAGAATGGAAGATATCAAATTTAGCTTTTTAGTCAGCTTGAAACTGGTATCAACATATTTGAAAAAATATCCATATATGTTCATTTTAGATGTATCTCTGATGCCCAATACTTTGGTACCTAAGCGCCTTTTTAGCTACCTCATCAAATGCCCATATGGACTTTTATTATAACAACATTATTGATCTGTAATTTTTATCTATTTATCTCTTCAAAATTAAGCTTTGCTGATCAGCTAACTATGAAAGGCTATTAAGATAAATGGGTCCCATTGGACATTATTAAAAATTCTTTGCAATGATCATGAAAAAGAGTTCCAGTTCTGCCCAGGTTTCAGAAGGCATTGTTAAAATTCATTGCTAGGTATAGTACCACTGAAGCACACAACGTTACAATTCGGGATGAATTTGGCCCATTGCCTAGAGGCGGAGGTGCTTACGGACTTCTCAGTCATGTTTAAGGTGAAAATACAAGTAATGTAAAATTAAAGCATCTAAATAAGACCTCATGGGATTGACCAAACAGGAGGAACAAAACTTGCTGGGCCAGATCCTCAGCTGATGTAAATTGGCATTGCCTCAATGGAGCTCGGTTGAGTTTAACTGGCTGAGGCTCTAGTTCCATGATGCATAGCAGAAGTGAGGCATGATTTCATTCTCACTAGAGGAATATCCCCAACGCACACATCCATTGGGTCCCAGAGTATCAAGTGGTGGAAATGTCTTTGGGGCCAAGGCAATGCTTTCTCAGTAGAGACATAACAGCTATTAGCTCCAAATGACATCGAGGGGAACCAGCCAGTTCTGCGTAAACATCAAGGGGCCAGATTTTTTCCAGGAGTAACTCCACTCTAGGCAGTGGGATTACACCATGAGTAAATTTGGTTCACTTACTTTTAGCAGAACCATCAGAACAGTTAAGGGCTGCTTGGTTCAGGGAATGGGGATGCAGATCACGTTCTAAATCCATGGCACATCAGTTACAATCTACCACCTAGCATGCTAGTGACCATTTTTCAGTGCTAGTGACCAGTTCTGGGTCATAACTGAGGGTCATCTTACAAGCTCCTTGGTCACATTAGTGACCAGTTACACACTCAAACAGTCCCACTGAAGTCAAGGGAGTCATTATTGACAGTAACTGTTTACCAAAATGAGTGAAGGAGTCACAGTCTGGCCTTTATTAAGCACTGCAGCCTCTAGGAATGTAAAGGCCCAATTCTCCCTTCCTTACTCACCTGAAGTACTACTTTACCCGGGAACTAGTCCCACTGAATTCAACAGGTCTACTCACGGAGTAAAATATGACTTCATCTGAGCAAAAGAGGCAACGTCTGGCTTGCAGGTCTTGTGTTAATTTAGCTGGAATGTATGGGCCAAAGTTTAGTCAACAAAATGGCAAAGCAATCATAGGCCATGCTTTACAATTCCAGACAGGTTTTTGTCAAGTTCATGTACCAGGCAGTGAACTTGTAAGCAGGTGTTTGCTTTATGAGAGGCCTGGTTATGGTTTATAGCATGGCTTTTGATGAGTCTGGTTCAGGCCTTACTCCAGGCTCTTTGCTCCAAAATGTCTCTCTGTTCTACATGTGAGTGAACAGAATGTTTTTAAATTCTCTTCCATGGCCACTTGGGACCTTGTCACTACTTCAAACCATGAACCAAGCACAGAATACACAACGGCATGGGTGTGCTTCTTGGTATGTTATAAAGAAGGTGAAGTCTACTTATCTATCTATCTGTCTAACTTGTTTAGCATGATGGAATAGAATCATAGAATATTAGGGTTGGAAGGGAGCTCAGGAGGTCATCAAATCCAACCCTCTGCTCAAAGCAGGATGAACCCCAATTAAATCATGCCAGCCAGGGCTTTGTCAAGCTGCAGCTTAAAAACCTCTAAGGATGGAGATTCTACCACCTCCTGAGGTAACCCATTCCAGTTACACATCCACCTAGTGAAAACCTTTTTCCTAATATCCAACATAGACCTCCTCCACTGCAACTTGGGCAAAGTGGGAAATGCAGAGTCACTTGCTCCAACTACTGTCCATGCAAAGTGTGCTTCATTCAGTCATTCACATCTGTGGAAGGAGAATGAGAGGACTCATTTTTCCCCTACTTTGCACCAGGCATGTTCTGTCATCAGTGAAATAAATAAGGAGTTACTCCAGTGAAATAAATGAGTCTTGTCCACATGCTCAGAGTTTAGCTAATCACCATATTTGGGTTGGGAAAGAATTCTTCGCCAGGGCAGATTGGCAGAGGCCATGGCGGTTTTTTGTTTTCTTCTACAGAATGGGGCATGGGTCACTTGCTGGTGGATTCTCTGTACTTTGAAGTCCTTAAACCATTATTTGAGGACTTCAATAACTCAGTTATAGGTTAGAGGTCTATTACTGGAGTGTGTGGGTGAGGTTCTATGGCCTGTGTTGTGCAGGAGATCAGACTAGGTTATTGTAATGGCCCCTTCTGATCTTAAAGTCCATGAGTCTAGATATGGAGTCCCTACTGGCCACTTTTAAACCATTATTGACAATTACAGTTGGTGGAAACCTTTTGCTAGACGTGTAAGCAGAGTCGGAATGAGCTCTCCCCTGGTATTCAGTGATTAGCTGAGGAAGAGAACTTCAGGAGCCAACCTCGTCTGCATGAGCACATAGCATGCCGAGGTGCTCAGCATGATGGGATTGCTTTGCCCATATGACCATTTTTGGCTCGTGTCAGAGCACAAGTCATTTTGTTGCTGGGGGCAGGGGTACTAAAGGGTCATTATCCTTGTGTAGATCAAGGGCAGTAGAACTGTGCTTGAAATACCCAGATTGAAAGACTCACCCTCAGCTGAGCAGGGGACAGGTGTGCCAACACCCAGTGGAGTTGAGAGAGGGTGGGGATAGGTATACACCTTTGTGTCCTTCCAGGTCTCTCTGAGTGCACTGCCTTAGGTCTCGGGCCTTCCTTACCTGCCTCGGAGAGGAATCTTGTGACTTTCCCATTCAAGTTTAGAGTCAGTCTAAATTAGCTTGTAGTGAAGTGTAAGGTGAGATGAGATTAGACCAAACGTGTGTACGGTATTTGTTGCTCGAAAACGCCTTTTATTCTCTAATGCTTTGCTCACAGTGTTTAAAAGAAAGGATTAAAAAGTCTGTTGGTCAGAATATCGCTGCTCACAGGTTCCTGAAGGAAGCAAAGGTAGGTGCCTACATCCCAGCCATAAGCCATTGGGATTCATTAGGTGACATATGTGAGACCAGGCATAAAAATGGCTCCTAAACTTCATCTCCCATGGGGGACTGCAGCAGCATTTCTGAATCAAAATATTTTCATTTCGGGGCTCTGGCGTTTTCAATGAAAAGTTGATATTTTCTGTGGAGGCCTCTAAAATCTCGCTTTGATGAATTAAAAACACATTTTCAAAACAAGTCACCACAGCAGCGGACATCAGTGGTGTCCGGAGGGTGACGGACACGTCTAGGGAGATGAAGAAGAACATTCCCATCAGGCAGTCATCAAATAGACACGCACTAGTGAGCAGACTCTAATCTCTCACACCTCAAACTGTCACCCCAGCGGGGAAATTAAAATTTAGGGATTCACCACCAGTGGCTGCTGCATGTGCTCTCAGGCCCACTAACTTCAGGGTGGTGATATTCAGACCTCACCCCTTTCACTTCTTTCCCATCAGCATGAGAGAGAGCAACAGGCCGACAGGGACAATCTGGAGGGGTATTTCTGTGTACAACAGCTGTGCTTTCATTCTCTCTTCAAGATCACAGCCTCACTGAGCTCCCATGGCTGGAACACTTGGGATGGGATGGGCCCTGACATTCTGCGCACACAAAGAAGAACAAAGGTGGAAAAGGAAACAGAGGCAGAGTGAAACGAGGTGACTTTCCCCAGGCCACGTAGCAAGTAAGTGGCAGAGCCAGGAAGCAAACACCAAGCTCCAGTGCCTGATCCGCTAGCCCACACTACCTCGGGCTGGAAGCAAAGAGTAGGGGACAGCAATACTGTCTAAATGTGGCTGAATGGCTGTCGAGCATCACTGCTGAGCATTTGCCCTCACCTGGCTGATTGAAATACATCATAGGGTGACCAACCATCCCACAAATTGCAGGGCAGTCCCTCAATTGGATCCTTTGTCCCTCATCCTGCAACAACTACGCAATGTCCTGTAAAATACAGCATCAGGGGGATGCATGAACAGGATGCTCTTCCCTGTGTCAGGCCCAAGGGATTTGAGGAGGCTCGGGGCTGGCTGGCAGGCAAGGGGCACGACCAGTTGGGAAGGGAAGAGACCTTGGGAGGAAGGGTCGGGGCCTGTCCCAGGGCAGGGTTGTTTCCCTTGCTAGCAAGCTAACTATATCTGTAGCTAGTAGCAAGCTACTGAATGTAGAATTTAGTTAAATGTGTTGTTTTTATTGTCTACAGCTTCCCAAAATGGGTTATTTTGCTACAGGATGAAATTAGGGCTCTTTCTTACATTAAAGGAATTTATTTATTTCAATTTCATTGCATCCCACGATGTCCAGAAAATTGGATCACTCTCTTCTGAAACTGGACTCTTGTCTATTGGTCACTCTAAAGCATCCTGGTGACCAGATGTGAGCAGAACCTCTGCAGTGGGCAAGGGGATAGTACATTCTAGATGGACCTCGCTCAATGGCTGTAGAAAATTCAGGACAAGAAAGGGGCAGTGACAGTGAAAATTTCTCAGCTCTAGTAAACTGGAAAAGCTCGGGGGCTCTACACCAACACCAGCTGGGGAGTTAGCCCATTGACTCCATTTTCAGCTCTGCAGTTCACACCAAAGCTGAAAGTGGACTGTAATGTTTTGTTAGAGAAGGAAGGGAGATTATACTTCACAATGGCCACTGGGCCAGAGAGAAGTGAGAAAAAAGAGAAATGGTCAGCTATAGTACGTACTGGGTACTAGATGTTGGTAGAGGAAACCTAAGGGGAAAGAGAGATTTAGTCTGTGTGGTGTCTGCTAGATGGCAGTACTGCATCAGGGGTGAGAAACAGACTGCTATTGCTCAAAGTAAATAACCCGTGAAAGGCTGCAGAGGATGCCCATTGGCACAGGGTAGCATATTGTAATGGCCCATCACTGTGGCCAGACATCACTCAGAAAGGTAAACTACGCTTCATCATGTGAATCATTTCCTCCCTGTACACTCACTGGGCTGCTTCACTAAATGCAAATTACACTGGAGAAAAGGAAGTCGAGTCACACCAGGGCACTGTGAAGAACAAAGCTTTGGAGACATAAAATTATCCATAATGGGGATGGGACGAAGTGAGACCTAATTTTAAAAGTTTTGGGATTCAGCTGTACTTATACTATAACAGCACATTTGCAAAGAGCTAGCCAGAAAGATGGACCATGCAGGATCTATCTCTATAAAACAATGAATCAGCTCTGTGTATCACCATTTTCTCTGAATACAAAAAAAACCCTTATGATTTCTGATTTCTTGTAAAATCTAGACATTTACAGACCATTTTTCCTATAATCTCCTTCACCTCTTTGTTTCTCAGGCTGTATATGAAGGGATTGACCATAGGTGTCAGAAATGTGTAGAAGACAGAGAACACTTTGTTCAGGTCTCTCAGTGTGTTGGTTTTTGGTAACATGTATAGAATCATTATGGTCCCATAAAAAATCGTCACCACGATGAGGTGAGAGGAGCAGGTAGAAAATGTCTTCTGCCTCCCAGTGTTGGAAGGGATCCTCAGAATTGTGATGATGATACACATGTAGGATGCAATGGTTAACACAAATGGGGGCAGAGTGAATACAGCAGCCAGGATGGTAATGACAAGATCTATCTGGCTGGTGTCACTGCAGCTGAGATTTAGTATGTCTGTGGATTCACAGTAGAAATGATCAATCCCATTGGGGCCACAGAAAATTGATTGAAACATAAAAATGATTACTATGGTCATAGCCAGAAATCCATTTATCCAAGACCCAGCTGCTAGCTGCAAGCAAACCTTTCCATTCATGCGGACTGCATAATGCAACGGTTTGCATATTGCCAAGTACCGATCATAAGACATCACTGCTAGCAGACAGCATTCTACACCGGCAAAGGAACCAATTAAATAATATTGTGTCATACAACCACTGATGGAAATGGTTCTGTCCCCCGTCAGGAGGCTGGCCAGTACCCTTGGCAGGATGGTGGAGGTGTAGCAGGTCTCCAAACAGGACAAGTTCCCCAGGAAGAAGTACATGGGAGTGTGAAGGTGCCGATCAGCAACAGCTAGCACAACAATGAGGATGTTCCCGGTCACGGTCACAATGTAGATTACTAGAAAGAGCAGGAAGAGAAGGATGTCCAGTTCTGAGAGAGTCCCGAATCCCAGGAGGATGAATTCTGTGATGGACGTTTGATTTCCCCATCTTTGTTCGCCATAGGGTGTATCTAGGAAGAATAAAAACCATAGAAGAGAAAAATACCAATTGCAGATGACTGGAGAAAACACACTAATGTTCTAATCCACCAAAGAATTCCATATATTTTGGGGTAAGGAATCTCATGATTCCACAATGGAGTTAAAGGAATAGAGCAGTCTTGTATGTTGAGTCTTTAGATATATTATGCATATATTTTATGGAGTAGATTTAACAAAATGTCAGCATCTCTCAAATCAGTTCAGGTACTGTGTTTAAGGGTTTGAGAGACCACTGTAATTGGCAGCCATTTAGAGAGACAGAGTTTGGTTGTGTCATCTCATCACATGTCATGACAAAATTTGTCCAAATGTGGGCTAATATTACTGAGAAAAACCTGATATTTATGTATAAGCTATAACAATCAAACAACAAATCTAGTCTTGGGAGGCCTTCCACTCTATAAATCTACAATCGTACATTTATGGTTCTTTCCCACTATTACACAATTCTAGAATATCAAATATCCCTAACAGATATAGTCATATTTACCACCTTTAGAAAATATTAATGTGTTGAAAACCCTTCTCAATATATAAGCTGTGGAAGCTTTAAAGGAGTGGGTGGGTGAGGTTCTGTGGCTTGTGTTGTGCAGGTCAGAATAGATGATCATAATGGTCTCTTCTAACCCTACAGTCTTTAAGCCTATGGCTAGGTCTATACTGACGTCAGCAAATTCACTGCCATCAGATGAATGTCTCTGGATCAACTGAGCGGTCTGTGTAGACCCGCACAGTCGATCCAGAAATCGATGTAGGAAAACCTCCTCTGTAAGTGGCACAGCACAGTGTGGAGGGTGTGCGAAACAGACGCAACGAAGTCAACGGGAGATACTCAAGTTTTTTACGTCATTTGCGTATCTCCCATTGACTGCCGCCAAATCTGGAAGGTAAGTGTAGACCAGGCCTATGAGTCTATTAAAACTGTGCCTGTAACATGAATTCTTAGACTGAATGCTGGGACTTTAATAGTACTGTAAAGGAGTTAGGCACTCAACACCTCCTGACAAGCAGTCTCCTAAATCCATTAAGGCAATTTGTAAATCTCAACCAATATTCAGATGTTGTGGTTGATTGGTCCACAGAAGTGTAACTAGCAGAGGGAAACAGGGTTAAAACAATAAAATTCAATGTGCCTACTGTCTTACCTAAGCATAACCTTTCTTTGTATGCAGAGCAGTTGTATCCATGTTGGTCACAGTGTTTTGGAGAGATAAGGTGGATGAGGTAATATGTTTTATTGGACCAGCTGTTGATGAGAAAGACGAGCTTCTGAGCCACAGGAAGGTCTGTTACATCACCCACCTTGTCTCTCTAATGACCTTTCAGTTCCAGTTTAATCACTTAGCCAAGGCACTCCCAAAGTATGAGACAGGTTGTCTCTGCAATCATGACCTCTCAGACACTCTGACACCCTGGTTAAAATTTCTCCCCTTTTATTAATAGATTCCAAGGCCAGAAGTGCCCCTGTGATCATCGACTCTGAACTACTGTGTAACAAAGGCCATGAGACCTCCCTTTATTAATTCCGATTTGAATTACAACATATCCTTTAGAAACGAATATCAAACCTTGATTTAAAAATTGCCAGTGATGGAGTATCTATCCCAACCCTTTAGTAAATTATTCCAATGATTAATTACCCTCACTGAGAAAAACCCGTGCCTTATTTCTGATATCAATGTCACTAGCTTCAACTTCCAGGCATTGGATCTTGTTAGATCTTTCTCTGTTAGCTTGAAGAGCCTTCCATTATTACATTTCTGTCCCCAGATAGATACTTCAGTACTGTGATCAATTCACTCCTTAACCTTTCCTTGTTAAGATAAATAGAGTGAGTTCATGGGATCTCACATGGTAAGTCTTGGTTTCTTCTTTTTTAATCATCCTCGTGGCTTTTCACTGAACCCTCGTCAATTTATGATGTCCTTCATGAACTGTGGGCACCAGAACTGGACACAGGATTCCAGCAGTAGTTGCACCAGCACCAAATGGAGAGGTAAAATAATATCTCTATTCCAGTGGTTCCCAATCTTTTTAGCTCAAGGGCCACAGATATCATTTTTACAGCCTAAAGGGCCCCCAGTTTCCACCAGAAGCCCCCCTTCCCACTGCAGCCAGACGAAAGGTGTTCAATGAGGAGGCTGCCTCCCTCTTCACTGATCGCCTGTCCCCCTGGGGGCAGCAGGGAAACCCCACCTGTCCTGTAGCCCCATGTGTTCCACCTTGGTCCTAAGCAGTGGCTCCCTTCTGCAGCCAGGGGGATTGGAGATCAGTGCTCCCCTCCCTCTGGCTGCAGCAGGGACCCCAGTGCCTATGGACCCAGGTGGAGTGCTTTGTCCTGCTCCCTGCTACAGCCAGGAGGAGGGAAGCACTGATCTCCCATCCCTTTGGCTGCAGCAAAGAGCCTGCATCGGTCTTTTAGCCCCACAGCAACATGCTCCTTAGGCAGCGGCTTCCTATGCAGCCAGTGGAAGCGGCAGGCCACCTTGAAAGCCCACATGGGCCACTTTTGACCCATAGGCCACGGGCTGGGAACCACTGCTCATTACCTTGTTTATATATCCAGATGTCACATTTACCCTTTCAGCCACAAGCTGTTTATCCACTCCATAGTCCCTTAGTTTAGGGTTGTTGCCCAAAGGTCCCCAGAGTGTTTGAGAAGGGCACCTGTTTCGAGCCTCACTGGCTCCTGCATTTCTTCAGAGAATGTCAGAGAGGTTTTCCACACACCGGATTCCTAGTGTTTTCCTTTTGAGGACTGGGCCATCAAGTTGAGTCGATTGCCCTTGGTTTTATGTTCCTGCCGTATTTAACCCCTAGCTAACTTTTGGCTTCAATTGCTAAACCTCCACTTCTGAAGAATTTTGATATCCCTCCTTGGACAGTGCTATATAAATGCAAAGTAGTTGCCATTTTGGAGTGGATGCTTACCTCTAGCCATAAGACAGCTCAAGCATGAGTTGATGAGCTCCTATTTCTCAGGGTTTGAGAGAGAGGACTCAGGTTCCAGTGACGTTCTTGCCTTTCATCTTTCTGCAGAAACTGGATTTTCTCAGTAAAGAGACCTGCATCTACCTGAACAGGTGAGTATCGATTGTGATCATACACTGCAACATGGTCTTCCCCCTCGGCTTACAAAGTGTAAATGCTTCCTCATCTTTGTATCCTCTGATATCGTCATGCTTTTTAATACAGTCCCACTTCAGCCTTTCCCCCAGTTGGTTAATTCTGTGTCTCCAAAGCTTAGGAGGTGACAATGCCCAATGGGACTTGCATACAATGCTCCTTGTATAATTGCATCTATTTTGTTAAGTCTAATGATCCTACGCGTAAAATATTTTAGATCATGATTAAACACCAGCTTACATTTTTGGAGAGATAACTGTCCCATGGGATGGTCTGTTATAATGTACTTGCAGCACCCCCAATACACTGGACTACAAATTTTTTCGAAAGTGTTCCTTCCTCAGAAATTTTTTTTGATTATGCTAGACCGCTCGAAGCTGAACACAAATATAATTTCAGACTACTTGTATCACGTAGGAATTTGGAGAAACAAGAAATTGACTTTTATTGAATGTAATGCGTTTAATCGCATAATGGTGCTGACGCTTTGCAATAGTTCAACTGAGCTAAAAATAGTTCAACTGAGCTAAAAATGTTTTGTTGATGATTTTCATTTGTACTCAGTGTCTGAAGCTTCTTGTTTCAGTGTCCAACAATAATCGGCCAGCACTGATGGATTCCTGTTGCCCTGATACCGTTTTTCCATGATCGCAATGTCCTGGTTAAACCTTTCACCATGCTCGTCACTGACTGCACCAAGATTTGCAGGGAAGAAGTCTAAATGCGAATGCAGAAGACATGTTGCACTTCATGGTTTTGTATGCTTGAAGCATGTTGTCAACCAGCTGCATGTAGTTTGGTGCTCTGTAGTTGCCAAGAAAATTTTCAACAACATCCTTGAATGCCTTCTATGTAATTTTCTCCGGCCATTGATGACCTGTTTGATTTGTGGACCAACGAAAATTCCTTCCTTAATCTTGGTATCTGTGTCAAATATTGAAATCCTTCACCTTCCTTGTTCATCGCTTTCACAAAATTTTTCATCAGTCCGAATTTTATGTGAAGAGGATGCAAAAAGGACACAAGATATACATCTTAAATTATGAATTGAAATAACAAATATAGGTGATTTCAAAAATTGGTATGTGATAGGGAAATTTCATAGTGATTTTCATAATCTGCAGCCCAATATCCATGAGATACACACAAAAGTATTCGGGAAGCAAAATCTTTGTTGTCCAGTGTTATAGAACACTCAGCTTCCAACACCTTGGGCCTGATATGTCCAAAAAAATGAGCACCTGCAGTTCCTTTCAAATTCAATGAGATTATCCTTAGGTACCATCAGTATGCACACTCATATCTATCTATCTATCTATCTATCTATCTACCTACCTATCTATCGATGTGATGTTGAGACCCTGCACGTTGGCTTTTCATTGGAGGAGAAACTATTAATATTTTCTTGTGCAATTTGTTTGTTTACACGCTATACTCCACTCCAGGAACAGAGGTGATCACAAATGACAAACAGGCAATCCCCCTCTGTTAGAAATCTCAGCCCACACTTCAGTAATTCCACCTCAAGAATTTCCTCTAGTTAGAGAGATTAAAGCAAATAGCAAGCCCTCTTGCTATTTTCAACAGCTCCTTCCAAAAGAACTGAATCATCCAACAAACAACAACAGAGCATTTCTTCAAAGGATGAACAGTTGCTCACATGTTAAGAAAAAGATCTTGTAAGACTGTGAGTAATGGTGCCATCTGTTGACTTCAGCCATCACAATATATTAGAAAAAATGTATTTTGTATGAAGAAAATCAATTCCTGTAAATCTGAAACAGAATAGATGTTACAGGTATGAATCATAGAATCATAGAACATTAGAGTTCGAAGGGATCTCAGGAGGTCATCTAGTCAACCCCACTACTCAAATCAGGACTAACCTCAGCTAAATAATTCCAGCAAGGGTTTGTCAAGCCACAGCTTAAAAACCACTAAAGATGGAGATTCCACCACCTCGCTAGGTAACCTATTCAAGTGCTTCACCACCCTCCTAGTGAAATTTTTTTTCTTATATCCAATTATACCTCCCCCACCACAACCTGTGACTGCCACTCCCTGCCCTACCATCTCCCACCACTGAGAACAGCCCAGCTCCATCCTCCTTGAAACACTTCCCACAGGTGGCTAAGGCTGCCACCAAATCCTGTCCCTTTCTTCTCCTCTGCAGACCAAATAAGCCCAGTTCCCTCAGCCTTCTCCCACAAGTCTTGTGGGACAGCTGCCCAACCACCACTGCTGACCTCAACTGGACTATCTCCAACCCCTCCACACCCTCCCGGGAGCGGGGTGCCTAAAACCGGACACAACACTCCAAATGCGGCCGCACCATTGCCAAGCAGAGGGGAACAACCACACTCCGCAATCCGCCATCAATGCTCCCACCAATGCAGCCCATCATGCCATCAGCTCCCCTGACAAGCAGAGCACACCACCGACCCACATCCAGCCTCCCACCCACTGCCATGCCTACTTCCCCCAGTCTGAACCTGTGCACAGGACTCCCCTATACTAAGTGAAGGACTCCTCACCCGTCCCCGCCAATCCCCACCAGACCTCCCCAGGACCAATCCTCCAACCTGCCCTGGCCCTTCTGCATCTCACTCCCACCCTCCAGGGCATCCACCCCTCTCCCTACCCCAGTGCCAATTTATTTATTTATTTTGTGAAAAACTTGTCATTGAAAGCTTCTGGGTTTTTTTGAAAATCCCAAAGTGGAACTATTTGGATTCCATTTCCACTCCACTGAGAAAGTTACCTATGTATTGCCAGTTTTCAACATAGGAAAACACATTTACACATGTATGTAAAGAGAGAGAGACACACACAGTCAGATGGACATTTTATGCAAAAACATAAAGATGTTTGAAAACCTTTAAAAGGTTTAAATACAGTTAGTAGTCACACAATTATCCTGTCAAAGAAAGAAAAAAAGTCCAGTCCAATCCAGTCCCAGTATTTGTAAGAGCAGAAAATGTAAGTGTAAAACGTAAATCCTGGGTGAAATTTCCGAGCAATGTGGTTAATTTCATTTAATTGATTTCCTTTCATCTTGGGATAAAATAATGTGGATTCTCACTCTCTTGCTTTCTCTTTCTGTATCTGTCTCTCTTCCCACATCACCAATTCTTGCTTCAAAGAGGAAACCCATTCACAATGATCTGCAATCTGCTTTCTCCAAGATTAGAAGCAAAAGATCAACTGCAGTTGAATTTTCCTCTATACATAAGTTTCTTTGACCATGGATTGGATCTACCATTAGCCCCACTTTGATACATTTACCAACCAACGCACAGGCCACACCAGATAATTCTGTTCTGTAACTCTAAAGCACAGGTGTCAAACACAAGGCCCATGGGCCGAATCCGGCCCGCCGGCTTGTGTTCTCTGGCCGGGCAGTTTTTTGTGAGCCGAGATTAGTAAAAGGGTGAGAGATCTCGCGTGAGCGTTTGTTACCACGAGATCTCGTGTCCAAAAGAAAAGTCCGTCGGAGTCTCCCTCTCTGCCGCCGAATTTCAGCCTGCCGGGAGAAATTTCACGGCGGAGAGTAGAGTATGTAAAGTAGATGTGTTTAGTGTAGAGTGTTTTTAAAGTGGAGTATGAGGTGTTTTAGTGATATGCGTGGCCCCCTTGCCTAAATTTAATTTAAATGTGGCCCGCCATACAAACTGAGTTTGACACCCCTGCTCTAAAGGGTTAAATAAAAACATCATCCTTGCCACCATAACATGCCTATGTGGGGCAGGGATAGCATGAAAAAAGAAAGTGGGCAAGATCTATGTCAAGACCACCACTGTAAAGTGACAGGTCTCAAAACTCCTTGGTGCCTCTCCACTTTTTCCCAAGATTAGCCATATAATAGAGAGAGAGAGAGAGAATTTGTAGCTCTGGCTCAATATAACTGAAACAAAACTTAGAAAACACATTCTGGAGTTTTATGAAAGTTGTAAATTTTCTGACACTTTTTCTCAAGGCCTCCTTTCCCTTTTTATTCCTCACACTGTATAGGAGAGGGTTGACTGCAGGGGTCAAGACCGTGTAGAAGATAGAGAATACTTTGTTCAGCAGTGTGATGATGTTTGGTAATATATAGACCATTATTATAGTCCCCAAAAATACCGTCAGCACAGTGAGACAAGAGGAGCAGGTGAAAAATGCCTTTTGCATCCAAGTGGTGGAAAGGATTCTCAGGATGGAAGATATAATAAAACCATAAGATTATGGTTATAAAAAAACATAGGAATATGAGCTTGCAAGGTGCAGTGGGCAGCACTGAACATTCAATACAGGAGTTCCTCGGATGCATCTGGCACTGGGGGTGTTTGCTGGGGTCATTCTATTGCATAATCCTGTGAATGGCTGACGAGAAGCACTCACTCACTAAATTAAGGGCTGCTTGCTTCCAGGAGGCTGTGCATGGGCTGACCCAGGATTGGAGGCTTCACACAGAGGGGACAAGGGCAAGACAGGCCGCAGGAGTGAGGGATTGGGGTGACACAACTGTGCCCAATCCAGATTGCAGAGGGGAACATCACAACATGACGTTGCAACAAACATATTACTATAACCATAATGTTCATTACACCGTGAGCCTTCCAAAAGCATCTGACATGACATATCTGGCATTAAACAATACACCGTTGCACTATAAAGATGAACATGGATGAAACACAAACACACCAGAAGAGTACACATGGGGTGCAGTGTCACAGGCCCTATAACCACATCTTAGAATTTCAATAACAGTTAGGTGCCTAAACCTCTAAAGCACCTTTCCAATCTCAGACTGATATTTCATTATCCCTTCAATCAAGGGAAATATCCATTGATGCAGAAACCCACCACCTGTAAAGACAGATCTGGTCATTGTTTCATTTAATGAGGAATCCCACTTCTTGGCACAGAAGAACAATCATTCTCATGGCTATACTCACACGCTTCCTGAATGGTGGACACCAGAATTTGGCACCACTGCCAAATACATAGAGAATATAGCCTCTCAACTCCTCAACACCTCAGCTTTCTTGGTTCCCTGAGCAGAAAAGAGACTCCCTCACATTTTCTCCTCTTTACCCAGACCCGCACTGGATACTGCCCCTCTGCCCATCAGGGTGACCTGACGCAGCTCCTGAAGCCTAGCCCAGCCTCAGCTGCCTCTGCAAAATGCCCTTGGACATTGTTCTTGTTGAGGGTGACCTGACACAGTCCCACACAGCGCTGGGCCAGCTCATGGCCAAGCTGGTTGGAGTGGCTCATGAACGTGGATACCAACCTCTGGGCAGATGGTTACCAGCCAAACCCCGAACGGGCTGCATGTTCTAGAATAAGATTTCACGCACCATGTATGAAATGTGAACGCCTCAAGCACTATAACAACCTTAGCATGGAGTTACAGACAGTCTCCTTAGGCACCCTATCCTATCTCGCCACCCAGGCCAGCTTCTTTTTGTGATAAAAGGTCCCAAAAATGGCTTCCCTCTGCTCCAGGGTGTATTACTAGTTCTTTTTCCTGGTGTTAAAAACAGCTGATATGCCTTTTTATTTTTTCCACATGTCCTCTGTTCCACATTGCTTTTCTCAAGGTTTCTCAGGTTTGTTCTGAGGATGAGGATTGAGAGGTCAGACATGGAGTGATCCCTTGGTGATAAGTGCTCGCCCGTGGGTGATATTGTAAGGGGTCAGGGCAGAGGCGATCCTGGGCTGGTATCCGCAGGTCAAGGATGGCCATGAGGGGGCAGTCAAAGAGCAGTTGCTAGAGCTGGGATCGATGAACAAAAGCGGAAATCAGAGTTGGAGACCGGAGATGAGAAATCAAGATGATGTCTGGAATCAAAGCAGGCCCCAGGTCTGTGTGGTTACCTAGACTTCTTCCTGGGATACTCTCCAGGGTTAAATCATGACTATGGGCCAATCAGAGGGCCTCAGGGGGCTGTCACTCTGGACCCTTAAGGCAGTACTTCCTGCCATGCCTAATCTCTTCATTGCTCCTTGGCTGTAGCTTTCCATGGCCCCCTCTTGGTGACAAGGAGTGATTGGCTGGCCCGGGCCCACAAACCCGGGTTCAGTTATCATGGATCTTTGCAGAAGATGTTGGTTTTGATAGTTGTCATTTTGCAGCATGGGTTCATTTGAGACAGGGGCAGGGAGATGGCAGATACTCCTGAATTGTCAGTAGGTCTAGAGTGGGGCTTTCTCAGGGTATGGTTACTGTTGAAACGTGACAGTAGCCCAGCTGAGCTACTGTCACATGGACATTCATTACAGCAAAGGAGGGAGTTCTTCTGTCACTGTTGTAAATCCACCGCTCCGAAGGGCGGTAACTAGGCAGATGGAAGAATTCTTTCATCAAACTAGTAGTGTCTACAATAATGGCTTGGGTTGCTTTATTTGTATTGTGCAGGACACTTTGTTGAGTAGACCAGCCCCGTGTTTCTGTTTTCCCTTTGACGCCTTATGTGATGGCTATTCTCTCCTTTTTTTTTTGTCTTACTGGCATCTCTGACCTCAAGCATGTTGCCCCAGAGAATCCCCCCACAGGTCAGGCTGGGATGAACCAGACTTTACATGCATCATGCTGAGCAATGACCTAATAGATCATGTATCTGAGGAGAGATGTCCTTTGAGAGGGGAAGGCTGATTGCTTTGGGATCATTATTTGTTTTGTCTATAGGGAAAATTCAGGAATCCCCTGGCTCAGTTGTTCCAAATGTCATTCAGCAGTGTCAGGGGAGACCCCATCTTCATTACTGAATGATATACACATAAGGAGGCTTCTACACTTCAGAAACAACAGAGAAGAAACACTTCCAGGACAGATTGTGGCTCTAACACTTACGTTTCTCTTTAGTGAGTCTTTAAATTTGAGAGGAGATTGAGAGAGTCGCATCTAAATCTCAGAGAAAAGAGTGACCAGCATTCCAAGCTTGAAATATACCGGCATTTCAGGTAAACATCATCGTCCATGCCCCTGTGATTTTTATGGTGGATTTCAAAAGTAAACAGCATAAATATGTAGGAATTCCTTTGGAAAATAGCAGGTGAATCTCAGCTCTGTTAAACTGCATGGGAGAGCTCATGCACTTCAACAGTGCTAGTATTCACTCATTACTGACCCCAGAAATGAGACACGTATGTATGTATCACCCATGTGAGTCACATGTTGGCTAATAAGAGGGGCATATTTAGGGAGCATGAAAAATTCTTGTGTGAAACTGGTCACTGAAACTAAGCACTTGGCTATCCTGGGAATATTAAGATGTCATTTGGGAACTTCACGTATTAGCAGTCTCAATGTCCTCAGTGCCATCTCTTCATAATCCATGAAGGTAGAAGGACATTAGATAAGTTGGAGAAGCTTTCCAAGGTTTCCATTTGGCTGTTCACCCCTTTACATCCTCAAATGATGAATTTTGTTATCCTAAGAAAGTATAAAATCCATGTAATGCAGAATTTGGGATTAATAATCAGATCATGAATATTTCTGCATAACTCCTGGTTGCCAATGTCTGGTTATGATCTGAAATAGAAGGATTTATTCCCCTTAGACCTTTCGGTCCTAGCTACTATGGCTGTGGCCATTATTTCTATTATTCAAAATAATTCTCTAAACCGTTTCATTCCAATGCTGTTAAATACTTTTCCAGTGAGTTCTACATGTTAAATGAGTATCTCATTCAAGTAGTTACAAAAAGTGTCCAAGATACTATAAATTAAACCGGGAGAAAAATAAGACTGAGGTTTACAAAAGTACCAAGAACCAAAAGATGGTTCAAAAGATGGTTCTTGGGTTGGTACCAAGAACCAAAAGATGGCTGGGCCTTTGAAAAAGGTTTTGTAAGGTTTGGGGTATCTAAGCCACAAGGCAATTTTGAAAACCCCACTTAATTTTCATGTGCTTTTACTTTTTTTCCCCTGGGACCTTATCTGCCAGTTTTCTGAGTTTGTTAAAGTGTGGTATTTTTATGTCCATTATCCCTTTTCTGTAGCACTCTCTTCTTCCTTTGCTTAGAATCATGAAATGTATCGTTTCATGTTTCCTGTCACGCAAATTGCCTTCCTCCTGCAGCTTTACAACCAATTCTTCCCTGTTATTCAGAATCAAATCTAAAATGACTTCCCCCTAGCTACTTCATCCACACTTTGAAGAAAATTTGTCCCCAGTACATTCCAAGAACTTATTGGAAGCGTTGTGTTTTGCTGTTTTTACTTGTCCAATTGATGTTTGGGTATTTAAAGTCCACCATTAATGCCAGACAATGTGGTTTGGATAGTTCTGCTATTTGTTCTAGAAATGCCTCATCCTTCTTCTCTTCCTTATGTGGCAGTCCATAGGAGACCCTTGATGACATCCCTATAATTTGTTTCCATTCCAATAGATACAACTGATGGCAAACACAGAAAGAGGAAATCAAACGTCCATCTCAGACGTCATCCTCCTCGGATTTGGAAATCTTCCAGAATTACAGATCCTTCTTTTCCTGCTGTTTCTAGTGATCTACATTTTTTCTGTGTCTGGGAACATCCTCATCGTGGTGCTAGTTGTGGCTGATCAGCATCTTCACACCCCCATGTACTTCTTCCTGGGGAACTTGTCCTGCTTGGAGACCTGCTACTCCTCCACCATCCTGCCCAGGATGCTGGCCAGTCTTCTGACTGGGGACGAAACCATCTCATTCAGAATGTGCATCATACAATATTATTTCTTTGCTTTTCTGGTAAGTGTTGAGTGTTACCTCTTGTCTGTGATGTCTTATGACCGGTATTTAGCGATATGCAAACCACTGCATTACTCAGCCTTCATGAGCAGCAGGTTCTGTCTTCAGCTAGCAGCTAGCTCCTGGATCAGCGGGCTTCTGGCTAGTAGCACAATGACATCCTTGATATCACAGTTATCTTTTTGCGGCCCCAACGAAGTTGACCATTTTTTGTGTGACATTACCCCAGTAAAAAAGCTGTCCTGCAGTGACACCAGTTTGGTGGACCTCTTGACTTTCATTCTGGCTTCAATATACACCCTGCCCCCATTTCTATTAACCCTGGTGTCCTATGCGTACATTATCACTACCATCCTGAGAGTCCCGTCCACCACCAGGAGGCAGAAAACATTTTCTACCTGCTCCTCTCATCTCATCGTGGTGACACTTTTCTATGGGGCCTTGATCATTGTCTACATTCTGCCAGACACCAACACACTGAGGGTCCTTAACAAAGTGTTCTCTGTCTTCTACACCATTCTCACTCCCATGGTCAACCCCCTCATCTACAGCCTGAGAAACAGAGAGGTCAAAGAGGCTGTAAGAAGAGCTGTCAACACATTGCTAATTTTCACAGGAATTGAGACATTTCAAGCTAAAGGTTTGTGCACCTGGGGTAAAGCTCGGTGTAGTTAGTGAAAATAGTATTTTTGTGCAATGGGTCAATCAGAGCATAGTAGCAATTGCACTTTAAATTCATACCCAAGCAATTTCATACTAACTTCCCTGGGATGAGCTGTCTTCAATACTTTCTCATATATTTTAATTCCTTATCCCAGTGGTAAATTGTGAAAAAAATCTTTTTATTTTAATATCTTTCTCTCTTTTTTTGAAACATGAAAAAGCAAAAGAAAATTTGAAAGTGAGAGAAAATTACACTTTCTCCATCCTTTCCCTCCCTTCCTTTAAAAGAGCAAGAAGCAAGAAGTGAACCCTAAGAGAAAGTGTGTGAGTGGGGGGAATAAGGAGGGATAATTTCAAAAAATTGGGAAAATTTGAACGTGAGAAAGAGTAGAGGAAAGAGGAATTTCTCCAAATTAAAAACATTGTAAAATGTTTATTTGATCACTGTCAAAATTTCTGACAAAGTGAGAGCTGGTTGTTTTGACAAAAATTCAGAAATTTTCACATTGCTTTTAATATTCTGGTGCCTAAATTGGCTTCAGTTAAAGCTTTTAACATGCAGGATGCAAAGGTTTAAATGACTTCTGGGACTGTGTTGTCAGAAAAAGCACATGTGGAAACAGTTCTATGTGTCTTAAATAGCAAACAAAAACTGAAGTGAATTTTCACTACTTGACCTAGCACTGTCATCTTAAAATATTTTTTACAGCAAATTTGATCTAAAATTAAAACAAAATAATAGTAATTACCCAGAAATCCAAATCCAGAAAGGTTTGGTGGATTTGTTTTCTTGAAATGTAGATTTTACTGAAAATTTTGTGCCATAAAAATTCAGTTTTCATTGAAGGCAATGTACCCCCAAGCTCTCCAAAACTGCTAAATGAGAAAAGAAAAGTTGGCCGGGATTGAGGGGAGAATGGAAAATTCACCTAAAAAATATTCAGTGTCAGTATGACAAACAGTTGCCTCAAGTTAGAGAGATTAAAAAGAGAACACCCTCTTGCTATTTGCAACAGCTCCTTCCAAAAGAACCGCATCAACAAACTAACAACAATGGAGTATTTCTTCAAAGGCTGAACAGTTGCTTACATGTTAAGAAAAAGATCTTGTAAGACTATGATTAATGGTGCCATCTGTTGACTCCAGCCATCACAATATATTAGAAAAAATGTATTTTGTATGAAGAAAATCAATTCCTATAAATCTGAAGGAGAGTAGATGTTACAGTTATGAGGTTGAGTGGAATAAATATTTAAGGTGTCCTTGAATTATGTATCTATTTGGAGGGTCTTTCCTGCAGAATAATCCTATGAAAGTATTCCCAAAGTAATCAGTAATACATTACTTCTATAGAAAAGTAATTACTAATATGTGCGACACCCTGCATCTGAAAACAACACCTCAGAAACTCCGTATCCACCATTGTTACGTAATTTTAATATGTTCTGCACAAAGTATGCCTTGTGTGGTATTTTTTTAAAAGTCTTGATCTGCTAAACATTCACAGCCTATTGGATTTTACCTGCTGCCATAGTATGTGAATTTATAACATAGTGTTGTAAAGGCTATTAGAACATGGTGCTAGATAAGAACCGCCTATCCCAGCTTTTCAGGTACAACAGTGAAGTGACCAGACATATTAAAGACCCATCCAGGAAAGATTCCAATACCGGGGATTGCTTACAGCAAGGGTTTTCCATAGGATGCATGTTCTCAAAGGTGTTGCCTGAGCAATGGGAAGCAGCCACCGCCTCACATGCATGGACTGTGCTAGCAAGCTGCAATGGACTATAAAAGGGGGTGTGAGATAACATCTCTGGGCTCCACTCCATTCCACTGAACACCTGATGGGTTGTCTGGAAGACAATAGGACTTTGAAAGAGAGGAAGGGAATCCCAGGCAAAGAAGGTTGCCCAGCCTATGTTTAAGAAACAGCTTGGACCAGCTAACAAGGGAGAGACATTGCTAAGGGCTAGACCACACCTAAAAATGAGCGCTTGTGTGGTTGTGTTATGTCAACGAGTAGAGCTCTCCTGCCGACATAATAAAACCCCTTAAACAAGTAGCATCAACAATGTCAGCAGGAAACCATCTCCCGCCAACATAGCACTTATGTTGGCAAAACTTGTGTCACTCGCAGTGTTTTTTTCACACTCCTGAACTACAAACATTTTGATGGCATAAGTGTTAGCATAGACAAAGCCTGAGTTTGTTAGTGTGTATAAGCCCTGGTCTACACTTACCTGGTGATTTGGTGGCAGTGGTTGGGAGTTACACAAACTTCGCAGAGTAACGTGCGTAACTCTCGTCGACTGCCTGCCTCCGTTCTGCATGGGGTCTTCATTGCACTGTGCCAACAGAAACTGCCTTCCTATCAATGCAGCGCTACCTCACTTGAGGACCTGGTTTAACTAGGTCAATTTCTGGATCGATTGAGCGGGTCTCTGCTGACCGCTCAGTCGATCCAGAAAGGTCAATCTGATGATGACAGCTTTGCCATTGTCAATATAGACATACCTTGACTTAGACTGTGATCCTGTTTGCTTTATTTGGTAGCTTCTTTTAATCTCTTTACTTATAATCACTTATAATCACTGAACATCTAGTTGTCTATAGTTAATAAACTTGTTTAATGTTTTATCTTAAGCCAGTGTGTTTTTGAGTGAAGTGTTTAGCCAAACTACTCAGTAAGAGAAGCTGATGCATATCTTTTCCACTTTGAGGGAAGGGTGGACTGGATAATAATCTCCACTGGACAGGTCTTTTTGATGAGGGTTGATGGAGTGGTCCTGGGCTCCTGGGCTGAGGACCCAGCTGGAGTTTCTCTACTGTTGATTCACAAGTGTCTGGAAATCATTCATTGAACTCAGCTGGGTGTGGTCCCTGCCTTTGGATGGCTATGTCAGTGCAATACCTGCCAGGGATTTGTGGTTTGTTGCAGCATCACAGTGTGAGAAGGAGCCCAAGCTGGTCAGAAGGAGGGCTCAGTGGTACCCTAGCTCCCAGGCAGTAGCCCAAGGGTTCTGCATGCTGTCACAACATGTAAGAAATTACGTTTCAGATTATTATTAATAATAATTTTTACGAAGGTTGTGCATAGGGCTCCCAATCATAGATCCAAAAATCAATGTTAAAAGCATATAACAAAGCTGCAGTCCCTTCCCCAAAGACTGTACAATCAAAGTGTAAGACACAAGACAGGTGGCTACAAGAAACAAATTCAGCAATGAGACAGTGTGGGTCATTATGACAAGAACTGTGCACTGCCCACCAGAAGGGCTGGTTGACAAATTTTCTTCTGGTTTTCAACTGAAAATTGTCTTTGCAACTTTTTTTTTTTTTTTGGTGAAAACTTTTTCATGAAAAACTTATGTTTTTTTCACTGAAAATCCCAAAGTGGAATTATATGGATTCAGATATTCCTCAGCAGAGCCTCATGGGAGTTGTAGTTCAAAGTTCCTCATTGCAGGTGAGTGCCCTCAACGGGATTTATGGTGTATTTTGGGGCAGGCCTGTCCCAAACGCAGCACTTTGGGTAAAAAAATGAACTGTTCGTTGGAACAGAGATTGCAACCTGACTCTGCTATAGTGCAGGAAACTGCCCTAACAATAGGGTGACCAGATGGTAAGTGTGAAAAATCGGGATGGAGGTTGGGTGTAACAGGCACCTATATAAGACAAAGCCTTGAATACCAGCACTGTCCCAATAAAATCAGGACATCTGTTCATCCTACCTACCAACCAGGATATAGCATCACTCTTTTTTCTTTCTGGCCCAATTCGTGTTTAAATGGCTCATTCCAAGTGGAACAGCTTCAAGAGGAGAGATTCAGACAACTGCACCAAAGAGCAGCAAATAGCCCATCTCTCAAGCAGATTGGGGATTTGACTCCCCGTCTCCCACATTGCAGGCGAGTGTCCTTACCTCTGAACTATGGATGAAAGGGGGACTCTGCCTCCAGCTGTGCTTTGCTCAAGGTCTGACCTGCCAGGCATGCTCTAAGGTGGCCTTAGATGTTTTTGAAAATCCCACTTGGCACCTAAATAATTGAAAAAATCAGACCCTTGCTGACCCTGTGTTTACAATTCTAAGCAATTCCAATCCAAAGAGCGAAGGGACCATGAAGGCTGAATTCCACTCTCCATCCCAGAGGTAAAAACAACGAGAGTCCTGTAGCACTTTAAAGACTAACAAATTTCTGCAGGCATAGGCTTTTGTGGGCTGCAACCCACTTTGTCAGATGCATGAAATAGAAATTATATATGGGGTACATATATACATCCAAGGGCAAGAAACAACAATGGGGATGGTAGGTGTTAGCAAAGTCCATTCAGTTAGAGTAGATGAGGTCTATTTGCAGCCATGGATAAGAAAGTGAGAATGTGTGAACAGTGGCAATTACTTCTTGTAATGAGATAACCGTTCCAAGTCCCTATTCAGACCCAGTTTGATTGTGTCAAGTTTGCATATGTGTTCCAGCTCTGCAGTTTCTCACTGAAGTCGGTTTTTGAAGTTTTTTTGTAGAAGTATGGCAACTTTCAAGTCAGATACAGAGTGTCCTGGGAGATTGAAGTGCTCTTCTACTGTTTTATGGATGTTCCCATTTTTTAAGTCTGATTTGTGGCCATTTATTCTTTTGCGTAGTGACAGTCCGGTTTGGCCAATGTACATGGCAGAGGGGCATTGCTGGCACGTGATGGCATATATTACATTACTAGATGTGCAGGTGAATGAGCTCCTTATGGTGTGGCTGATGTGGTTAGGACCTGTGATGGTGTCACTAGAGTCGATGTGCGGGCAGAGTTGGCCATGGGGTTTGTTGCAGGGATAGGTTCCTTGGTTAGTGTTCTTGTTGTCTGGTGTATGATTGCTGGTGAGTATTTGCTTCAGGTTGGGCTACTCCTCTGGAACTTTTTGTCCCAGAGGTGTTTTCCATTGAGAGTCCGTGGATATTGTTGAAGCATCCACCAGTTCTCTGCCTGCTTTGTGCATAGAGATCTTGAGTCTCCAGGATTCCATGTGCCGTAGGTATCCTCTAACAGTAATTTAGAGATAACAAAGAAGACAAGAAAATTATCTCACTGCCTAGTGACATCCTTAGGGGAAGGGCCAGCTTCTCTCTTTTACCCATTGGATCCCCAGTGGATATAAGGAGATTTTAAAAGCTTGCTGACGGTCTTGAAATTTTGACTGGCAAGTTGATCAGGGTTTCCACCAAGGATCCATATTGCCATGCTGGTACCAAATTCACTCCCCGAAAATGAGCAGCAAGTTGGAATCAGTGTAACGTTTTGTAACAAGGCTTAGGTTCGTCGTGCTATGAGTTAAAAGTTCTTGCTATGTTTTAGCACCAGCCCATATTTTAAACAAATCCCTTGGAACTTTGATAACACTGTATAAAGACCTGGAAACTCGACTGTGGGTCCGCAAAGCCTGAGGTGGCTGATATTCCCACAGTGCCATCCAAAGGCTATGCAGAGGCACTGCCGGGAGCACTGTGGAGAAAAGGTGCTACAGGAAGTACCACTCATGAGATCCTGAGTGACAGTACATTGCAGCCCTCTGATTGGCCAAGTTGCTTCAGGAATTATCTGGTCAACCACACACACCTTGACCTGCCTCAGTACCAGACGTTACCTGATTTTCAGCTCTCCGACCCCAGTCTGACTCAGCCCTGACTCTTGGTTACGGAACCTGACTGTGTGATTCCTCCAACTCTGGCCTGGTGACTCCCATCCCTGGTGGGCAGACATGAGCCCAGCCCAGTGTTTGCTGGGCAAGAACACCTATGCCATAGGCCCTTGTGCACTGCTGCATATCTTTTTATTGTTTGTAATTTCTTACTGATCTTGAACTTCCACTTAGATTAATAGAACTTAAACACTTTAAAGAAATTTGGATTCTGTACTTTAGGCTCTCACTGTGAAAGAAATCTGTTAAACATATTTCTTAACTTTAAACTCAGGCTTAATCACAGAATCATAAAAGATTAGGGTTGGAAGGGACCTCAGGGGGTCATCTAGTCCAACCCCCTACTCAAAGCAGGACCAACCCCAATTAAATCATCCCAACCAATTTAAGTTCCTTTAAAGTTCATATAGGTACTCAAGTCAGGTCATATAGGTACTCAAGTCAGCTCCCAGACTACTGCGCTGGGCAGCACAGAATGGGGAGGAGGTGAACATTCCCCCGTGCTGAAGGGACAGGTCCAGGACTATTTAGAAAGATTGGACATACACAAGTCCATGGGGCCAGATGCAATGCACCCGAGGGTGCTGAGGGAGTTAGCTGATGTGATTTCAGAGCCATTGACTATTATCTTTGAAAGCTCGTGGCAACAGCGGGAGGTCCCAGATGACTGGAAAAAGGCAAATATAGTGCCCATCTTCAAGAAAGGAAAGAAAGAGGATCCAGGGAACTATAGGCTGGTCAGCCTCAACTCAATCCCTGGAAAAATCATGGAGCAGGTCCTCAAGGAATCCATTTTAAGGCACTTGGAAGAGAGGAAGGTGATCAGGAACAGTTAACATGGATTCACCAAGGGCTAGTCATGCCTCACCAACCTGATTGCTTTCTATAAAGAAATGACTGGCTCTGTGGATGTGGGGAAAGCACTGGACGTGATATACCTTGACTTTAGCAAAGCTTTTGATACAGTCTTCCACAGTATTCTTATCGGCAAGTTAAAAAAGTATGGGTTGGATGGATAGGTCCTTCTGTATTCTATCCCTCACTTCCAGGGTATCTACCACTCCCCCTAGCTTAGTGTCATCTGCAAACTTGATGAGGGTGCAATCTACCCCCTCTTCCAGATCATTAATGAAGATGTTGAACAAAACCGACCCCAGGACCGACCCCTGGGGCACTCCACTTGTGACCAGCTGCCAGCTAGACATGGAACCATTGATCACTACTTGTTGAGCCCTTTGCTCTAGCCAGGTCCCTATCCATTTTATAGTCCATTGATCATTGTTTCTCTATGTTGGACAATAAAATCTGGTAATCAAATCCCAACAGCCTAATAGAAATACAGCAAAGTAGGTAAGGGTATATTATGTTTTCTGTTCCCAATCATTTTCTGTGCCCCCAGGGACACAACATAGAATCCATCCAGAGCTCAGGTCAATGTTGTCCAAACAAGTGGAAGGACGCAGGAGGGAGTTGGCAATAACCATGTTCTCATCATGGAGCTTTTAACTGGCCACTGGTGGGCACAGAGGCAAAATTTTCACCAATTTTTTATTCCCATAAAAAGATCAATTTTGATCAAAATAAATGTTTGGACAATAAAAATAGCTCCTGGTGCAGCTTTTGGGGGATGTAAGCCTACCATTCCTCATATCATGCTTCTTGCCTTCCCCACTATATCACCCCTGTAAACCAACTACCTCCAATGTACTCACACGGACTGGAGACAAACAGCCGGGAGCCAGCAGTGACCTCTGGACACTTCTCCAGGAACAGTTTTATCGCTCTCATCTGAGCTAAGCCCAGCTGTAACCAGCTCTGGCAAAGCAACAGCACCTGGCTCACTGGGCCCATGGGTGCAGGGAGATTGAGCAACCACAAAGAAACAGACTCAGAGACCAGGTCAATGGGGATGGTCCTGACCCAGTGGGGGTTTGGCAGGGGGGTTGAAGATGTGCACATGTAGAAACAAAGTTGGTCTTGGGGTCAGGGCCTGTCAAATGGTAACGGAGAGGGGACTCAGCACATGGCTTGGCAGGCAGCTACCACCGGGACTACTACATGGGGACTTAGTGGATCTCCTGGCAGTTGGCTGGTGTATAGGGCTCTCCACCCCTCAGAGACCACAGGAGGTGAGGGCAGCCTTAGAGCTCACCTCTTGGGTTCTCCTTGAGTGGGTCCTGAGGGAGGGTATACCCCATTCACCCCTAACTCATGGCCCTCTGGGCTTTGTCACTGGACCTCTGCCCCATGAGCTCCCCCTCCCTCCCTCCTCCGTAGGCTGAGTGGACTATGTGATCTGTGGTCGGTTCTTTTCCAAACCATGCCTAGGAAACAGTTGTACATGCTCGTGTTCCACCCTTTTGATTTCTTCTTGTCCACTGTAACCCTCAGGTCCTTTTCTGAAGAACTGCTGCCTAGCTAGTCGGTCCCCAGCCTATTGCAGTGTATGGGATTCTTCCGTCCTAAACGCAGGATTCTGCACTTGTTCTTGTTGAACCTCATCATATTTTTTGGCCTAATCCTCCAGTTTGTCTAGGTCACTCTGTACCCTATCCATGTCCTCCAGCGTATCTACCGCTCTCCCCATTTTAGAGTTATCTCCAAACTTGCGATGATAAGCAGTGGGATCTCCTACCATCTGTGGAGGGTGAGGAATGCCAGCGGGCCAGTATATATTCCATGTTTGACCCACAGCCCACAGGGATGTCAGCTGGTGGCTCTTTCATGGAACCGTGAGCATGGGTGTGGCCCTGACATGACTCACTCCTCTGCCTGATACCTGTCCCTTCTGAGGCGTGAGGGAGATCTGGGTGCATGCCTACCATCAGTGTCAGGTTGCAGTCCTTTCTCCAGCTCATCTAGAACCTTCCTTTCAGGTTCTAGCTGCTCTTTTCCCCACACCTTCTGGTAGACACACACCTCATCTGTGGCCCCATGAAGTCGCAAGACCTCCTCTACCTCCTCCTTGGGCTGGCCAAAGTGACCATCTATTCTACCAGGAGGAGGAGGATGAATGGGGAGATGCTCTGTGACTTTGGGGCCTTGTTTCATTCTTCCCTTTGATCACAAGTCCAGGCAGAGTGTCTCTGGGCCACGTCTGCTGGCTCCATCTACAGCTCTGAGGAGCAGTGAGCGCTGTCTTGGTTACTGCTTAGGACATGATATCTCAGCAGCCCCAGGTGCCTTTGACTTCTCTGCTCAACGAAGGGCCCTCTCCACAGGGAGTGAAGCAACCTATGGCCAGAGGAAGCAGCTACTGCCTACCAAGGGGCAGAGCTCCTGTCATGTCATGCTCAGTGTCAGGGAGCACATCAGTGCTTAGCCAGAGGCAGAGGAGCTGGGAACCACTGAGAATTTTAGGGCTCTAACCCTGCAGAAGGGATTTTCCAGCAGGGCTAGTAGAGTTAGGCAGGCAGCCAAATCCCTTGGAAGTGGGAGTAGGGTGCTGAACTCCTTTAGAATTTCATGCAGCATATATAGACTATTAATTCCAGTTTAAAGCTGGGAAATGTGTTGGTCCTACTGACACTGTACTTTTAATGTGAATTTTCCCTTGTTCCACTCAACGTTCCACCATCTTTTCTTTTCCCATTTTGCAGTTTTGGGAAGCTTGGAGGTACATTGCCTTCAATGAAAACTGAATTTTTATGGCACAAAATTTTCAGTAAAATCTACATCTGAAGAACACAAATCTGTCAAACCTTCCCGAAGCATTTTTGACCAGATCTACCAAAAATAAGCACAGCTATTAATGTAAATACTATTTTTTAATTTTAATTTTAAAGCAAATATGCAATAAAAATATTTTAAGATGGTGGCGCTGTCGAAGTAGTAAAAATTCACTTCAGTTTATATTGGCTGTTTAAGACACACAGAACTGTTTCCGTATGTGCTTTTTCTGACAACACAGTCCCAGAAGTCACTTAACTTTTGCATCCTGCATTTTAAAAGCTTTAACTGAAGCCAACCTTAAGCACCAGAATATTATAAACAATGTGAAAATTCCTGTGACTCTTTGTCAAAAGAAAACAACCAGCTCCCACTTTCTCAGAAATTTTGACAGTGATCAAATAAACATTTTACAATGTTTTTAATTTGGAGAAATTCCTCTTTCCTCTCCCCTTCCTCACATTCTAATTTTCCCAATTTTTTTGAAATTATCCCTCCCTCTTCTCCCCACTCACACACTTTCTCTTAGTTTTCACTTCTTGTTCTTTTAAAGCCAGGGAGGGGAAGGATGGAGAAAGTGTAATTTTCTTTGCTTTTTCATGTTTCAAAGAAAGAAAAAGATATTGCAATTAAAAGATTTTTTCACAATTTATCACAGGGGAAAAGAATTAAAATATATGAGAAAGTAGCTCAAGATGACTCATCCCAAGGAAGATAGTATGAAACAGCTTGGATGTGAATTTAAAGTGCAATTGCTATTCTGCTCTGCCTCTCCCATTGCACACCAATACTATTTACACTAACTATGCCAAGGTTCACCACAGGTGCACAAACTTTAAGTTTGAACTGTCTCAATTCCTGTGAAAATTAGCAACGTGTTGACAGCTCTTCTTAGGGCCTCCTTGACTGCTCTGTTCCTCAGGCTGTAGATGAGGGGGTTGACCATGGGAGTGAGAATGGTGTAAAAGACAGAGAACACTTTGTTAAGGACCTTCAGTGTGTCAGTGTCTGGCAGAACATAGACAATGATCAAGGCCCCATAGTAAAGCGTCACCACGATGAGATGAGAGGAGCAAGTGGAAAATGCTTTCTGCCTCCCGGTGGTAGATGGGACTCTCAGGATGGTGATGATGATGTACGCATAGGACACCAGGGTTAATAGAAATGGGGGCAGGGTGTATATTGCAGCCACAATGAAAGTCATGGTATCCACCAAGCTGGTGTCACTGCAGGACAGCTTTTTTACTGGAGTGATGTCGCACAAAAAATGGTCAACTTCATTGGGGCCGCAAAAAGATAACTGTGATATCAAGGAAGTCAGTGTGCTACTAGCCAGAACCCCACTGAGCCAACAGCCAGCTGCTAGCTGGAGGCAGAACCTGCCGTTCATGAGGGCTGTGTAATGCAGTGGTTTGCATATCGCTAAATACCGGTCATAAGACATCACAGACAAGAGGTAACACTCAACACTTACCAGAAAAGCAAAGAAATAATATTGTATGATGCACATTCTGAATGAGATGGTTCTGTCACTAGTCAGGAGACTGGCCAGCATCCTGGGCAGGATGGTGGAGGAGTAGCAGGTCTCCAAGCAGGACAAGTTCCCCAGGAAAAAGTACATGGGGGTGTGAAGGTGCTGATCAACCACAATTAGCACAACAATGAGGATGTTCCCGGACACAGAGACAATGTAGATCAAAAGAAATAGCAGGAAAAGATGGATCTGTTGTTCTGGTAGATTTGCAAATCCAAGGAGGATGACGTCTGAGATAGACGTTTGATTTCTCCATTCTGTGTTTGCCATCAGGTGTATCTATGGGAAAGGACACAAATTATAGGGATGTCATCAAGGGTCTCCTATGGACTGTCAAATCAGGAAGAGAAGGTGGATGAGGCATTTCTACAACAAATAATAGAACTTTCCAAACCACATTGCCTGGTACTAACAGAGGACTTTAAATACCCGGACAACAGTTGGAAAAGTACAGCAAAACACAACTTTTCCAATAAGTTCTTGGAATGTATTGGGGACAAAGTTTCGTCAGAGCGTGGATGAAGTAGCTGGTGGGAAGCCATTTTAGATTTGATTTTGAATAACAGGGAAGAACTGGTTTTGAATTTGCAGGAGGAAGGCAATTTGGGTGATAGGAAACATGAAATGATATATTTCATGATTCTAAGCAAAGGAAGGAGAGAGAGCAACAGAAAAAAGATAATGGACATAAAAAAAACCCAGACTTTAACAAACTCAGAGAATTGGTAGGTAAGGTTGCATGGGAAAAAAAATCTATATGATAGAGGAATTCAGGAAAGCTGGCAGTTTCTCAAAGGCACAATATTAAAGGCACAACTGTAACCTATTCCGATAAAAAGGAAAGAGGAAAAATACAAGAGGCCAACATGGCTCCTTCAGGACCTCTTTAATGACCAGAAAATCAAAAAGGAAGGCTATGAAAAGTGGAAACATGGGCAAATTGCTATGAAGGAGTCCAAGAAATAGCACAATCACATCAGACAAAACCAGAAAGGCTAAGGTACAAAATGAGTTACAACTAGCAAAGAACATAAAAGGCTATACGAAGAGATTTTTTTAAATACGGTACTTTAGAAGGAAAACAAAGGAAAGTGTAAGTCTTCCACTGGTGGGGAAGGCAGAGTGTTTAATGCCTATTTTGGTCAGTCTTTACTAAAAGGATTCAAGGTAATGAGATATTGTGCACAATTAACATTAACAACAAAGGAGAAGGAACCCAAGCCAAAATAGGGAAAGAACCGTTAAAGCATAGGAAAATTAAATGGGATTTTCAAAACTGCCTTGTGGGTTAGTCACTCCAAACCTTACATAAGTCCTTTTAAAGGCTCAGGCATCTTTTGTTTCTTGGTACTTTTGTAAACTTCAATCTTAATTTTTTCCCGCTTTAATTTATGTCATATTGGTAACCTTTTGTATCTACCTGAATGTGTAACTCACTGGCATGGAAAAGCGTTTAACAGGATTGGAATGAAAAGGCTTAGATAATTATTTTGAATAATAAAAATAATGGTCACAGCTATAGTAGCTAGGACAGAAAGGTGTAAGGGGAATGAATCCTGCTATTTGAGGTCATAATCAGACATTGGTAACGAGGAGTTATGCAGAAATTTTCATGATCAGATTAGTAATCCCAAATTGTGCATTACCTGGATTATATACTTTCTTAGGATAACAAAATTCATCATTTGAGGATGTAAAGGGTGAACAGTCAAATGGAAACCTTGGAAAACTTCTTAAACTTCAATTTATCTAATGTCCTTCTGGATTCATGGATTGTGAAGAGACGGCACTGATGACAATGAGATTACTAATACATGGATTTCTCATATGACATCTTAATATTCTCAGGCTAGTCAAGTGCTTAGTTTCAGTGACCAGTTTCACACAAGTCTTCTTTATGCTTCTTAGATATGCCCATCTTATTAGCCAACACGTGAGACACAACAGTGATACATAAGTGTCTCATTTGCAGGGTCCATAATGGATGAAATACTGGCACTGTTGATGTGCATGAGCTTTCCCATGCAGTTCAACAGGGCTGAGATTTCATCCGCTATTTTTAAAAGTTTTCCTACCTCTTTCCGCTGTTTACTTTAGAAATCCATCATAAAACTCACAGGGGCATGGACGAAGATGCTTACCTGAAATGCGGGTATATTTCAAGCTTGGAACGCTGGTCACTCTTTTCTCTGAGATTCAGGTTCCACTCTTTCCATCACCTCTCAAATTTAAAGACTAACTAAAGGGAAATGCAGGTGCTAGAGCCACAGTCTGTCCTGGAATGTGTTCCTTCTCTGCTGTTTCTGAAATGTAGATGCCTTCTTACGTGTATATTATTCACTAAAGAAGCTACGGTCTCCCCTGACACTGCTGAATGACATTTGGAACAACTGAGCCAGGGGAGTTCCTGGGTTTTCCCTACAGACAAAACAAATAACGATCCCAAAGCAATCAGACTTCCCCTCTCAAAGGAGAGCTCCAATACATGAGCTATTGAGTCATTTCTCAGTATAATGCATGTAAAAGTCTGGTTCGACCCAGCCTGACCTGTGGGGGGATTCTCTGGGGCAACAACATGCATGAAGTCAGAGATGCAGGCAGGGAAGAAAAAATGAAGAGAATAGGAATCTCATAAGTGTTGGAGGCCCAGTACAATTTGGGTTGTTTGACCACTGTCTTACAGGCCTAGAATACCTTCAGTTGCTTGCTTGGCTATTCTGACCCCTGTAGCATGACATCCTCCAGTTGGCAGAGACTGAATAATCTTATAGATGTCTCAGTTTCTGCAAAGCACGGCATATTATAAGACAAAATACAGATACTATATTGCTTGCAGATGCACATAGATAACAGTGATGGGAACAAAAAGTTATCCTTGAATGTCTGGAGGTGCACTGTTTTCTTGCCAAGGGGAATACTTTTACTCCACCCCTCTTATCACCAGATGTTGTTTTGAAGACCCCAGTTGTTATGGTGAGAATGCAATGTAGTTAAGGGTGAAATGGAATGTAAGTAATTAGCATATATTATAATGAAAGAGATAATTAGGTGAAGGTTGTTCATGGAAGGTGTGGTATAGCAAGGACAGAGGGCAGTAGGAAAGGTCTCCTGTTTGTAACCTGGGAGGTGCTCAAGGTCCCTCCCTCAGCCTAAGGGGAGGAATCACTGAGCCAGGATACAACTGATTCCTTGGGACAAATAATGGAAAAACAGGGAGGGCCGTGGAGGTCACAGGGTCAAAAGGAAGTAGCCAGAACGGGACACCGAGCAGAGAACCCCGGACAGCACCCACTGCTCCCCGAAGGTGTCAAGGGAGCCAACGGACGCCGCCCAGAGGAACTCTGCCCTGATGTGTGAACGGATGGAGGAACGAAGTAGGCCCCACAGTTGCAGAGCACCCCTTCAGCCAGCCTCCTCTCCCTGGTCTTGCAGATGGCCCCTTTGGCCAGGAACAGGAGGAGGTTGACTAGGAGGTCCACGACTTTGTGGGGCTCCAGACTGGGTATGCATAAACAAACAGATGAGAGGAAAAGTGCAGCCAGAACCTCGACAGGAGGTTCTGGAGGAGCTGGAACAGGGGCTGCAGCCTGGCGCACTCCAGGTAGGTGTGCGCCAGGGTATCCCTCACGCCGCAAAAGGGGCAAGTGTCGGGGCAAGGGGTGAAACACACCAGGTACACGCCCGTGCTCATGGCTCCATGAAGGAGCCGCCAACTGACATCCCCAGCGGGCCATGGGGTTAAGGTGGCATACAGGCTGGCCCACCGGGGGTCCTTGCCCTCCACAGGTGGCATTAGGTCCCTCCACTTGGTGTCTGGGCAGGACACGAGGGCGAGAAAATGATAGGTGTGCAGCACAAATGTGTACAGATGGTGCCTGGGTGCGGTTTGAAAAAGGACCAGCTGCAAGTTGTGCAACCGGCTCGGTGTGTTGGGGTGGAGAGGCTGGGGGGGCTCGTGGGACTGGGGCCCAATGATGAGCACCAGAGGGCTGGGGTTGAGGGGGGACGGGGAGCACCCTCTTGCAGGACCCGTTCGAGGTAAGCCTGAGCAGCAAGGGGCAAGGCTGCCCTCACCTCCTGGAGTACACATCGGGGGGTTCAAAGGGTGGGGAGCCCCATGCAGAAGAAGGGGGGGTGACCACTCCTCCTGCTAGGCTGAAAGCAGGGGAGGAGGGCACCAGCACAAGGGAGTATGGGGGGACAAGCTGGGTAGGGGCGGTGCACTCACCAGCCCAAGATGAGATACCAGCTCCTCTCTCTGCACAGGGGGCGGGGCAGGATCAAAGGGTGCAGTGTGTGGGGGGAGTCAAACCAAAAAAGGGGGGAGATCAATTAAGGGGGCACCATGGATACCGCTAGGGCCAGAGTGCAGGGGCAGATCAGAGGGAAGGGGCAACGGGCAGGGGAAAGGAGGGGTGGGGTTCAGGGCCACAATAGGGCTGGGGGCCCAGCAGCAAGCTGCTAGGGTAGGGCACAAACCATGGCAGGGGCTGGGAAAACAAACAAACAAAATAAAGGAATTAGGGTGCAAACCGTGTGGGGGGGCAGCAACAGAGGAAGGGGGAGAGCAGGCTAGCAGGGGAAGAAAAGGGGAGGGACAGGGGTGCCCCCATAAGTGGGGGTAGGAGAGAAGCAATAGCAGCAGGGAAGGGGGGGAAGGGGTGCTCACAGCAGCAGCAGGAGGAGCCTGGAAGAAGCAGGGGTGGTGGCAGTGATGGTGGAGGGGCCACTCACTCACCTCCTCCCCCCCCTGGGAGAGGGGGGATCAGCCAGCAGGGCCCCCAAGAGCCAGGAGCACCCCTGCAGCAGCAAGAAGAGCAGCAGCAACAGTAGGAAAGTTCTATCTAAGGGCTAGAATGATGCAGGCTTTATTCCCTATAGACTAGCTAGAGTCAGTAGAGTGTAATTAGGGTCAGCTGAAACCAATTAAGGCTCCACCCAAGTGCCTATAAAAACCCTCTACTCCTGAGAGACAGAGTGGGAGTTGAAGGAGTAGGTGTGTGGTGAAGAAGAGCTGAAGGAGGACGGTGGTGTGGAGTTGTGAATTGGAGCTGAATGGAGTACAGTGGTGTGTGGAAGAGAGGTGGATTCCTGGGGAAGGTACTGACCTCAAGAAGCCAAAAGGTCAGAGGGAGGAAAATAGCCCAGGGGAAAAGCCTTCAGCTGCAAGTATGGTGCCAGCAGCACATAGCTTCTACTCTTAGGATCCCTGGGATGGGACCTGGAGGAGAGGGTGGGCCTGGGTCCTTACCCCCCTCCCTGGAAAGATGGGGTAACCAGTGATGCCCTGGCCCACTACAAGAGGCAAAAGCGTGAGACCCACTAGGGAGAAGCCAGCCATTTGCCACAAAAAGTATAAGAAGTCATCACTTAGACAAAGGGGGTGCTCCATCAACATCTGACTCTGTGGGAGATGCTGCCAGTTGGACCAGAGGATCAACTGACTCCCTGGTGAGGCCCCTGAAGAAAGCTGTTCCTGTATACAGCCTTCTGAGTAACAGCTTAGCTCTCCAGGCTTAGTGAGTATGATAGATTGTAGTTAATTTTAGGCTTTGTATCTAACTAGTATATTTATACAAAACCTAGCACATTAAACCTTATTGATCTGCAAATCGGGTGTACTGTGTCTCACTGGTATTGACGCTGATCACAAAGTATCCAGAATCAACAGTAAGAAGTCAAAGGGAAAACAGACACAGGGCTGGTCTAGTCAACAAAGTGACCTGCACAATATAGATAAAGCAACCCATGCCCTGAAAGAATTCTTCCATCTGCCTAGCTACCCCCGTCAGAGAGGTGGATTTACGACAGCGACAGACAAACTCTTTCCTTCGCTGTAATGAATGTCCCTGTGGCAGTGGTGCAGCCAGGTCACTGTTATGTTTCAACAGTAGCCATACCCTGAGGCCCTCTGATTGGCCCATGGTTGCTATTTAATCCTGGAGAGTGGCCCAGGAAGAAGTCTAGGTAACCAAACGGACGTGGGGCCTGCTTTGATTCCAGACATCAACTTGATTTCCGATCTCTGGTCTCCGACTCTGACCCTGACTTTTGTTCATTGACCCCAGCTCTAGCAACTGCTCTTTGACTGCCCCCTCATGGACATCCTTGGCCTGTGGATACCAGCCCAGCATCACTAGTAGCCAGATTGCTTCTGCCCTGACCCCTTACAATATTACCCATGGGACCACACTTATCACCAAGGGATCATTCCGTTTCTGACTTCTCAATCCTCATCCTCAGACAAAACCTGAAAAACCCTGAGAAAGAACCATGTGGAACAGAGCAGATGTGGAAAACATAAAAAGGCATATCAGCTGTTTTTAACACCAGGAATATGAATTAGTAATCCACCCCGGAGCAAAGGGAAGTGATGGTTGGGATCAAGAAGCAAGACTTACCATTTTTAATTTTCATGACGTTACTTGGGACCATTTATCACAAAAAGAAGTTGGCCTGGGTGGCAAGATAGACCGGGGTGCCTAAGGAGAAGGTTTGTTACTCCATGCTAAGGTTGTTACAGTGCTTGAGGTGTTCACATTTTGTACTTGGTGGGTGAAATCTAATTCTAGAACATGCAGCCAGTTCAGGGTTTGACTGGTAACCATCTGCCTGGAGGTTGGTATCCACGTTCATGAGCCCCTTCCAGCCAGCTTGGCCATGAGCTGGCCCAGGCGCTGTGTGGGGCTGTCTCAGGTCACCCCCAACCAGAAAAAACTCCAACGGCATTTTGCAGAGACAACTGAGGCTGGACCAGGCTGCAGGAGCTGCTAAATGTCACCTCGATGAGCAGAGGGGTGGTGTCCAGTGGGGGTCTGGGTAAAGAGGAGAAAGTGTGAGTGTGTCTCTTTTGTGCTCAGGGAACCAAGAGAGCTGAGTTCCCCAGCTGGGCCTGAGCCCTCAGATGCGGCAGGGGACAGAGCCAGGGCAAAGGATGAGTGAGGCAGAGGAGACAGTGAGACCCTCTAACCTTAGCCCAGGAGGTGAGGCAACGACAGAACCAACGCGTGCAGAAGGGATTTGCTATAAACTGGCCCTAGAGCTCCTGGGAAATCAGTGGAGTTGCCCAGTTCAGGGTGGTAGACCCAGGCAGGCCCCTGTTTGGCCAGCTCAGGCAGAGCAAATGATCCAAGCCCTGCAGCCCCGTTCCCTCTGCATCCTGCACCAGCACATGCCACGGTTTGTAATTGGATGCCAGGGACCTACCAGTGATGTACTAAGTGCTTGGAAAGCTGTGGCCTAACTCCCCTTCAGCATCTCTTCTCCCTTTGTGCAGGTGCTGGTCCATGGCACGGCTCCTTGCCCTATGCTCATAACCATCGTAATCAAACATATCCAGGGGGTATCGGGAGAAAAAAATTTAATTTAAGAATAATAATCCCTAGCTCTTATATTGCATTTCATTGGCAGGTCTCAGACTGCACTGAAAAGCAGGTGTCATTAGCCCCATTTTACAGATGAGGAACCTGAGGCAGAGCCAAGGGAAGAGGCTTGTGCAAGTTCACCCACCAGGCCAGTGCTCGCACCACTAGGGCACATTACCTCCTGTTACCCCACCCTGTTCATCACTCTAAGTCTTGTTCCCCCTAATTTAATATTGGGTTTTCTCTCAGGAAGGGGACTCAGTACAAACTCCTGGGGATGCTGCTGACAGTGGCTGATTTACCAAAGGTCTGACCCTCTATTTTCATGTATGAAATACCTGATCCCTGTCAAAAAGATTTTTTCTCAGCTATCTGTCACCCAAACACCTATATTAAAAAACCCAATAACAGACACAAAGACACACAAAACACTCTCAAAAACAGGACTGTGACCAGGAATTGAAAATTTTTGTTCACAAGGAAATAAGTGAGATGGTCAAAAACACCTCCAAAGAAATGTTTGAAATTATTTCCTTTTTTTCTACTGTAAGGGTAATAACAATGAAACCACAGCCATGACATCTGAAGCTTCCAGGCAACATCAGGTTTGGAAATGAGATCCTCATGCCCAAACTGTATAAATCTTTTCTTGAACTCAAGAAAATCAGTAGCTGCTGTTAGGAGCGGAAAGGCTACAATAAAAAATGGGGAAGTCATGACCCCAACCAGTATATGGCATCCTATGTGTGCAAATTAAGGCTAAGTACGACCACAAGCAAATCCCACATTGGGGCCTGACAACCATATTCTGAACCTCCCCCCATATCATGGCCCCATACCTAAAATGTAGGCCATTTTTACATACTGGGGAACTCTAGCTCAGGAAACAGTGATTCAGAAAATGATTTGGGGGGTCATGGTGGATAATCAGATGAACATGATCACCCCAATGCGACGCTGTGGCCAAAAGAGCTAATCTGATCCTGAGATGCCTAAACAAGGACATCTCGAGTAGGAGTTGAGAGGTTATATTTTCTATGTATTTGGCAGTAGTGCCAAATTCTGGTGTCCACCATTCAGAAAGCATGTGAGTATAGCCATGAAAATGAATGTTCTTCTGTGCCAAGAAGTGGGATACCTCATTAAATGAAACAATGACCAGAGCTGTCTTTACAGGTGGTGGGTTTCTGCATCAATGGATGTTTTCCTTGATTGAAGGAATAATGAAATATCAGTCTGAGATTTGAAAGGAGCTTAAGAGGTTTAGGCACTTAACGGCTATTGAAATTCTAAGATGTGGTTATAGGGCCTGTGACACTGTACCCCATGTGCACCCTTCTGGTGTGTTTGTGTATCATCCATGTTCACCTTTATAGTGCAACGGTGTATCGTTGAATGCCAGGTATGTCATGTCAGATGTTTTTGGAAGGCTCACGGTGTAATGAACATTATGGTTATAGTAATATGTTTGTTGCAATATCGTGTTGTGATGTTCCCTTCTGCAATCTGGACTGGTGTATAGTTGTGTCACCCCCAATCCCTCACTCCTGCGGCCTGTCTTGCACTTGTCCCCTCTGTGTGAACTCCCCATTCCTGGGTCAACACATGCACAGCCTCCTGGAAGCAAGCAGTCCTTTACTTAGTGAGTGAGTGCTTCTCACCAGCCATTCATAGGATTATGCTATAGAATGACCCCAGCAAACACCCCCAGTCCCAGATGCAGCCCTAACAGCTGCTATCTTGCAATGTTCTGTGCTGCCCACTGCACCTTGCAAGCTCATATTCCTACAGTTTTATTACAACTATAATCCTATGGTTTTATTATATATTCCATTCTAGGAATTCCTTCTACCACTAGGATGCAAAAGGAAGTTTTCACCTGTTTCTTTTGTCTCATTGTGCTTACAGTATTTTGAGGGACCATAATGGTGGTCTATATATTACCAAACATCATCGCACTGCGAGAGCTGAACAAAGTATTCTCTATATTCTATACGGTCTTGACCCCGGCAGTCAACCCTCTCCTATATAGCCTGAGGAACAAAGAGGTGAAGGAGGCCCTGTAAAAAATATCAGAAAATTTATGCCTTTCGCAAATCTCCATAATGTGTCTTTTTTAACTTTTGTTTCAGTTAGACTGAGCCAGATCTACAAATTCTCTCGTTGTCTCTAGTATGTGGCTAATCCTGGGACAAATGCAAAGGCACCTGAAGTTTTGAAAGCTGTCTGTCACTTCACAATGCTGCTCTTGACATAGATCTTGTGCACTTTATTTTTTCATGCTATTCCCTGCCCCACACAGACATTTTTTGGTGGTATGGATGATGTTTTTATTTAATCCTTTAGTGTTACAGAGCAGAAGTATCTGGTGTGGCCTGTGTGTTTGCTGGCAAATGTATCAAAGGGGGGATAATGGTAGATCCAATCCATGGTCAAAGGTCATTAACTACAGAGCAAAAGTCAACTGAAGTTGACCTGTTGCCTCTTTGCTAGGTGAAAGCAGATTGCAGAGCCTTGTGAACGGGTTTCTTCTTCGAAGCAGGAGTTGGTGTGGGAAGAGAGACAGATACAGGAAGAGAAAGCAAGAGCATGAGAATGCACATTATTTTAACCCAAGAAAAAACTAAACCAATTAAATGAAATTAACCACATTGCTCAGAAATTTCACCCAGTATTTAATTACATTTAATTTAATTACATTTTCTGCTCCAACAAATACTGGGACTGGACTGGACTGGACTTTCTTTCTTTGACAGGATAATTTTGTGTATACTAACTATATTTCAACCTTTTAAAGGTTTTAAAACTTCTTGATTTTTTTGCATAAAATGGTCACCTGGGTGGGTCTCTCTCTCTTTCTTTACATACGTGTGTGAGTGTGTTTTCCTGTGTCAAACAGTAGGAAATTTGGCAGCTCATATGTGACTATCTCAGTGGAGCACTTGTGGTGATTTGGAGTCAGGGTGTTTTCTAATTTGATATGTTTATTTACAGAATGCAGACAAGTCTGGTTTCCTTGAAGAAAGCTGGGTCACAAAATGCAGAGTGGCAATTCCCTGTCCCAGAAACCTCAGCTAAAACACCATAGTCCTATCCAAGGGACAGTTCCTGAGCAAGTCATCCTCTCTTGGGCTCTCCTGTTTAACATGTTATTGCTTGCTCCTGCTACAGGCTGGACCCGGGGGAAATTCTTTCTCCAAGCCTGCAGGCCTGTCCTCATGAATGATTTAACACAAATCTGAGATCCCATGGTTTTATCAACTTGGCCCACTTCCAAGCCCTCCTGTGCAGTGGTGATAACCATACAGGTTAGATTTTCTACAGGGCCGCGTATTCAAGCCATTGTTAACGTATGCAGCTGTGTGCCACAATACAACAGAAGAGGACCACCAACCCTCCAATGCCTTTTCACAGGCCCCAAGGACCCTCCACGCCACCACCCTTTCTTGCCATCTACCCCTCAGTCCCATCACCCAGCAGAGGTAGCACCAAGTC